>CAXAMN010026384.1:162937-213777 GCA_963970005.1 Durusdinium trenchii
GTGGCCTAGGCCAAAGTTATTTGCTGGGACTTGCTGAACTATTGAGTATAAGCAGGCAGCCTTCGGGCACGCCAGGAGGTGACCGCAGCGGTCAGCAGTAGGCAGCCTTCGGGCACGCCGCAACGTGGCCGCAGCGGCCAAAGCTTGTTCAAGACTCGTTGGAGTCTGCCGGAGCCTTAGAGGTCCACCTTTTCCCGCTCCACCCGCCATGCCCCCATCTCCTGCTGGATTGGCGCCGACGGAGGGCATCCCCATGGTTGCTCAAGCGGTTCTTCATCGGGAGATTCTTCATGTACATGGTTCGTTGGAGCTCATCCTGAGAATCCTACCTTCCCGCCTGGCGATTGCCTCCACTCCCTTCCTGGATCGGGTTACCTCCCCTCATCGTCAGATGCAGCTACGTGGCCTGGACTCTGCCATCCTTCAAGCGATGCAGGTCATCCATACCGCCCTCCACTACACCCATGAGTTGATGACCACCTTCGGCTTGATTCACACCTTGAACCAGAGCCCGGAACAGCTAGATTCAGAACTACGTGGCAGTGGACGCACCTTCTTCTTGGACCCTCGCGCATTTGTTTCTCCCATTCCGCCTCCCGACCTTTGACTTCTACGACACGATCCCCGCATGGCTTTGCGGTTGCCACTATACTACATGGCCTCGTGGTCGTTGCCGCTTCGACTCGCTCGCGCTCTCGCTCGCGTCTGAACTCTAGATAGGTCGATAGTTGCACCCAGCTCTTCGACGTACTACAGCTCTCAAAAGAAACCCTCCTGGGCACGGAAATTCCTTTCAGATTTACACTTGATTGACACGCTTTCCCCGGCTCTATGCTTCCTGTCATGCCAGTGCACACTTTCCTTAGGACAACCCTTTGTGATCATGAATCTTACGTCGAGCCTCCTCAGATTCCTCCCACAGAGTCGCCGGCGCAGACCTGTTGGCCGTCTGGAGTCTTCCAGATCTCGCGATCGTCGTGGTGTACCTGATGGTGCCCTAAGTCACCCAAATTAGAAATTTTACTAACCATAAAATTTACGTAAATTTTTGGTTTTACTAAGGAAAATTTACGTAAACATTTACGTAAATTTAATAGTAAATCCAATTTAGGTTATGAGTAAATCCAATTTAGGTTACTAGTAAATCCAATTTCGGTTATTAGTAAACTTTTTAGGTTATGAGTAAATTTTTGCGAGCATGATTTTGAAGCAGAAAATGTCTCTATTTATGTGAGTTGGCTTTCTCCAAAGAGGCAGGTTTTCTACAGGACAACATGTACTTGAGGATATTTGCGCTATGGATTTTTGTTTTTGTTGACTGAGCATGCCAGGAGGTGTGGACTTTGCCTTTACTTGAAGGGATTGCATTCATCAATTTACGTAAATCCAATGAAAATGTAAATTTACTAATTTCGGTGACTTAGGGTGATGCTCTGGACTGCGATGCCGACGAGACAGCACCACCTCATCCAGCGCCGGGCACTGAAATCGTTACGGAAAACGACCCACCGAATCTTGCATTTCGACCTCGTGTTCACTCTGGACCTGTCCGAGTACGCGCGCCCCGGACATCTACGAACCGTCCCCCTTTTCCCCCCCACACCACCTCCACATATCAACCCAGGTCACCTTCCACCCCTTCCACCCCCTCAAACTCGTCCACTGCGTGGGACTTCGCTTCAAGCTCGAGCTCCTGGTCCTCCTCCACCTCCACACCACCTCGGCAGCGACCGTCGTCACGAACCCGTACCACTTCACACCATGATCGGTCACCCTCAACTTGGGAACACCGCCGCTCCCATGATCGACATCGCGCCACACGTGGGCGCGACGGCCGCGATGACCGTGCGCGTGATCACCGCCGTCGCGATCGTCAGCGTCATCATCGCTCTCGGGGCATTCGTCGTGATCATCGATCACCTTCCCGAGCTCGAGAACGCAGTCCTGTCCGTCGCTCTGATTGTGATCGTGGCCGGGATTCTCGAGACCGCCGCCAACCTGCCGGTCGCAGTGCTTCCAGGCAAGAGAGACATGGATCCCGTCGCAGTGCCTCCAGGCATGAGAGACATGGATCCCGGCACTCTCGGCGATCGCCGCGCGCCATGACCTCTCGACGCAGTCGGTCACCACGGGACCTCTGCTCCCCGGCTCCCACTGCTCCGGCTCCATCGACTCGACCTGCTTCAGAACGTATCTCATCCTCGGGGCGTAAAGCGTCAAGCAGTTGAAAACTTGGAGAACGAACGGTTGGACCTCTGGGTCCAAAGCCTGGTCCAACGCTTCACAGACCTGGATGTCTCGAAAAATCCTGAACTTCGAAGCCTCACTCCTGAAATACAGCATCAACTGATCGATGGGTTGATCCACAACCTTTCTAGCTACCAACAGGACTTGAGCGCTGCCACGGTTGTCGCCTCGTTCTTTCTGCTCCGCATCGGGAACCTGTCAAGCCGCTGGCCCTTCTCAGGTTGGCGGCACTGACTCACCCCTTGATCCTACTGTTCCAGGGCCCCCTACCGAGCCCAGGATCGGGATCTATGTCGTTGACGTCCTCTTCGATTTCTCCGCCTCCCACACTACCGCCTCCGGACCCCAACATCACTGAGGACCATGCCTGATTACCTGATTACTTCCCACTTGTCACTTCGATCCTCTGCGGCGCTGCGGATGGAAAATAAAAACTACACTGCCCGAGTTTTCCTGTACCCGGTCTCCGTGTTCCAGAACCTCTGACTCAGACTATTCCCACTGAATGGCGTGAAATTCGACGAGCTTTTGAGACTTTGGGTCCCCAACCTGCTTACCGTTCGTTTTGAGCTCGACATCAGTCTCCTGGTCCACCAGCCCTTGAGCTATATCACCGTGACTTTGACTGCAGCTTAGATTGAGGACAAGGAATACACGGTCGATGATCTAAAGGATGTGATCTTCTCCCGCCTGGTCCGGAGACTCGCGGGTCTGGGAGGTGCCCTGCACCTATACTTTGGAGAACTTTGTCCTCTACTACGTGAACTCGAAACGTCTACGCCCCATCGGCTACATTCATGAGTTCTCCCGTGAGGATACGCCATTTCCGTACCGCCCTTTACATACGATTGCGCCACGACTTCATGACGATGCCATTGGACAACTTCGTCTACCCCTGACTGCCTATCAAACCTTGGGTGAAATTCACCGATTCTCATAGGCTCAACTTTCACCCAGCCTGACTCTCGTCTGGAGCTTAATAGAAAAAGACGCCTCCCCTCGGGGAGGCGTGTGTGTGTGTGTGTACCCTCTGGAGTCACGAGGTTCCCTTCGGATTGTTTTACCGCTTACATTTTCTTTAGCAGGGGGTGCAAGCAGCCCATGCAGTCTTGCGCCAACGAAGACACTGGATGTGCGCTGGTGAAATCAATCCGGGACGCCGGATTGACGTAATGTCGACATAGGATAAATCAATTCCCCCCCCTACAAGGTCAACAAGGTCTGGGTGCAGACCACATCCCCTTAAAAAAGATGATGACCTGATGATGCAAGGGAACTTGATTTGGAAGAATTGGAATGCAAGGGAATTAGTATTTGGAAGAATTGGGCTGAAAGGGAATTGGTTTTCAGAAGAATTGAGATGAAAGGGAATTAGTATTTGGAAGAGTTGGGATGAAAGGGAATTGGTATTTGGAAGAATTGAGATGAAAGGGTTGGACGAGATGGAAACCACATGAGAACTCTTGGAAAACAAGATGGAGGCCAGAGGGTGAGCTTGATTAATAGGGGGAGGGGTCCCTACTATTAGGGGGTGGTAGGGCCTGTGTGAGGGGTAGAGAGTTTTTGGGGTTTTGGGGGATGGTTGGCTGCACAGATTGCTGCTGCTGGGAAGGATGAGAAGAACAAACAGAATGATCAGACATGATTGATGCATGAGAGGATCAACATGGGAAAAAGGTGGATCAGAATGCTATATCTCAAAGAGATGGCATGAGACAAGAGTGGATTGGAAGATCAGTTTCACCATGGACCAAAAGATAATATTGACTACTAAAAAAGTAAATATAAATAAATATACATATAGAACTAATTATATTTTTGTTTGGGGGAGCTGGGCTTGAGTAGTAGGGGGGGTGGAAGTGATTATTAGGGGGAGGTTTGCAGAGATCAAATTAGTCTATTATTGGAGGCTTCAGCTGGGCTTGAGTAATAATCCCATGTCGACATTACCTGCTTGGAGGGGAACCTACTTAATGGACAAACTGTTCCACTTCGGTTTTTTGCAGTAATCTTCTAGCGCTGTAAAGGGCTAATGCATCAACGCTTCACCTTGGATCTTTTGAGAGCTTTGGTAGTTTTGCAGTTTTATGGACGCTTGTTTTACACATACGCGCCCTGTTTCCTTAGGTGTTTTCACTTAGGCTGGCGTGTGGCGACCCGCTTTCAAGTCAGTACGCATGTTCATAAGTGTGTGTGTACATTGTACAACAAGGGCAGCATGATGGCTGGTGGGAGCGAATCGGCCTTTAGGTTTGGGTTGTATCACGTTTGTTGAATTGTGTAGATGGTCTGCGGTTTGTGTGGCCACGTTTGTTTTAGCGATTCCAGGTCCCGCAGAACTCGCAGACATGCTGAAAGGGAAGACCGCCGTTTTCATTTGTGACAAGAGTGCTGAAGCCACTCAGCACGATACAGTATTCTATTTGTGTGTCCGTTTGCTTCACTGTTTACCTAACATTGACTTCGCGACAGATTCCGGCAGATTTTTATTACAAAGATGAAACAGAGCGACATAAGAGTATATAAGAATCCAGCTGCTTGTCATGTTTGATGCGGCTAAGGTGCCTGGGCTAGCTTTGGTGCATTTGATTAATTTCTTCAAAGCACTTCATGAATCCAATGCCCACATGGCCATCGTGGTGATCTCCAACCCTCAGGAACTAGTGCAAGTCTACGTGAGCACCTGGTAGCAAAGCCTTAGCACATTGTACGGCTGAAACGAAACAGGACAAGATGTTAACATTCGAGGAGTCATGCTTCCAGAGCACTGGGGCATTTTGGGGTTTAGCCAGATCAGCTTGGAGCCCCAGACGTCACCTGAACAGGAAGCAAGAAACAATCTGTGAAGAAGCAACTCAATTTGGGCAAAATGTGACTCTGATTCTCTGAAATCTTTGAGAGAGCAAGGCTCGCTTGGAACTGCAGACAACCATCAAAATCTTGGAGTGCGACAAAGCTCAAGTGGTGTGTCACCGAGTTTCACATTGTTGGAGCGTTTTGGGCAGGTCTTTAAGCTTGTTCCTGAGGTTGGTGGACTGAATGCGATCTGTGCCAGCCAGGAGCTAGAGATTGTGGGCAGTTCCCAGGAGCTGCACCTCAAGATTCAAGTCCACTTCGTCTTGCTTATTTAGATTGTTTGTTCAATGAACGAGGTGTTTGAATCTTTTCGGGTTGGCTTGACAGTCTTGTTTGACCAGGCACCTCGGCTCCAGCGCTACGATGCCGCGGCCTTGCAGAATCGGGACGCGCTGCAGGTGAACCTGGGCACTGCTTTGCTGACAGGTGGGCTTGGAGGCGCAGAACAGCATTTTACAAATGGTTGAAGGATGTCAATCAAGGAGTCTTCAAGTCTTTTTGTTCTGAATGTAATTACTATTTACATTTCCAGAGGCCATGTTCAGCACTTGTTAGAGATCTAATTTTGATTTGTTCTCGGATGTGTGATGGTTGTTCTTTTTGCCTTTTTTTGCTGGAACCGGCTTGGAGGCCTCGGCTTGGTGGCAGCCCAAGAGCTTGTTGAGCTTGGGGCATCGAGGCCAGGCTGCGCCACAGTTGCTTTATGTTGCTCTGTCTTCCTCAGTACCGCCACAGGTTCGACTTGGTTTCCGAAATTAATGGTTTTTATCACGTGTTTCTCGAAGTCGATGGACACCACAGGTTGATCCTGACATCCCGGAGTGGATCCTCTAAATCGTCTGTCCGGCTGGCGCGGCTGGAGTCTGTGCCCAGTGTGGTGTCTCGACAAGATTATTCGCAATAGATTTTATCAGACATTTTGGACTGGCCATCACCCGCTCAGGGTGTGCCACGGTGGTTTACAGCTGTCAGGCCTAGGCTCTGCGTGTATAATAGTGTATCTATCTCTATATATATATATATTACGAAAGCCAGCCGATAGGCTAGGCTTGAGCTCTTAGAGCGAACGAAGTGAGTTAAGGGGGTGTGGGTTTCCTAGATGTTTGTTATCTTGTATTTCATAATTGTCATTAGCTCGTTGTTGAAGAATTCGGTCCTAGTTCCCGGGGTGCATATCATAATATCGATCACGAGAATATGGTTAATGCGCCTGGCGTGAGGAATCCCGATTTCTCATCATCGGAAAGAGCGTACCATCGAATAAACCCCAGATGTATTCTGGAACAAAATAATACGAGGTATGGGCAATGCTTGGCCTAGGCCAAATTTAGTCGTTATGCGGATGCAAGTTCATCAAGCGATTTTAGCAACGCATATGCCGTCGAGCTGTGAAATTTGGACATACGTTGTACCGTAGCAGGACCATCTGGGTCATGAGGTTCCCATGCGATTTTGAATATTTCACCATTTGAGAGGGCGAACCCGGAGGTTGGTGGGGGAGAGCGCTCCAAAGCGAGGGTCAGAAAAGCAATGAAAATGGGGTCTGGTGATGCGAGTGATGCAATGGACGCCGAGCAGTGCATCATTAGCATCATGAAGGGGTCTGGAGACAATTTGCCCTGAGCAGGGCATGATCATACCAAGAAGGACCAAGCAAAAAAGAGTGAACGCTCTGGGAGCGAACGATGTTGAGCATGTCCAGTTGGGCGAGGTAGAGGCTTGGGGATAAGAGCGCCGCAAGAGGAGAAGCAAGAAAGCTGCAAGCGTTCAACGCTTCATGCTGTGCTCCGATCTTGATCTCAGTCGCAGTGATACCAGCTCCACGAAACTACAAGCTTTCAACTATGGGTGCTCTGCTATTTTTTCCTCCCAGCCCTGCTCTCTATAGGGCTTCGCATTGATGCACGATACCCGAAACGCACTTCAACGCAACCACGAAAACCATTTCGGGCATCATTCTCCTGGTCTTCACTGACGTTTATTTTTACACGGATTCTCAAGTAGACCACCAAACAGGGGCCCTCCAGAGAGCACCGCGCCAGGAAAGTCGAAAAAACCTAAAACATTCAACACTTCATGCTGTGCTCCGATCTTGATCTACTCCACGTTGATACAAGCTCCACGAAAGCTACAGGCATTCAACAATATGTGCTCCGCTATTTTTTCCTCCCAGTCTTGCACGACCATATTGGTCCCTCGCTGGCTTTCGTCCTCTCCTTTCTCAGGTATATATACAGTATGTTGTTGGGTTCACTTGAGACACAGAGTTGTTGCAAGCACAGCCTTTTTTCACTTGCCTTCTTTTGCCCATTGTTTGTAGAGCTCCTGTCTACATTCATTGACATCTTTACATGAAGTGCTCAGCCACTACTGGCACACATAGCACCACAGCAAGAAAGACGATTGATAGACTCTCTGAGGCTGCAACTGTGGGTTCGAGGGGCGGCAAACTCCCCGAGCGCAAGGAAACCCCAAAATCCGCAAAAGGGAAAACCAGGTGTGGCCGAGCAAGTGCAAATGCAGAAGCAGCGCTCCTTTCGCACAACAGCAATGCGAGCATCTAGATGTCTGTGAAGAATGCCGCGACGATCAACGCCAAGCATTCAAGCCAACTCCACAAGCGAACATGCCAGTGCAACCGACTCTTCACATCAAAGAGGGAGAGTGTTGGTGTTGGCCTTCATCTGTTCTTTGCGCCTTTCGCGTTGGCCCCTTCGGATCCCAGCTTGGCGCTCTTCCTCGATCTTGTCGCTTTCCGTCTGGATGAGACAAAGCATTCCAGACTCTTTGACGGTCTCCAGGTCAGAGGGTCGGCTAGTTGCCGCCGTGTGGGTGTCCAGCGCAAGGCGACAATCTCATCCTCAATGAGCTGTTTCATCAACGGCCTATCCAATGCCGCCTGGCGCTCGGATGCCACACCACCTGCTTTATGGAGGTGGTCACGCAATCCCTTTGCTGATCAAACAGCCGGGAGTCTTGAGTTCCAGGCGCCGATGTGGGTCTTGCCATAGAGCAAGGCATCCAGAAGCATGCGATTGAACAACTGCCTGTCGCCTGCGCTAGACATTGCGCACCCTTCAGCCGCTAGGCTGCTGCGAGCCACCCTGTGGATTCGGTTTGAGCGGAACTCAAGCATGCATGCGGGTGCCGGAGTGTGCAGCGCTGCAGTAGTGGTCATGAGGTGCAACTCTCCTTGCTGGGCTCTGTTGGACTTCCCCAAGGAGGCATCAAAGTAGCTCACCAGCAACGGAGGGCCGCTCATCTGAGCTGCATGATGAGCCTCCGAAAGGCTGACAACTGTGGGCCTTGTAATGGAGCTTCTGAAAGGGGTCTCGTCCTTGGCATCCCAGCTTGTCGATGTAGTCCGACATGTCATCGGTGAAGACGAAATTGTCATATCGGTCCTCTGAGACCTGCTCTAAGTTCTTCCACTCCTTGAAGGCGAAATGGTCATTCATGGACTTTTTTATCTCTTCCATCACCTTCCGACACACGACCAGCAGTCCATCATCGACGTGCAGGCGCAGGATAGCTTGTACCTGCTGGTGTTTCTTGGACTTCACGACGAAGGTGGCCTTGGCCATGCTCAACTCTTCAAAGCCAGCTTCGAGTAAAAGTTTTCTTGCCCGCAAATACCACAGCCGTGGTGCCTCCGACAAGCCATATGCGCTCTTCACGATGCGGAGGAGTTCTCCTGGCTTGGACTGCGGGCTCGGGATGGCTGGAAGGCCATGAGGTGGTGCTCGAACCAACGCTTCACTTCCACATGCTTCCCAGTCAAAAAGGCAGTGGCGACGTCAAAAGTGAGAGCAGCCCATCGTTTCATTGAGCAAGCTGCCTTGGCCATTTGGGCACTGACCCATAGAGCTGTCGGTGCATCAGACCAGTATTCTCCTAAGCGCGGGTCAAGGTGTCCTGGGAGCACAATCCTGGATCGGGTTGGAAAAAACTCTGCATGGCCCCTTTGTTCACCCGCGCTATGCGGGGTGGTGCACGAAACATGTTCCTTGGGTCCACCTTTCGGGCTTCATCTGGAGTCAATCTCTTGGTGACCTGATTCTTGATCCAGGACTACCACTCTTTCCTCAGCACTGGATCTCACTACATGGCTTAGACCAGGGAGGATAATTTGATGGCCATTTTGTCTCCTTCCTTGAGCAGCACGGGATCCACAGCAAGACCACAGGTGCCACGTCAGCATGACAGCATGGATTTGCTGAGGGCCACGGGGCGCGGCTGGGCACGATGTTCGCTTCTTTGGTTTGGCAGTTCAAAGTTGAAGGAAGGGCCCAAGTCAAGGACACCCTTTGTGCGGCTGTGCAAGCAAAGAACTCCACGATCACAAAAGGTGGTTATACACCGTATCAGCTTGCTTTTGGAAGACACTCCATGCTTCCAGACCTCTTGGACGAGGACGTGGAGGGCAACTTGTCACTTCGCGAAGCCTTGACCCTAGAAGGAGAGGTCCAAAGAGCTGCAGAAATGAGAGCTGCAGCAAGAGCAACATTGCTCAGGCACGATGTCCAAAGCAAACTGAGGAAAGCTCTCAGGCGCTGGCCAAAAGGTGAAGAAAGAGACTTTGAACATGGAGAGCTTGTTTACTTCTACGCTCCCAAGCCTTTGAGCGCAAGGTTCACCAAGGAACCAGGATTCTGGAAAGGGCCAGCTATGACCCTTGTCAAGGAATCACGCCAAAGATTCTTTGTGAGCTGGCGAGGACGTTGTCTTTTGGTCTCGGCCGCCAACCGAGCGGCGTCACACTTGGAGGGAGGTGGCTATAAAAGGAGGCTGCTGGCGACCGAGGAGTTCAAACAGAAATGGCAAGAAGGAGAGAAGGTCTATGAAGATATGACAGGAGCTCCAGAACCCATTGAAAGCAAGGAGCAAGAAGAAGCACCAGGATGGGAGGCCCATGATGGTGTGATAGCTCAAGGAGCTGGAAGAAGGAGTAAGGACAGAGCCGAAGAAGGAAGACAGACTTCGACTGGATGGCGCAAAGGAAAAGAAGAAAAATGAAGAGCCAGCTAAAGAGCCCAAGGGAAGCTGCCAGAAGAAGTGCTGAAGATAGTCGGCAAGCCACAACAAGAGGGCTATCTAGACAGACTGAGGCAACACCTGCTCGACGATGTTCTCATGCAGTTCAAGAAGAGAGGGCTGGATAAGCAGGTGGGACATATGTCTGAAGAACAGTTGACCAAACGCTTCAGGCTGTGATTTTTTCTCCTGCGCGATGCTCTCGGCGAACGGTCATGTTGGGAGAGAAGGATGGGACGGCAATGGTCACACAGGAAGAGGCAAGTGAAGTCAAGCAAAGACCAGGAAGAAAGGCACCATTCCTGTGGAGAGGGTTGGCGCTCTTCCTCTATCAGGAGACCAATGAAAGCCCGCCAGAGCAAGACGAAGTCTTTGGAGATGGCTGACGGCCTCTACCAAGTTCTGGTGAGCAACAAGGAAGAATGGCAGAAGCTGAAGAAGGAGGTTCCTTCTCCAGATGAAGTCCAACAAGAATGAATTGGACCCACGCTTCCCTTTGCAGTCATGAAGATACTTCAGGTCACAATGCAGCTCCCTGCAAAAGATGGTTGCCCTCAAGGTTTGACTTGCCTTCATGTATCGTCCTGGTGCTCTGGTTTCTTGGCAGCCTTGCCTGTTGAACAACTTCCTTTGACGCACCTGACAATGAGAGCATCTTGGCCAGGGTGTTGTTGGTTGGATGGCCCAGTCGGTTGTGCAACTGTTCAAGTCTCCAACTTCGTGGTGTTTCTTCTTTCTTCTTCCACTCTTTCATGCCCTGTTTGACCTCCTCCTCTTCTTCTTCTTCTTCTGACGGCTCTTCTATCAGATCTTCTTCCGGGAAGCCTCCGCCTTCCACGAGCACTTCGGGGCATCTTCCTTCTTCTTCAAGCACTCTTTGCGCACAGGTGATGACTTCTCGAGCAAATTGAGCTGTGTAGCCGCATTCATCCACCTGCCCTTGTGCGCGCCGCACAAGACAGGTGTATGGGTGTGAGTGCCTGGGCATAGACGGCCAAGTTGTTTCACCAGTGCTGGAGTGCCAGCCAGTCGTGTCCTCTTCCTCACAAACGGCCCTCTCCCTGGGATGCGAAGACCATATTGGCACATGTAAGTGACGGTGGTGTCCATGCCATCAAACCTCCACGATCAGTGGTTCTTTCCAGGCTAAAGACGGCTTTGGGTTCTCACCCAACAGAAGTCCACCTCTCCGCCGTTGTGGGTGACTGGCATCTCTGACAAAGCCGAGGATCTCCCTTTGCTCTTCTCTTCTTTCTTCAAGGCATTGCCTTTGCCAAGGAGACTTGTGCCCAAAGACTTGGAGAGGACTCCATATCGTGCGTGGCCAGGCAATGACCATCAATTCTGGATCCAAAGTGTCTAGGTAGTTGAGAGCCTCGGCGCGGTCTTTCTCCTTCAAGAAATCTCAATGAGGAAGGGATATGGGCTACCAAGCTTCTTCTTTTCTTCTTTCTCTTCCGCTTTTCTTCACGGAAGGTCTTCTCGATCACCTTGATGGCGGACATTCTTGTGGGCTGTCTTGCTCAGCGACAAAGGTCTTCTGAGTGCTTGGGGTCTTGATCCTCATCACTTTCCGACGCCTCTGTCAGCAGGTCGACTCCTTTCTCATGTGATGTGGATGAGGCTTGTTCTTCCGAGCTTCCTTCGTCACTATCTTCTTCATCATCTTCCTCTTTGGCTGGGATAGTGGGAGCCATCATGATGCCCAAGTCGCCCAGCTGCTCCATCCACTCTTGCACTTTCTGTTGTCTTTCATCTTATCCTTTTTTCACTATATAGAGTCTTCACTTTCCTCAATGTCCGTCTCCGTTTCCTCCTTGGCGAGAAAGGCATAGGACTGGGGCATGCCAAATCTTCCTCTTCTTCTCAGCTTCTTCACACTCCCAAAACCATCTCAACTTTTGGACCGCTTCTTCATCAAACTCAAGGAGCTCGATGCCTGGATGTCTTGCGGCAGTGAGTCGCATCTCTTTCTTCACCCCATGGAGCTCCATCATCTTGTCGTGGAAGTGAAAGACGGCGTTCCAATGGCTCACAACTCCTTCTCCTGCACCTCTTTCCAGGGGATGTCATAGGTCTTGAGAGCTTCGTGGAGGTGATCGTGCCGGCCAAACCAGGCTTTTGGGTCTGGATGAAGTGATCTTCATGGGCTTGCGGATGGATCTTGGCACTTTCATACCAGAACTCTGTCAGAATGGGGTGAGCTGGTCCATCCAAAGGCTGATTCAGCTCTTCCATGCTTTCGTCACCCTTCAGGAACTTGGTCTCGAATCACTGGCCTTGCATGTTCTTGGTCACTCGACCGCTTACTTGCTCCTTCAAAGGGCAACCTTTGTTCACCCACCTGTAGTGGGCTGCCTTCTCATCTTCTTTGACCCACACCCTGGCTTCTTCACTGACTCCTACCGGTGGATCATGACTGGTGCTTGCAACCATAGTGCCATGACGGCGTGAAAAATACACCACATGCTTCAAGTCGCAGAGGTGGCAACGAGCACAGCGTCCTTCGGCGTTGGCCGACCAGCGCAGGTTCTCGAAGGGATGAGAGCATTGGTACTGAGCCTCCGTTGGCCAGGCTCCCAATCGTCTGGACTCCATTGGTCTCTCAAATATTGGAAGAGATGCCTTCTCCTTGCTTCTCTTGGCCGCCGACCATGTAAGTGCAACAGCAATGCGAGCATCTAGAATCTAGATGTCTGCGAACAACGCCGCGACGATCAACACCAAGCATCCAAGCCAACTCCACAAGCGAACGTGCCAGTGCAACCGACTCTTCACAGTAACTGGGTAGCATCAACTGCGTTTGCAACTTCAAAGGCGCGTCAACACCACCCCACCCACCCGCTGCCGTCCTAGCGCCGCTAAACTTCTCCCCAGTGGCCCTGAAGGAAACCTCAAAAATGTGCAACGAAAGCGTATATGAAGCGTGTGCCCACTACACTGACGCTCAAAACGTTGACCAAGAAAGTGAAATGGAAGGGTGAACATGTTCGAAACATAGTCTTAGTACGTGCTTGGAACGTGTGGAAAGCAGGTTCTGTTTCTGGAATACATTTTCATTAGCCAAAATGCTATGCCATTTGGGCTCTAGCCTGCGATCTCAAAGTGTCTCCCCTCACTCTATTCCTGTGTTGCCATGTCTGCCTCCGGCTCTGGCATCTTTGACTGGGACCTCTTGGAGGCGGAGACCATCTTGGAAGGGGCTGGCCGCCGCTGACGCGTTGGCAGGCTCCTCCTCTGATCCTTCAGCGCTGGAAATGCAAGAGGACTCGCGCTATTATGTCAAGTGTGAGTTGCTTACTCAAGATGCCCTGCAGGCTAAGATGAAGGAGATGGATGCTTTCCCCGCCTGGGATGCAGACGCCGCTGGCTCTGAAACGGACTTGGGTGGGTGGGGCTCCGGCGGCTGTGACCTCGAACCTGCTGCGGCGGCGGCTCGGGGACCTTGAGCACTTCTACACCTGCGGAGGCTGCGGTGGATGAGGCACCCCCGCCCATGGACATCGACCCGGTGACCCCTCCGGCCTCGCCGGCCCTGGCGGAACCTCCTCTTCGCCCTCGGAAGCGTAAAAGTGCGGCTAGCCCAGGAGGGGCGACAGCCAGGTCGGCCTCCTCGGACCCCTGTTGGGACCTTGACCAGTTCATCAGATTGACGGTGACTGGTGGGTTAACAAAGTTGGCACCTATGGCGTGCGTTGTGCCCAGCTTTTACTAAGACCCTCCTGGGACCCATCAATACTTGGCTGGGATTTGTTATCCAACCCGTCCAAATGGCCAAGGAGAAACACAACAAGGTCTTGGAGATCCTCCACCGCATTGCCAACAGGGCGGTCTTCACACCCAAGGACTTGGACAGTGTTGTGGGTAGGTTGCAATGGGCTACTTCCACCTGCCCTCTGGCCAAACCATTGCTCCAACCACTGTGCCAATGGAAGGGCGCCGTCAAATCGAGTGCGCCCCCCACACCGAAGGTGATCGCACTTTACACAGGCAAATCAATGCGGCGCTGGCAAGCCAATTGGACACCAACAAAAACGAAAGATGACATCGGGAACATCGGGATGTGGCCTGATTTTCATGCCTTGAACTGTCCGTTGATTGCCCTTGAGTATGCTTCCTAGCCGGTGGTGCTGCCCCCTTCAAAGGGCCAGAAGCGAAGGTGTTGCAGTGGTTGCCATTAGTCACAAAGGGGTTTGATGATCCCATTCCAAGAAGTCCGAGCAGTGTTCCAGCAAAGTTGCACTACCTTGCCAGAACTGCTTGAAGTGGAGTAGTTGACATTGTTAAATCAGTTTTCCTTCAAAACTATTCGTTGAACCTGATTTCCTGCATGCGAGGGTTAATGGCGCCGATTACTGTCTTGAAGAACCCGAGCTCTTTGTGTCCCTGCTAGACCGTGAATGCAGAACAAACAGATCCCTTTTCCAACGGGAAAGCGCCGCTGGTAAGCCGGAATGTCGCATTGCAAAACACAAAGTCACAACAAGCCAGAGCTGCTGCAAAGCTCTCCCACAAATGATGTGTGTGTATATATATATTGACTGATATACATAATGGACACCCCACGTGAACTACCTACAGCTGTTTTCTGTGGGTTTGCCCACGCAAAAGGTTTTTTCACCTATGAGAAGTCAATGCCCCTCGTTAGCTGACAACTAATGCATCTTCTAAAAAGGTGCGAAACACTTGCTATTATTGGGGTTTTCAATAACACTGAAATCATGCTAAAAACCACCTGTTTTTAGCGATTTTTGACAAACAAAAAAAAACAAAAAAGAAGAACGGAAAATCTGTCTTCCTGTTTTTGCGTCATCACGTCTACGCTGTTCATTTTTGCAATTATTTTTAAGTGTGCATTCCCCCTTTAATTTCCTTACTAATTATTGATGTCCTTTTACAATCATTTTGACTCCTATTGATTCCCTTTTCAAACCTTTTGAATTCTCATGATTTTCTTTTACATTCTGTTTGATTCCAATAGATTTTCTTTAAGTTCCTTTTGATTCCTCTCGATTTCCTTTTGAATTCCTTAATCAGTTTCGAATTGAATCACTTGTTATATCATATCAAATTACGGCAAAAAACTATTCCACAAAGGGGTTGGCCCAGCACACTAGAGATCTTGAATAATATAACCCCCTACGATAATGTCTACCTACTTTGTTTGGCCTTAATAATAAACATCCCCTCCAATCATGTCTACGCGGTTCATTATTCGTTATCTTTATGCGTGCATTTCCATTGTTTAATTCCTTGTGGTTCTTATTGATGACCTATTGAATTCTTTTTGTTTTTTGTTGATATCTTTTGAACTCCTTTTGATTACCTGCTAAACTCTTTGGTTAATGTCTTTTTGACTCCCTTCTCAAATCTTATCAGCATATTGCAAACATCTATTCCACAAAGGGGGTGGCCCAGTACAGAAAAGCAGCTGACAAGCAGGAAAGGGTAGAAGAGCTGAGAAGTATGAAACGTGCTGAAAGCAGGAAAAGGTAGAAGGCAAAGGTATACAGATCATGAGGAGTGTGTCAGTATTTTTACATAATATGGTTCCTGTGCCTCAGTTTTTTCCATTAGTGACAGAGAACGTTCTGGAGCGCATCCGGAGTATTTTTCCACAGATAGCAAGAGCTATTGGGGCTCTTACTTCAAGCATAGGAAGAGGTGCTTGTGCACTTTGGAGCCTGGACTTTGGTGCCGCTACAGAGTGCTGCTGCCAGATGCGTATGGCCGTGTGCGCTTTGGCAGGGTGGCGCTGCAGGGCCGCTGCAGGGTGCGCTGCTCCAGGATGTCTATGGCCGTGTGCACATTGGAGCTTGGGTGCTGGTGCCGCCGGATGGTGCTGCCAGATGTCTATGAGGCAGTGTGCGCTTTGGAGCCTGGTGCCGGCTGACATAACTAGTTGCAATAATTTTTGTTTACCTCCCCTTGCCTTCGAAAAACCCAGGTCATTCAGGTGAACAAATTGGACGCGGGGTGCGCGGAGGATGTTGCGTCAATGGCTGAAGCGTGCCGACCTCAAACTAGCGGAGGGCTGTGTTTCTGTGGCCTGGCTTTAGCTTGTGGCTTGTGCTCCAAGGTTGGGGCCGGCGAGTGTTGACTTGCTGGTCCATGCGGCTAGGAGCTGAAGTTTGACACATTTGATGTGGCAAGGGGTTGAAGAGTGCAGACCCAAGTCACCGAGGCGGGTGTGTTGGATCGTTGCCCACTAGCTGAACTCACAGCAGACAGGCGGGGACGCAAAAGAGATACGTTCACAGTCGAGACGGGCCCTCCTCCTGTCCTATGAAGCTGAGGCTTTCGGTGACAACGAGGCCAAAAGCAAATGCCGTGCGGAAGCCGAGGAGCTCAAAACCATTCTGTGTGTTCTCAGTTTTTTTGTCCTCTCTCTCTCTGTCTATCTCTATCTTTGTTTCCTCTCAGGTTGTTGTCTTGGAACTGCTGCTCTTTCACTGAGGCCTGGTATCTACACCAGGCTTTCCATGGGCTGAAAGGCTCGGTCCTTTTCTCCTCTGCCAGATCCTCAAGCAAAAGCCTGGGTGAAGTCTCATGTTCGGATTTGGATAAAAGATGTCTCAAAGGTCTCCGCTTTCCTGGGTCTGTCCGGTGGAGCGGCTTATGTGGAGGGCTCAGTCGTGCCACACAGGTATCAGTCTCTTCTGAGTCCATGACCAACTAACCGACGGCTCCAACCCAGTCAGCCAGCGTCCAGCTTAGCTTGCCCAACCATATCCTATGAACATGTGAGCAACGGCTTTTATTTGCGGTAGTCAAGATTAGTGGAAGGGGCGTTCCTTTTCTATAGCCCAATGTCAGATTTAGTTAGCGAAACGAGGTAGGAACACCCCGAGAACGAGATTGGCATCAATTGCGCCATTTGTTTGAAATGGCTTAGTTAATGATATGTTTAGCTGGTGAAACGAGGTAAGAACACCTCTCGAGAACGAGATGGGTATACATTGCACAAAACAGATACAGGAATGGAGAACGAGATTACACCCCAAAAACGATGCGAGATTGGAGAACGAGGTAAGGAAGGCCCATGTGATAACTCAACGGAAATATTTTCCATCGCTCATGTGCTTAGTTCAGTCTTTCCCATGAATTCAACGACTTCAAGTACCAACCACCTCAACCCTCCCATCACTTACGCAGCAGTAGCAGCCTCATGAACAGCAGCACGAGCAACAGCTGTAGGAGCAGCGACAGCGTCAGAAGCAGGAGGACTAGAGCCCATGGGAACTTGAACGCACAACCCGTTACTCTGACAAACCAGAAGTGAAACCAGATTTGCAGATTTACATGAAATTAAAGTACACTTGTCAATTGATTTTCGTGCGACCCTTTGGCGAAGCGAACGATTGAAAAAAACGAAGACCATCCTGGGGGTCCTACTTATATGTCTCACCTAGTCCACACAAGGAATGCTTCAAACTTCAAACCAGCAAATGCTTTCAAGAGTCAACACCTTCTAGTGTTTTGAGGCACAAAAAGCATGGCAGTGTGTGCAAGAATGGCTATGTTAAGTTGGCTTTTGATGTTAATGGATATCAACACCTCTGGCTCTTGATGTTAATGGACATCAACAGCTGTGCAGTAGTGAAAGATGAACAGGTGGGGGCTTTTTGCTCTCGCTTTCATGGTGTTGCCTTGCATGTGGGACTTTTGCAAGCGTTTTGCCTCAGGTTCCTCTTTGAAGCCTAGCTAACAAAAGAATTTCAGGGCATCATTTGGCCCCAATCCAGTCTAAACACATTCTTTTGTGGCCATATTCCAAGCCGATCTACTGGAGTACGATCTCACCCACCATTAACAGCCAGAACTTGCGGTCGGTGGCCCAGTGTTCACGCCTGCCTGGCATGCTGTATTGCTATATTCTAAGCGCATGGAAGCCTGTGGGAGGTGTCCAGTTTTTGGGTCTCACATCTTTTCTAGCAGCTTCTTGTTAGCGATGGCCTCCACCTATGTTAGCTAGTATTAATATATATATATATACTGCGAGCTTGTATGTATTGTAGGTTTGTAGGGTGTGTGCTGTGGTTGAGACGGTACTCCAGTAGACCGCAGCGACCTTTGAGCGCTGCGATCCCAAGATCAACACCAATATTTCATAGCAGGTCTTCTGCACACAGCCATTTGCTAATTGCACTGAGTGTATTTTAATACAAAACATAAACAAACAAGGTTCCAAGTGCAAGACATCGCATTCTTCCAAGCGCAAATTGAATCAACCGAGTATGTTCCAGTCCCCTTTGCCACTGAGCAATAAAGAAATGCAGGGTCTATTCTCCTTGTGGACATTCTTCCAGTCAATACCCCCACGAACTAGATTGTGTGGCGCAAACCCACCCTCGAACGCTACTGCTATCAACTGGCCTAGTCTCCACAGCATGACTCCTCAATCACGTGCATGTCCACGCCCCGCTACCAGTGCAAGATCTTTGGATACACAGGCAACGGCAACACTAACAGTGCCACCTTGAAGCGCAAGCGCCTCTTTGCATGCAAGAAAACCCCGTAGCGCTGCCAATCCTGAGTGCATTTAGTCCCACAGAGCTAGAAACAACAAGTGTTCGCCTGTTGCTTTTCCCAACCCATAGTAGGACTGTGAGGTCCGTGAGACCTCGTATTTCAGCCTTTTCATCCACCCCATCCCCGGCTAGCCCACCCTGCATGATCCCAATGTTGCCCACCAGTCATCTCACATTAACCCAGCCAAGTCGTCTCAGAGCAGCCCACCAGTACCCTCAGTGATAGAATAGCTGAATAACCTGAACAGCCCACCCGGAGTGATCTCAGAGTCCAGAGGGCGCAATTCTTTTCTACACTAACTTTTGTCGATGGCTTGGCGACGTGCCCCATTGTTCTTGCCTCCTTCTTCCCCGAACCATGATTTTTCTTCAATTTTTGCTGATCAACCCCAATGGTGGGGTCCTTCAATGCAAAGTATTTTCTTCCGTTGAAGTCTGTGCGAGTGGCTGAGGCTGCGGCCAATGGATACTTGGATTCTTTTGCTGTTTGGAGGCAACAGGGGTCGGTTCCTCAGACGCCAGTGAACCAAGTAGGATGCGAGGCTTCAGAGAGAAAGTAGGGAATGGTGAGATTCAGCACGGGTAGGTGGCTTGCGCATGATATATATGCCTCAACCCTCAAGCAACCGTTCTGAGGACGTTTAGTTTGCGCTTGGGACCTGTCGCAGAAGTTGGCATGTCTGCAGTCTGACACTGAGAGCAAGAAAGACGTAGCGATACAAGCAGCAATTCCTGTTTGAGAATCAAGAGCCAGCCAGGTTATGTTTGGAAGTTGGGTGCATGCGAGAGAACGCAAGTACAAGCCAGAACCTTCCCGAGATTATATAGATGCGTCCAAAGTCCTGTGCTCGAGGCCAGTGCCGACGCGATGAAGGCCATGCCACTCAAAGCTCTCTCATTGGCGCAGGCCGGCAAAGTGCGGTTTTGAGGACTCTTTTTCAAACCTGTTGGGTGGTACGCCAAGAAGATTACTTGGTAGTAGCATTGAAGCTACTCATGGAATGGAAGCTGATCCTTGCAAATGCGCAGAAGAGCGAGGGTTCTTCAAGGAGGCTCCTGTTGCACCCCAAAGTTCAAAGGCAAGGCAGAAACGGCTACTGTCTGAATCGGTTCTGAGATTTTGAAGGAAGTGTAAGAACGCTACTAGGGGCTCCTGGCCGTACTACCAGGAACAAGGATGCTACTAGTAAAGATTGTCACATGGGAGATTTGCCTGAGGTGTCAAGCGCGCTGAGAGTGATCTTGGCGCCTCCGCTTGGGAAGATTGGTCTTTCGGAGCTGACACTGGCAAAGGCTGATTGGGCTATGTATTTCAAGGATTCCTCCGGCTTGGTGGAAAGCTCAGGCAAACCTAGCCAGATCCAAAACACAACAAGCCTGCACTGCTGAGGCCCCAGCTTTGAAAGATTTCCAGGACCGATGTCATTGAACTTATCAAACATTGACATCCTTTTGGAGCGAGGACTCGCCAAGTCAACACGAACACGTTCTCATGCCGCTGCCTCCCACTGTTTGTTACCCCACCTGAAACCAGCAACCAGTAAATAGAGAAGTTATATATTTCCCTCAAGACACGTCCTGATTTAGGAGCAGAATCCAACCTGAGTGATTGCCTTTCGAAGCCCGTGCATTTTTAGCATTTCGCCAACCCATTGTCAAAGAAAGTGCAAAAAAGCAAATTGGCACTTTTGCTTCTTACCTCAATCACTGGTTCTCTTTGCTTCTCTTGGTCATTCTACTCGTGTAGCGAGTACACAAAGCAGACTGCCTGTCTTTATCAAATGCCCTAACCAACCTCTTTGACAATTGCTGAAGCACAAGCCTTCGCGAAATGACTCCACGCCCACCAAAGCCTCTCCCCATTCAACCGAACATCCCTCAGCATGTGGGTCGTGGCCCTATTTAGACATGGTTCATTTTCGAGAAGCCAGCAAAGTGCCTGAAGAGTCTTGCATGCTAGTCCAGTCGGATTGATCCCTCCTTTGAACGGTCAGTTCAGTGTGGGGTACCGTTGCCTCGTTCCATTCCTGCTTCTAGCTGTTTTGCAACCTTTACCTTGATTCTTTGCTCCGGACTGTTTGTTTCAAAATGCTCAAGTTCATGCAGTACTCTTTAGCCCTGGTATTCTATAGTCTTTCGTCGGCGCTCTAGGCTTCACATGGCTTGCACGCCTTTAGATTGCAGTATTTTGCGATCTTTTTCCAACCATTGTCTTATCTCGGAGGGCCGGGGGGGAACAATTCCGTTCATTTGTTTGGTAGCATAGAGCTGTCGAAGGAAGAGATCATGTTCCTTTCGTTGACATTCTATCGAGGGTGGGGGAGGTTGAATAGAATATGGATGAAACGCAACTTTCTTGCCTGAATATATTTATGTACTTTGCATTTCATAGTTTCATGTGTCTTTTTTTGCCAGGAGTTTGAGAACATCTCAAGAACCGTTGAAGCACGGCGGAGTTCTCCATTCGCATCCCTCTCCCAAGAAGACCGAGAAATGCACGTGCTCAAAGTCATCCGCGATGCAGCAAAGTCCATGCACATGGACATCCAGGATGATACCCCTCTTATGGAGGCCTGGGACTGAGATAATTTTGCTAGTTTTTGCACATGTTCCTGCTTGTTGTAGAGTGTTTGGACCAGATGTTGAATCAAGTGTTGCAATATATATTTATACATACATAGATGAATGCCAGATGTCAGACAGATTGGAGCGTTTTGTCATGTCGTCAAGGCAGGTATCGATTCCTTGTCTGCCGTGGAGTTCCGGGGCAAGATCGCCAATGAGTTCCGATCTGTTAGACTACCGAGCACTTTGATGTTTGATCATCCGACCTTGAAGGCAACTGCCGTTTACATTGCCGGGGCATTGGCAGAAGAACATCATACACAATCAGGGCAGCGGACGGAACTTGCCAAGTTGCCAGTGACAGACGAAGTGCCAATTCGAGGAGGAGTGTATGTCAGAGGAGCAGCATGTAATTTGCCAAGTTGTCAATTCTTGGATTTTTCCTGTAGCTTGTGGCAAGGCACTGATGCAGTGAGTGAAATGCCATACAGCCGATGGGACACCGACGAATATTATGATCCAGCTGTGCCTACAGGGCTTGAGATGTATGTCTGCCATGCTGCCTTCATAGCAAACGTGGAGTTGTTCGATGCACAGCTTTTTGGAATTTCCAAGGCTGAAGCAGATGCCATGGACCCACAGCAGCGACATTTGCTGGAAACCTCTTTTGCAGCTTTCACTGATGCTGGACTTCCTAAGGCCACGTTGATGGGCAAACCTGGTGGAGTTTTTGTTGGACAAGATAAGTGCGATTGGAATCGCATGATTTCAGCTGCTCATGCTGGTCCTTTTGCTGCAACAGGAGGCTCAGCATCAATTTCGGCCAACCGCATTTCATACAGTCTTGGTTTGAAAGGCCCCAGTGCCACAATGGACACTGCCTGTAGTTCATCGTTGGTGGCAGCTGACACAGCAGCAGTGAATCTCAGAAGAGGCAGATGCGAATTTGCGGCGGTTTGTGGTGTGAACATGCTGCTGTTGCCACAGACCTTCATCGGTTGTTGTCAAGCTCGAATGCTCTCCTTCGATGGACGGTGCCATACGTTTGACTCTTCGGCCTGTGGCTATGCGCGAGGTGAAGGCACTGGTGCTCAGGTGCTTCAGCAAGTGGCCAATCAAGTCTCGGAGGCCTCTTTGGCTTCCTTCTTGGGTAGTGCCCTGAACCAGGATGGTCGTAGCGCAAACTTGACGTCACCAAACGGACCTTCTCAAGAGGTGGTGGTTCGTATTGCACTTCAGGAGGCGGGATGTGATGCAGGAGACCTTTTTCAAGTCGAGACGCATGGCACTGGAACTGAACTGGGAGATCCAATTGAGACGGGAGCATTGCGTTCTGTACTGGCAGCACGCTCTTCTCCACTTTGTTTGGGAGCTGTGAAGACGAATGTTGGACATTTGGAAGGTGCAGCTGGGATGGCCGGCCTTTCGAAGCTTGCTGGGAGCTCAGAGCTCCAATAAATGGAGACAGTTGCCAGTTACACAAACAACCAAGAGGATGGTTTTTTGAGAATTTGGAAGCAACGGATTTTGCCTTGTTCTCCATACTGTTTTCTGCTGTCAGTCAGACCACTGGCGCCTCCGTCTAAGGTCTCGCAGTTATCAAAGTTGACCTTTGGTAGTGCCCCCAACCTGCACCTCCGACAGCTCAACCAGCACATTTCTGAGGACACTTTTGAAGCGCATGTTGTGTTGCTGTGTCAAGTACTAGTGCCAGGGCAGCTTTGAGCTTTCTTACTTTTCTTTGGAGAAGCACAGCCTACCCCTTGCTAGAACTTCGGTACTTACTATACTATATACAATATATTGTCCATTGTTCTATTTGAGTGTATTTGAGTGTTCATTTTGTCGAGGAAGTGTGTGACAGACACATTGAACCTACTAAAATCTACTAAAGCCAATTTTGGCCGCGATGTTCTCTACAAAGTGCATTTCCACAACCTTCGGAATCCTCTGTCCACAAGTCCAAAACTCCAATATCGATCCACCTCCGTTTACATAATGCATGCTCACCATCTTCCCTCTGCAAAATGGTCTTTGAGCATCATGTGTTTTCCGCACGTTTTGTCTTTGTCATTCTGCCTTGATGATTGGTTATTTAAAGGCTTACGCCTAACAGCCGGGCGCCGGCCCACTTGGGTCTGTGGGGCGTATGCCTATGTTGGCCTTGGTGGGGCCTATATTGAGCAAAGTTAAGCTATTTGGTGCGCATCTTGGCCCTAGGTTGGGCCAAGTGGGGCCCATGTGGTTTGTGTTGGGCACATCTTGGGCCCATGTTGAGCCTATGTTGGCCTACGTGAGGCCTATTTGGGTCCGCCCGTTTTGGGACCGAGGGTCGGCGGCAGGGGGCGCGCCCGTATATCCGGCCAGGGGCCCACGGGCCCCGCCATGGCTGTGTCTTTGACGTAGGCAGTCTCTCTTCTCCAAAGGAGAGAGGGCTGACCGCCCCTTGCCGCGACCCCTGTGGAACTGTGTGTTTTACAGTGTTTTTTGCTTCTTCAATTTTTCCGGGTTTGTGGGTCCAGATGGGTCAACATGGCCCAACATAGGCCCTAATAATGCTGGAAATGCATGCCGCACCGGGGTGCTTCGTCTGCATCGTGGGTGGCTGCTGGGCTAACAACAACAACAACAACCACCACAACAACAACAACTTCTTCTTCTTCTCACGCACTCGAAGGGAGTAGCGCCGCCCATCAGTCAGCATTGTGACTGGACTCCATGTAGGAGTTCGTTTGTGGTTGGAGAGGAGCAATCTGCTTCTATGGCAGCAAATCACCAAATCAAAATAAAATCGTCTAAAGGCAAACATCGTCTCAGACCCAAAATCAATCCAGGGGTCCCGGTTGAGGTCGAGACAAGAGGTTCAAATTTCAAGTGCACATGAACGACACACTTTTCGGGTGTGCCGGACAGCTACCCTCCCTCAGAGCGAAGCTCAGCGGTCGCTACGTCAGCATCCGCCACAGACGGCCGCCATCCACAGCGGCCAGTGCACCGGCTGTCAGCGGCTCGCTTCCGACACGTCGAACCCGGTGTCCGCAAGGACTTGGTCGATGGTCCGGTCCGCGTCTTGCAGGCGCAGGAGCAATGAATTTAAAGCCAAGTTGCTAGAAGGATCCGATCCTCCAGAGACCCTGGAGGTCATGCGATGGTCTTCCCAAGGTGCTTCGCTCAGCTCACGGTTTCCAGCCAAGGCACGATTGGATGCATCGTCAAACAGGGGCAGTCCTGGTGTGAAGCCGGACAGCTGTCCTGAGTCGTCCAGCGGCATAGATGCGTCCTGGGTGAGACAGGATGGATCTGCAAGCTTCCAAGTGTCCAGCGGCTCTAAATCCTGTGAGCAGGCCACAGGAAAGGAAGGTGGCGACCTCACTTCAGCATTGCCTAGCGGTCCCAAATTGGTCTGATCCCGATCAGACATCTCCAGCATGGGATCTTCCTCATCCGAGTCTCCCATAAGGCATGAGTTGGCCCAGAAAAGAACTCCACGTGTTCGAAAGGGCGCGGGATGGAACTCACCTGAACTGGTGCCTGGTTGTCGTCACATAGCAGGAACCGTCCATTCTGGTCCCTGAGCAAGGCTTGAAAATGACCGCTCAAGGAATCGCCCAGGTGTGCAACTGCTGCAGTGACACGATATGGAACCCATTTCAATTCCAGTCCTTCATTCACGAAGAAGGGCAGGTAAAAGTCCTCTTCAAACTGCACGTCGTTGAAATGACCTAACAGGCGAGCGCTGTCAATCAAACGGTCGAGGAAGAAGACTTTAGGGCCGATGGGTCCCGTGAAGGCCGTCACCATGGAGTGACAGTGCAACCAGGGTGACAGAAGTTCTGCAAGGGACACCTTTTCTCGATCTAGCTCATAGAGGTGCACTAAGGCCACCGGTTGGGATTCACTCCCGGCTTCAAAACAAGTGATGCCATCCTTGGTCTCAAGGCGGCGTTCCCATGCTTGTGAGGTCTGTGCGGATTTGCCCCACAAAAGGATGTCACTTGTGAACTCACCAATGTCCCTCTGTTCCCCTGAGGGCTTCCCCAGAAAAAGGTCAGCGAGCTGCGGCAAGCTGAACAAAGCTGTTGGCTCATCTGTCTTCACAGATGCAAGCATCCCCTGTACAGCATTCCATGCTGCACTTGAAGTGTACTCATCAAAATGGGGAGTGCACAAGGGTCCAGATCATGGAGATCAAGCCGGCATTGAGATAGCACCAATTGGCATCATTTTTGCATTGCAGGATCCGGATGGTGTCAATCCAGTGGAGCTTCAGCGCCTGTCCCCTCGTGGTCGAAGGATCTGCTGAAGGTCCTGAGCCAGCTGCGAACGTTGGGGTCCATGTTGGCGCATCCTGGCGCCCACCAGATTCCACAGGGACGAGCCGAGAAGGCTTGCTAAGGAGTCGTTCCTCAGGGAGATCTGGAGTCTCCATGGGATGACTTCCCCCCTGCTGTTTTGGGCCGCCATGGCGAAGAATCTGATGCAATTGCCCGGTTCCTAAAAAGCTTGCTGAAGAAGGCCGAGGTGGGACTCCATGGTGTTCCAGGCAATTGGAGCGGTCTGCATAATCTCCAGGCTTTGATGTTTGGAGCTCCAGGTCAGGTGTGGGAAGCTGTGATCCTCCATGACCGTCTTGCTTTGGATGGCAGCCTTCTTGGTGGAGTCGTCCTGCAACTGTGTCTTGAGCTTCTGAAAGCGAGTGACCAGTTCGGCAACGACGGCTTGAATGAGAAAGCTGCGTAGAGGCATCATCACTTGGTCTTGAGGAAGGTTTCGCCATTGTCCTGCGGATCTCATCTTCGTCCCTGGTCGAGGACGTCGAGCTGTTCGTCCTTGGGGATGATGCTAAGCTGGCTCTCCGTCGAGATGGCAGCAGAGGCGTGGTCTCCTTCCTTTTCCTCTTTTCCTGCGGGAGTTCCAGATCCAGGTCGTCCGGTGACGCGAGCATATTTAAGAATGCCCTGCCCACCTGTGTCACACGGTCGCCGTCTTGGATTTGCATCATTTCATCCATCATGAAGATCTGGTCGAAGCCAAGCAACAGCACAACCAAGGTTCAGGAGAGAGGAACACTGATGTTCCAATCTAGACCAAGCACTCTCATCCAGGAGACTGTAGTTCTTGGCAGTGTTGCCACACCATGAACAAGGCAGGGTATCAGCCAACGCCGGTCGTTGAGCCAAGAGATATCGAAGCATGGCATGAAGGAGAAACCCACAGCTGCTGCTATGAGTCTGATGAGTTTGAGTCAGGTGGTCCAACAACTGATCTGACTTCTCAAAGGTCCGAGAGCACAGGATGCACGAGTGGCTGAGTACCTGGCAGTGTCGCATCATGAAGGTCCATGAAGTTCGATCTGGATGCAGCAGCCATTGGCCCAGTTCAGGAACCTGTGCGTGGAGCAGGGTGTGAAGCTGAATCAATTGCTGAACCGAGGCCTCAGTGGGAGCCCATGGCAACATCAGTCTTCGATGATGAGGGTCACATAAGTGTTGGAGCATTGCCATCTGTCGATGGGCCGGACATCTGTGGGAGCGTGGTTGTGGAACGCGACAAGGATTGCAAACACATGAGAGGCGAGCTTCATCGATCATGTTGGAGGTGAGATCAGCCGCTCTGAAAAACCCTCCATGGTGACATTGCAAATATCTAATCAGGTCAGCTGTTCTGGCATAAGCTTGTCCACAGAACGAGCAAGTCATTGTGAGCTTGTGTCTCGTAGACGAATCTTCCGCCCATTTCCCGGCCTTGATCTGGTCCATGAAGATGTCATCCAGGCGGAGGACGGTGCCCGGCTCCTGATCACCCATGGGATCCAGGTGGTCACAGGATCCTCGATCAATGTGTCGTCGTAACTCCCATTGTTCCCCAAAGTGGCTGCGGCAGTGTCGGCATACGGTGGTGCCATGGACAGTGTCCCTGATGCAACAGAACCTGGAGTGATCTTCCCGTAAGTGGCGTTCAAGAGCAGTGTCAGAAGAGAAGATCTCTGCGCAGTGAACACAGAGATGATCAGCCAGGTCCTGGTCATCCTCAATTGGATATGCATGGGAAGCAGGAGCATCAGCCAGATGGCAAAGCCACTGATGGAGTACCGAGGCCTGCAGGAGGATCTTGCACTGATGAGAAGTCTTATAGTCATGTTGGCAAACATTGCATGGGGACCTCCGAGCGGTAGCCCATTTGGAGTAATGGTGTTGGCTTGCAAGGGCATAAGTGCAATGGTCCAGTTGAAGGTGATGCACCATGTCTGAAAACCTGGATTGATGTTTCCCACACAGGATACAATGGTTCATCATGTAAGCGCACACATCCGGAGTCTGTGCCAGTGCATCAAGACTGTGCTCCTGTCCCAGGTCCATGCCGACCTGAGCGGCGTCAAACATGGGGCAATTGCCGAATTCAACATGAGTTCGGAGATTAGTCCATGACTGGAAGGTCTTGTCACAGTGTCGGCACTGAGGATGTCCAGCTCGTGCGTCTCGATCCAACCTAAACTGAAAACATCTAGAACGGCCACGTGAATGAATTTGATGTTCATGTTTGGTGAGAAGGATTGCACTGTTGAATGTCTCGAGGCATGTGCGGCGCTGGAATGCAGGTCGAATGACGTCCACTCCGCGGGCCTGCGACGCAATCCAGTCATCCAATAAGGAAATCAACCGGTCAGTTTCCGTGTATCGAACGGTATGGAGAATGTCAGTGGCTTCAAGATTTGCAAGTCGATCAGCCCCACCTCGAAGGGTCCGGATGCACAAGCGTCGGAGAAAAACTGCTGGTGGTTCAATGTCAAAATGTTCATGAAACTCCCTGTGTGAACGATGTGTGACATGTGAGTGATCTTGCATGAACATCCGTTGTTGAATGGTGAGTCGTGAAAGAAGTCTTCTGAGCCCAGCAGGACTGCATCCAATCACTTGTACGCCGTACAAAGTTGTGGTCCTTACCACCGAACACCACAAAGAGTCTCGCTGCTTGCAGGTGAGGCCCCTTTTCGAGCACAGCCAGGTTCGCAATCTTTGGAACGCCCGGAGCCCACACCGAAGACGGTGTTGCAAGGTAGAAGTCTGCAGTGTTTTGTAAGAGAGCTGAATTCCAAGATAGGGAACCGTGGTATGTAGGGCAACCATAGCAGCATCAGTGTGGTTCCGGGGAAAACAGATGTGCCAGCCGCTAGCGGTTTGCTTGAGGTGCTTGGCTTGTGCCTTCCTCAGTGCACTGCCTTGCATGGAGATCATCGAATAACATTTCTGTAAGTTGATCTGAAGCTGGAATTCAGTAAGAACATCCAACAGAATACCACAGTTGCGAACAAATTCAGAAAAATCATCCAAGGACTGAAAGGCTTGGTGCACCAGAAAATCATCTGCATATACTGTGACGTACCGATTCACCCATTCCCAGGACGTTCGACTTGCAAGCTTGTTCAGTAGAATCGTAGTGAAGCAGCGCCAAAGAAATGGAGCTGCCTTGCACCCTTGCCGAACCCCTTTAAAAACAGGAATTGATGTGGCAAAACCCTTGTGTTGGATGTCATAATGTGTTCCTCGATGCCATTCATACAGGAGTTGGAGACAGTCAGGTCGAACCCCAAGATCAGCCATTCCGGAAAACAGGCGGTGTCGAGAAATGCTGTCAAAAGCTTTACTCAAATCCAAGCTAAGAAGTGCTCCTCCCACCAGCTTGCACTGTCGGAGACCCGAGGTGAATCGCTCCGTCGGGCGTTGATACTGCTTGATCATAGCAGTAACGATCTGGCAGTGTTGCACCGCTCTAGCAATGGCATCTGAAGTACCCCGTGCCGGCAAATAGGCCATTTGGGGGGTGGAACACAACAGATCAAGAACAGAATGTCTGGCATGTCCACTAATAAGGCCTAGAATTACCTTACCCAAAACGTCCTGCAAAGCGAGGGCGGAGATTCTGGGCACTATTGGGAGGTTTTCCAGGCTCGGGGAGGAGAAACAGAAATCCATTCTTCCATCCATCCGGAATGAAGGGAACAGGGTGGGTCCACCATCGGGTCAATAAGGTCATGAGCCTAGCAGCAATGAGCTCAGGACAACACAGAATGCTAAGTGAGGCACAAGTGCCTGGTGCATTAGCTTTCAGCGGAGCAACTCTTGCCAAAGCTCTCTCAAGTTCGTCAGTCGAGAATGGGATCCCTGGGCCCCGCGGCGTCAGCATCGTCGGAAGGGGTTCATCGTGCCATGTCTTCTGAACAAAACACTTGAGGTGGGTGAACTCCTCCAAGGGACTGAGGATCTGACCGTTGGCAGATCGAATCTGAATCCGTGAGGTCTTGGTTTTTGGGCTGAGCCGCCTGACCAGTTGGTGGAGCCGACTCATGTCATTCCGGTCGGCAGCCTGCCTGGCTTCCTCAAGAACCTGATGAATGCGGTCCTGTTTAGCCTGCGCAGACGCTTCTTTCTGCTGTCTGTGCGTCTGATGATGTTGAACAATAAGTTTCCATCGATCAAACACGGAGCAAAGATCAAACCCCCGGGTGGCATGAATACGTCGAAACAAAGACCACTTACGGGCGGCAAAGCCTTGTGAATGTCCAGTCTTGACGACACGTTCAGCGGTGACCGAAAAGGAGTCCTGAAGCACATGGTTCAACTCATGGTGCAAATGACTGAAATTCCCATCAAGCGGCCATGTACTACGTTGAAGAAGCAGTTGGGTGTGTGCAGAAAAATCATGCCAGTCCGAAGTGTTGTGTGTCCGTGCTAATCTACCCCGATTACGATGTTCAAAGCTAACCTGACTCAAGGCAGCTCCTGTCCAGGGCTTCCAAGACAAGCTGATGGAACAAATCAGGGGGAGGTGGCCTTGGGTGGACAGGCCAAGCAGGGGACAACTAGGAATGGCAGCGCACTGACTAGCCTCTCGGTCCATCTGCTTAATTCTAACACAGACAAAGTCTATCCGGGAGCCCTGACCCTTGCAGCCACGAAGTGGCCGGCAGGCCAGGTTGCATAGTGTTCAATGCACACAATCCATGTGTTTTCAGAATGGCCTGAAACACAGAGCGATCAGAGTGTGAGGGTCCCGTGGTCAGTTTGCCATCACAGCCAACAAACTGAGAGTATCCTACGTGCGGAGGGTCATGGGCCAGGCTAGTATTGAAGTCACCAACAAAGATCAAGGTGTTACGAGTGGGCAGGGAAGCAATACAATCATCAAGCATCTGAAACAAGTCCGCTCTAGCGCGCAGATCTTGTGGGGTGGCTTGGAAAGTTTTCTGATAGCAATTCAAAACATCCAAGGGGCGATCCAGATGAATTCTGAGATGAAGAAGTCTACCCTCCCAAATACTACGCCAAGAAATTTGGTGAATCTGACAGAACGATCGTCGAACCGCGATTAAGACCCCAGTAGCCTGACGTGGGATACCGCCTACAGCTATAAAGTGCCAGTTCTGGTTGGACCACTCTCGGGTTCATTGCCAGCGAATTTCTTGGAGGACGAGCAGCTGCAAGGGTTGCAGAGCCGCCCACTCCAATATCTCCTCCACAGTTGCACTCTGCTAAGACCACTGCAGTTCCAGCTGAATATATGTACTCGATTCCTCGGATCCGAACGTGCTGGTGTCAGAGGCGGGGCCACGGGGGAGGGCTTGTTATTAGGACGTGGACAGACCTGAGTACCAAGTTCTTTGGCATCAAACAGACGACGGCGAAACCATGCATATCCCTCAACCCTGGCACGTTTGACGGCCCTCCGAAAGCTCCTCTTATGGTTGGAGACCAGGTGATGGTCTCGAACAGTGGGCGTGGATCCATGTGTTTTTGCGGTGCCCCAAGAGGGGTGGACCGCTCCCGTGACAGTCATGGACCTGTCACAACCCTCACCTTTGTCTTGCTCGGAAGGAAGAGTGGGACTCCTACCTAGATTGCAAGACCCGCGGACTTGGGACCACGGACGAGACATGCGGTCGAAGTGTGAGGCCTCCCTGAGCTGGGATGCCATCGAGTTCTCAAAACTGCCGAGGGTACTAATCAGCCTCCAGAGAAAATGAAGGTGAAGCAGCAAAGGCAGCAGTGTGTTCATCAGCCCCTCGAGCTCGTTGGCGCTGCACGCTCAGCGCCCATGTACGAGCACCACGGGAGGCATCGGAGAGCTATCCATCGAGCTCTTGTCTCCAAAACTCCAATATCGATCCACCTCCGTTTACACAACGCATGCCCACCATCTTCCCTCTGCAAAATGGTCTTTGAGCATCATGTGTTTTCCGCACGTTTTGTCTTTGTCATTCTGCCTTGATGATTGGTTATTTAAAGGCTTACGCCTAACAGCCGGGCGCCGGCCCACTTGGGTCTGTGGGGCGTATGCCTATGTTGGCCTTGGTGGGGCCTATATTGAGCAAAGTTAAGCTATTTGGTGCGCATCTTGGCCTAGGTTGGGCCAAGTGGGGCCCATGTGGTCTGTGTTGGGCACATCTTGGGCCCATGTTGGCCTACGTGAGGCCTATGTTGGCCGAGGTTGGGCCTATGTTGGGCCTATGTTGGCGTCTGTTGGCCCCAAGTTGGCCTATGTTGGCCCTATGTTGAGCCATCTTGTGTTGGGGATATGTTGGCTATCTTGGGCCTATGTTGGGGATATGTTAGGCGATTTATGTTGAAAAAATCTTCCGATACAACTTTTTACGACTTTTCCTGCCCGCAAAGCAAAAGCCCTGCAAAAACCTACGTTTTTTGACATCCCCAAGATGAAACTCTCGCCCGCCGAGGGGCCCAAAACCCTGTAAAACACAGTGCTTTATATACCTCACACGCACGAAACACTGTAAATTACAGGGGCTTCAGTGAGCCGGAAGTGACGAGGGGGTCCGCCCGTTTTGGGACCGAGGGTCGGCGGCAGGGGGCGCGCCCGTATATCCGGCCAGGGGCCCACGGCACCCCGCCATGGCTGTGTCTTTGACGTAGGCAGTCTCTCTTCTCCAAAGGAGAGAGGGCTGACCGCCCCTCGCCGCCGACCCCTGTGGAACTGTGTGTTTTACAGTGTTTTTTGCTTCTTCAATTTTTCCGGGTTTGTGGGTCCAGATGGGTCAACATGGCCCAACATAGGCCCTAATAATGATGGAAATGCATGCCGCACCGGGGTGCTTCGTCTGCATCGTGGGTGGCTGCTGGGCTAACAACAACAACAACAACCACAACCACAACCACAACCACAACCACAACCACAACAACCACAACCACAACCACAACCACAACCACAACCATAACCACAACCACAACCACAACCACAACCACAACCACTACTACCACCTTTGCCACTCCCTTTGGGTTGGGCCCCTGGCCGGCTGTCGGGCGTAAGCCCTTAAATAACCTTCGGTTACCACCGAAGGCCCTCCGGGCAGGGCACGGGCTTCGTGGCCGGCGTCCGGATTTCTCCATAAATGGATGCGCGCGTGAGTGTGGGGTTCCAAACAGAAAGTTTCTACAAGATGGCTGAAGCAGCGTCTTACAGTCGTCAGCGGGTTGACACCGAGCTCCGGTAGTGATCAAGTGATCGCCGTTTCTTTGCTTTGGACTGATTTCATAAACAAAACTGAACAAGTGATAGATAAACTTTGAAACTGAAGTCGAGTCATCCCTGTTTGATCCCTGTTTGATCCCTCCCGATTTTGTAGCATATCTCTCATGTGACTCTCGTTGCGGAACCCCGTTAGCGCACCCATGAACAAAAGCCAGGCCTTTACCCTTTTTGTAGCACGTAGTCGTGTCATCTTGAGTTAGCCAGAGACATGAAGAAACTGGATCCGTTGATGTTGTGGTTCGAGTTGGCTATTTATCCAGCCAGAGTAAAGCACAACAAACATGATGGGTCAGCCTGACAATTCTTCTGCAAAATCATGAGCCCATGATTGTGACTGAGTGTGAGGCCAAGAAAGGTCCTACAAAGTTGGGCGCCAATCTATAAAGTCAGATAACGGCCTGGGGAGCTGGAAGATGAGCACTGGCGACTTTGTAGTACAACTTTAGTACGCGGAGTATCTGGGAAGCTGGAAGATGAGAACTGGCGACTTTGTAGTACAACTTTAGTACGCGGAGCAATCTGTGGAGCTGGAAGCTGAGAACTGGCGACTTTGCAGTACAACTTTAGTACGCGGATGAGTCATCTCTCGCGGCTGAGTCATCTCTCGCAGCTGCTCTGGCGCCCCTGCAGCTGAGTCATGTCTCCCAACCCGGCTCTCTTGAGAGGTTGACACACACACACACAGAGACCCACGCACTGCCTCAACTTACTCGGAGACACACACAGACAGAGACTCATACACACACAGACATAGATACACACACAGAGACCCACACACTGCCTCAACTCACTCGACTTAACACTTCACACTGAACACTTAACAGATAACTCACACTCTGACTTCCTAATTGATGAAAAATGCTTTCGGGCCACTCGTCGTCTAGTTTTCTTTCATACGCTCATCGGTCGATGATCGCGTGGACCCGTTTGGTCCCACCTGGCGCCCCGTAGGGCCTGAAGCCTCTCTAGTTGAAGGTGCGGTCGAGGAGTCGAGCAAGTGTTGAAGCTCGGGCTTCCTCCTTTTGGTGTGACCGCAACACCAAATACAAATTGAAAACTGTCTCAAGCACGGACAGCAATGATCCTCATTGAGGCCAATGCTGTGAAACAGTTGGCAGGCACACCACCTGGTAGGGTGTGCTCGTGAAATGAAGCTCACTGCACATTGTTCCGCCAAGGGACCAGCTTCTTCCCACCATGACCTGTGTGCCACCTGCAGGTGAGAATTCATGTCCCGTGGCCAGCTGCCGCACATGATGCGCTTCTTCACAAGCCTGTGGCAGAGGCTGGGGTTGTCAACCAGGATGGTGGTATCCAGTAGACCCTTGCAGCCACTGTCCATGCCAGTTGTCGTTGATGGCTGGGTCATGGATGATGTTGCGCACTTTGGGAAGCCACCAGTGGCAGAGCTGAGAACTTGACCTGCTCGTTGGCGTCGTCGTAGGCCCACCATGTGCCACCGTCCTTGATGGCTGCGCAATAGTGTCCACTTGATGCTTCCGAACCCAAATGGTAGGAGACGCCGAGGACCTGAAATGGGATGTAGCCAACCTCCAGCTTATTGTCCAGGAAGTATGGTAACCAGACCTTAGAGTCCCATGTCAGCCGAGCATGACTTTTCTGTCCTCTGGAGTCAAAGCGGTCAATGTGCAAGCATGTGACGTCTGCTGGTTCTGTGAGAGCGTGTAAGCCGAAGGATGCTAAGCTCCAAGTGGAAACGAGCCCTTGCAAGTCGATTGGCAGGTGCTCTTTTGATCACTGCAGATGTAAAGGTGCAAGGGGCACCCCTGGGCATTGTGGTCCACCACTTTCAAGGTGCCATCCTCCTCAAGCCGGCTTTCCCAACAACAACTGAGGAAAAGAGGATTGGTCTGTTGAAGAAGGTGATGAGCAAAATCAACCACATCATGTTGTCGAAATGGATTTGGCCAATTGGCGAGGAGTGTGGTCCACTGCCCATCTGACCATAAAAGCATGGATTGCCCTTTGGACACATCTGCCATGTCCCCAAGAACCCTGGAAAGTTGGACCATTGGTCAACCTTCAAACCTCCAACTTGGTGTGATGGAGCTATCCGGAAGTCATGGCCCTGCAGATTTCCCTTCGGCGCCGCTGTGAACGTAGGCATAGTGTTTTGAAGAGTATCTAAGTGTTGAGAGTGCATCCATTGCCTAGGATGCCAAACTTGTAGGAGCTGAGGGGTCCAATGTTTTGAAGGCAGGGCCTGATTGACCTGATGAACACCTTCAAGGTCAGGAGGATGAAGACGGCCCACGTGGCCAGACTTGGGACCCTGGCTAGGTCCAGGAAGGAGCGCAAGCAATGGCCGCCGAGGGACACAGTGATGAAGTGGAACTTTGGGTTGATCATGGGGCGCAGGTGCTCAGAAGCGCACCAGCCCCCTAGTGGTCCTTATCATCATCATCATCATCATCATCATCAGCAGTCACGACACAAAAAATCACTCATTCCTCACAATGTTCCCCTTCAAACTTTTGTTGGACTTTCGCCCTGGCTTCTCCGGAGGGTTGCCTGTGGCCTCGTAGTGAGGGGTTCTCAAGGTGTGCACAGAGTGCCGAGATTGAATAGTACAGTATGGCCTCTACACTGCTCTTGGAGAACATTTCAAAGAGGACTGCAAAGAGTTTGCGGCCATTTTCATCACTTCTGCAACAGCTTCAGCAAAGGCGCGGACAATTTTTCTGATCCAATTTCACTTCCTTGCATGCTTGCAATGGGTTTTTGATGCTATCTTTCCGTCCTTGTTAATCCAACAACTCGTTGGTTCTGAAAAAGCAAGCCTTGGACGAGCTTGCTGCAGGCAAAAGTGCGTGCAACAGCCTCTTCCGTATCCTCGTTTGGCTTTGGAGGAACCAATGGGCATGTAGTCCTTTCATGTCCAGAAATGAAGGCTGCGCCAGCTGGGCCCACAGTCGCTTACAACAGTTTTGCAAGTTTGTGTCTGTCTGTCCCTGAAACTGCGCCCGACTTCTGCCACCCAAGGCATTTGCAAGGCCCCATGTGCATTTTCAAGGCGGGCTACCCATAAGGGTGAAGTTAAAGATTGACAAGCAGAAAGGGAAGTAAATCGGTAGAAATAACATGCAGAGAATCTTGGCTTCAGGGCGGCAGGCTTTTCTTTGGAGGGAGCCCGCTCATCCATTGGTCCGGCAAAAGATCAAAGGGGAGGATGGAGTTTGCATTTTAAGCTGCAACTTGGCACAGACCTAGCTGTTGTGAAGTCGCTTTGAATCTTTTCGCAACTTAGTTTTTAAGTTCTCCACATTGAAGGGAACAAGATGCGTAATCAGTGCTGTGCCTGCGTGCGCTAGCCTGGCCTTCACGGTTCTGCGTAGTAGGTTTAGGGAACGAAAGAACGATGTGGTTGGGACGTCAGGTTTAAAACTGCAGCGATACTGTCAGCAGGGTGATGCCTAAATAATCATCCTTTCGTGACAGCGACGTTTCGCAGCTTTGCAGAACACGAACACTTTACAGCTATGAGTGATGTTGTCAAACCTTGGTTGCGTGCGAACTTGCGATAAATGCGCACGAATTCGCGGACAAGTTGCATAGCAATACTGGCTGTCACGTTTTTGTCAACATCTAAGCCAAACTGCTGTAACTGCTGTGGTCATATGACCTAAATGTGCGAGGTCCGATCGATGGGCATGTCCTGCAACTCTTGTCGCACCACATTGTTCATGGAGAGGCCACCACATTGTCTATGAAGCTTTTCATGCTGGCTGCGTTGTTGCAGTCAGCCACCTTTCAGCGCCGCTCTGCCAGGTGGTTGTGCCTGGTGCTTGCTACCTGGAGATGATTTTGGCAGGCTTGAGAACCCACCTAGGACCCCAGGAGAGGCATGGAGAAGTGACATGCTGAAAATCAGCAAGATGTGAAATGCAGTGACTCTGCTTACAGGAGGCTTGGTGTATTGAAAACCTTGGGTTTGCAAAACCCCTAGTCCTGCGACTGTCACAAGATGGCCGACTGGAGGATCGCATTGAACGCATTGAGCATGGTCCTGATGTTTGTTGCGGTTTTGCATGGTTGTAACCAAGACAGGAGCCTGTGCAGCTACGATTGCTGATTTGGCCAGATGGCCGCTTAGAGGCTCGAACTTGCCCACCCGCAAACTTGTCCCCTGATCGTTCCGAAGGTCGAAAGCGAAGTGGGGGACGACGAGAGCATCACCACTCATGTGGAGGAACGTCGGGTCGAAAGCTACGAGAAGAATTGTTCATTTGCTTGATTTCTTTTCATGGCTAGCTTACTTTGTTTCACATTCCGCCTCGCAGGCAAATTGGATCCAACTCCAAGGTGGGTGGCAGAACAATCAGATTGAAAAGGACAAGCATGACTTGGCGAAGCTACGAGAAGAATGTCCTGAAGATGTACCGTTCCAAGCCCGAATCTTCACACTTCACAGCCAGCAGACTAACTGCACCTGAGTGGTGGCAATTCAGTCTTTAGATTGAAGCAAGGTGGACATTGAGCTCATGTACTCCTTTGGGGTGAAGAGCGGACTGCCACTGCAGCCACGCTTCCGTTGTGTTCGTCAGGAGAGCTTTGTGGGCCGATTCAGTGGTTAGCCTGGTTATTCTGCAGAAGTGGTGCTCCTACTGATGTAAGTTTCCCTTGTAACATACGTAAAACATGGTAAATGATAGTGTATTTGGCATGTCCATGTGCCAAACCCCCAGCAAAATGCACATGTTCAATCATTTGCTGCCCACTTCAGTAAATGCCTCGCAACAATTCGCAAGATGTAAGTTTTGCATCACCTGTATTTGCCTCCCATTGGAAAAGACAACAGAAAACATCCCTGTTGCTACCGGCTAGGTGAATTGAGTGTGGTCGAGCACGGAAAAACAGTTTTACTTATTTTTATTTGACGCATTTAGTTAAAGGATTGTCTAAAATGGGTCTTAAACCACTGGTTGCCAGCGACAGATTTGCAAACTTGTCAAATTATATAACCAGTTTGGAAAACATCGCGGTATAGCCTAGCTGTTTGAAGCGGGAACCCGTTCTATTCAACGTCAGTGAGCTATAATATGATGATGTGAAGTGCACGCTGTACACTTGAAGCGTTTTCCACTTTTGACCCCCGTCACCGTTCCCTCTTGAGACTGCGAGGGTATTCGCCTTGCAAAAGGCTGCGCCGTGCGTTCGCTCCGACGAACGTGTCGTTCTACTTGGTTGGTGGACCTAGGGTGCCAACACTCGCTTTGGATTGGTAGAGCCACGGCTCTGGGCGACCTTTGCGCCTTCACCAACGAGGTCACTTTCCCATCCACATATAAAAGCCATGAGAAGTCCGGGAATACTCTTATTTGCTTGGCTGAAAACCTGGACTCTCAATATGTACCTCCCAGAAAAACCTGGCCCAGTGCATCCCAGGCAAACCACTATACAAGCCCTCAGTGACTCGAGCCGGAAGATTCCTGACCAGTGGCACGAGCCGTGCGGGGTGACTTCCCCAAACCCACCGGGCAACCACTGGGTCAAACCGTGCGCCCTCTCCCTCGGACCGGGACCGTCTCACACCGTGGTCAACCGCACGGGTACTGTGTAAGCGGTGGTTGGTGTAAAACGTCTTGGTGGAAGCCACACACTTTACTGTAAATATGGACACAGATACCGGCTGTAAGACTTCTTCGGGACCGGACCTGAATCCGTAAAGGTTGTTTTAACGCTTGACATAAACCAGCATAAACATCGACTGGAAAACTTCTTCGGGGCGGGACTGCGTGACCTGAATCCACACAATTTTGTTATAGAGCTGCACCTCTAAGCTTTATGTTCATTGTTCATCCCATCCTTTTCTGCCACGCTCTTTCACTTTCTCTTTCACCTCTCCCGCCTGTCTTTGCTTTACATTTCACCATCATGCAAGCACGCCAGAGCAACTCTACACCTAAACGCTCTTGGGCCGTCCGTTGTCTAGTTGTTATTGTTGTTCCTTGTTGTTTCTTCAAGCTCCGTTTTTCCAGGATACCGGAGAGCAGGAGCTGACATCGACGTCGCTGTTTAGAACGCCTGAAGGTTCCCGCCCTTCCACCTTCCGGCTTTTCTACCTTTCGTGTCTCCTGATGATTTTGTGGTTGCTCCTGAAGCCTGGATGAAAACCAAAGGCCAACAATGTGAAACATGGAGCATCATGCGCTGATCTGTGCTTGTGAATGTTTCATGATTCGATGCTCGACGGACACTCTCTTGAAACCATTACTTCCAGACCCATTTCAGATAACTTTGCGGGAACATTAAAAAAATATAGTATTTTTTTTAAATAAAATGACTCGTGCAGACCTTTGGTGTTTGACATGGCCTTTTACAGTATTTATATAACCAAGTTCAGTCAGGATAAAATGAGCGGGTGGACTCTTATAGTCGGTAGCAATGGGGATCAAAAGAACCTTCAAACATAGTTTTGCATGTTAGACTGTTCCTTTTGTTAGCCTTGCTTTTCGCAAGGATTTTGTAGTTTTTCCTGGTTCCTAGTTTTTCCAGGAACGTTGACCTATATGTTTGTCAAGAGTCCTGTACACTGTATCGTTTTTTATTTTTGAACTTTAGCTTGCCCTTCTTGATCTTGATGATCTTTTCCAGTATTAATTGGTTGTTTTGTGGTTTTCAGTGTTTCTCCAACTAAACTGATTTGTTTCGGGCTCATGTCGCAGCTCCTGTTCATCCAACGATCTTGAAATAGTTGCTCCTTTGTTTTGTCACTGCTACCTTTCCTTCTTTTTTGTTTTCCCCTATTCATTTAGCTCTAGTATTCGTTTGCATGTCTTTTTTTGAGCCCCTTCCTTGGTTAAATTGATTTGCCTAATCTTCTCTATTTCAGTCTACGTCTCCTGTACTTCTTGACTTCTTCTTCGCATCATTCATTGTTGTGTATCATTCATTGTTGTGTTGTTCGCCACAAACTGTTCGTATTCTCAAAAGGCTTCTCATTTAGTCAATTACTTCTTCTTGCTGCTTAGCTCTTTCGATGATTGGATCCCTAGAAGCGAAATACGAACGACATACAATAGAAGGAGCTCGGCCAGAGAAAACAAGGTTGATTGACCGCTATCATTGCAATATACACCATAACATGTTAATTGCATTGTTTAATTTCAGTTACCATTGTACTTAAACAGTGGCTCTTCCCTTCTTGGATAGGTTGTTTATTATAGATAAAACCTTTACAGAGCATAGCTTAGATTTCTTAGACACGAACTTCAAAACTTGTGATCCTTGCAAAAGAACAGCATGGAACAGCCTTTTGTAGTATAAAGTTTTTGGAAGGCACTGTGCTCATATTAGATGCACTCATACAGTCAAAGTGACGCATGAACACAGTGACAAATTGACAATTGCCTTGTAAACTAGAGGATCTGGATAAGTTGGGATGCATTTCGATACAATCAGAATCTGATCAACGATAAGAATTCCAGAAAGGAACATATATAAAAATAGCCGTGTATGATACAGGGCATGTTAAAACATATTAATTCTTGAATAGTCAATTATATATATAGTTAAAATAAGTATATCGTTGTAAAAGAATCGTGCATTGCAACAGACATGTGTGTTTTACTGTGTGTTTGAGCTTATCATATACATACATTAAGCATTGTAAAACACAATGTCCTGAAGCATCTGAAAGGCTAATTTTACATCATTACCAACACCCACTCTCCTATTCTACAGGTTCAAGTGCAAAAGAAAGAGCCTTCTGGACTTGCAAGACTGGAAATGGAGCGTGATGGTGCGCACCAAACCAACCCGTTTTGCAGCTTTTCTTCTTCAGATTCGAGGAACCCTCAATACGCGGAGGTACTCAGACGGGATTTTTGCTTGGACCATCAGTCATTGACAGCTCTTTCCAAGCATTAATGGCCTTGGCGGATCCAGATGTTGGCATTGGCTCCTTGAAGATCCCTTTGTCAATCAAGAGGCCGATAGTCCGATCCACTTTCAGCTTCAGTGCGGGGTTGGCAAGGTGGTGTTACAGGACTTGCAACTGGTAGTTTGGTAGCGGTAGGTGATGGTAGTAGTCTAGTCTAGGAGTCGTCGCGTCGTAGTCTAGATCAAGGCGAAAAGGCTTTTCAAACGGTGGATCACTTCTGGGGTGGTGAGAGACGCTCGGCCTTTTCAATGAAACACATTTTTTTTTCGATCAAGCTTCCGTGAAGATTATGTTTTACTTTCACTGTGTTTGATGGTGTTCTGTATTTAGGCCAGAACCTGTTTGGAAGATTTTGGAAGAACCTGTTACTGTAAGTAGTTTACTCCGGAGGGCCAAACTCGCAGGCTGCAGCCAACTGGTCGTGCCTACTCCATCGGAATTTGGTCACACTTCCAGCTCTTGGACTGGACGCCGCATTCAACTGTTTTCAGGCGACTCAACATTGATTAGCTCAAACATGCCTCGAGCTTTTTGGCTCTAAGGTTTGAAGACTTCTTTCTGAAGCGCATTCTTTTTGGAAGTGTGCTTTTGAGGTCTTGGATGGTGAATGATGCGGGTGAGAGTGTTCTGTACTTTGACTCAGTGCACTTACAAGAAGTCCGGGATGAGCATTTGCAGAAGGTGCAGCCTTGAAGTGTTTGGCTGCGAACGGACAGTTTATGTGTTTGTTGTTGTCCTTCTCGTCGTGCGGTTAATTTATTCTTGTTATTTGCTTTGTGTGTCGTATACCTGTGTGCTTCTCATGCCTCTAAGTCAGGTGCTGCAAGCGTCTGGCCGACTTGGCGCTGAGCAGCAAGCTTTGTACTCGAGCAATTGGCGACAAATGTCTTTCGACCCCGCCGCCTTGACTCGAAATTAATCGAGCTCAGCGACTTCGAGGTTGCCTTACCCGTGTGCGGACGAGTAGCTACCAAACTTGTGCAGACAAATTGCTGCTAAGGTTGCCCTGCCACGAAGTGCTTATGCTGGTTGGTTGATCTTGGGCCGATCCCAAGATATAAGGACGGCAGTGTAGACACATTGCCAATGATTTGTAGTAATGAGAGAATCGAAGGAGTATGCCTTTACCGCCGAAAATGACAGGTTTGTTGAATTCTGTTCTCTGTGAGGAAGTCTGGACTCAAAGAAGCAGGCTGCCTTTGCATAACGTGCACAGCCCATGGCCATGAAGAAGCCGAGCAAGGAGCAGGTCACGATCATGGCGACTCATGCAACTATCAAGATGAGTCGGTCAGCCCCCGAGCACACAGAAATAAGGTGCTTTTTTCCTGACTCGTTCTTCCTTGCTTCTTTTTTTTGAATCTTGGATGACTTTTCCTTGGATGTGCGTCAAAGTATTGAGTCCTACCGTTGGTCCAAGGCATTGGAAACCATCCTTCGCAAAGCCAAGTTGGTGATTTTTGTCGGTGGCCTCGCGCAAGGCGACAGTACAAACTGTCAGAAACATGGCACAGAAGACGTCGATGTGCTGGTGCTGGCTCTGCACCTTTGTCGCAGCTCTTCAGCACCAGAGCCTGTGAAGACAATGGGGAGCACTTTTACAGAGAAGCCAAGACCATTTTTCTCAATAGCCAGTCTAAACGCCCTTAGCAGTTGCCAATCTAAAGATGTGTTTTCTGGCGGTTTGACCGCCCATCTTCAAGGTGCTGCTTCCCGCACGTCAACCCGGCTCTTCTTTGTGACTTGCGGCGGCTCTGAGCCGATTCATGGAGGGCTCTGGGGCTTTGCGCGGACGGTTCGCTTGGAGGAGCGTTGGCGAAACAGCTTGCACTTTGCACAGTCTTTTGATTGAAATCTTCCCTTCCCTTTTCGTGCGTGTAACATCTTGTAACACTGTAACCTCAACTATCAATTGATGCCACTAGGCTTCTAGCTTACAGCTGAAAGGGGAAAACTTTGGTGTTTGTTTCACAGGCATTGTGATAATTGTGGCATATTGTGGGCTGCACGGCTGCGCCCAATGCCCAACCCCTGCGTTTTTGGCACTGGGTTTTTGGATTTCTTCACTCTTCTGAGATTCCAGCTGCCACGGGTGTAAAACGGCCTGAATGATCAATGGTTCTGGGATGTTCTAGGCCGTACTTGGTTCTTCTGGGTGGTTGTTGCTGATTATGGTGGTGTGTGGTGGGTCGGCTGCGCGTTGTTTGGCGGCGGCACGTTGGTGGTGACACGGCGTGGCTGGTGGATAAAACTCGGAATCAGCGACCACGAATCGTTGACCGTGGCTTGTGGGACGTCGTTCGTGGTGGCAGGTTGTTGGTGTTGGTGTTTCCTTTTTTGGTGATTGTGGCCGTGGGTCCGTGCTGATTTGTGTTGGGTCGGTCATTTGTGTTGGTGAGTGTTCTTGTTGGTGAATGTTTGTTGTCATTCTTCGCGTTTGTCAAGGATTGGAATTGGAGGATACTCGCTGTTGTGAGATGAAGTAGCTGCATGTGGAGCAGGATGGGGGCTCAAGAATGGTGCACGATGAGTTGGTTTTGATTTCGTAAAACATCACAGATCACCACACTACTCACTCACGCCTTCAAGATTTGTATCATTCCGTGTCCTACCTGCTTTTCTTTCCATTGTGTGCACTGTTCTAACAGAAACGGGTGAATGGAAGGATCGTGAGTCCTTCACAGCTTCTTCTTCCCCAGACCAGGTCTTTGGATGTCTTGGGTCTTTGTCAGTCCTGCGCAGAGAGGTTTCTGAATCACGTGTGTGTGTATGTATGTATGTATGTATGTATGTATGTATGTATGTATGTATGTATGTATGTATGTATGTATGTATGTATGTATGTATGTATGTATGTATGTATGTATGTATGTATGTATGTATGTATGTATGTATGTATGTATGTATTTTTTCTACTAAAGGTTATTGCGTCGTTCGCCTTTGGCGGGCTGCTAGGGCTTTGCCTCAGGGCTGCTTGCGCTCAGAAATACGTGACTTCGATCGTGTCCTCCTTCTGTGCAGGAACGGACTCTGGATCCGAGCTTGGCTGGTTGCCCTCTTCCGAAAAACCCGCCGGTGATGGGCTTCTCTTTGTTGGCCCTGTGTCATGAAGACCAGTGAGGTCGTTGCGGTCCGTTACATCTGCCCACGGGCTGGGTGTCATGGCCAAGGCAGGTGGGGCTGTGGCATTTGCCTGTGTCCTGGCATCGAGGTCAGTGTTGAAATGCAACCTCCTCGGGGTGGGACCGGTAGCACTGGTCTCATCAAGGTTCCTGGTGTGAGTGACACCCAGTCTGGGTCGCTTGGCTTGCTCAACCTCATGGTCCTCAGGTGGGGTGCTAGACCCTGGTGCATGGGATGAGCGTGAGGCTGCTTGTGATGCTTGTTCTGTTTGCCTGCGGAAAAGTTCAGTGAGTGGAGTGGAAGACTGACTTCCTGAACTTTTGCAGGGCTTTTTGACAGCCGCAGTGTGAATGAGCCTTTGCTGGCCATCAAGATGGAGAGTGATGCCACACTGTGTGCAAGTGACTCGGTTGCCCTTTTGCCACAAGACATGACTGGTGTGGCCTGCATGCTGTTGTTGATATGGTTAGTCCAAGCATCTTCCATGAATGAAATCCTGGAAGAGTTGTTCATTGCTCCGTTTGTGTATATTCGTGCCACATCGGCTGCATTTTAAGTAGCCTGTTGTCTCTTCCAGCTCATGTTGCCCAGGAGGTGGTCGATGGTCCTCCTGTTGCTGCAGGATTTGCTTGATGACCTGGGTCCTGGTCAGTTTCTTGGGCATTGGCTGGTGCGGCTTTTCTGGAGGTGGCAAGTGCTCCTCTGCAGTGAGTTGCTGGCACTCTTCATTGAGGCGCTCCTCCAGGACTTGCACAGTCAGAGCCTGGTGCACCCGAATTCCACAGACTCTGCGGTGTGGTTCCCATCGATGATGGGGTGCCTGCCAAGGTTTGCAGCATCTGGCAATGAGCTGCTTCTTGTGCTGTTTTGTGTGTTTGCCCTGATGCCGGTCCGGCCGTTGGTGGATGTAGTGCTCTTTGTCCTTGTAGATTTTCTCCAGGCGGTTGATGGCATGGGTATAGATGAGGTGATGATCATCATCGAGGACCTTTTGCCACTCAGTACTCTTTGGGTCCTGGTACTGCTTTGCTCGTTCCCATGCCGTCAGTGCAGCATCCCGCTGCCTGCGCCGGAGTTGTGGTTCACTTCCAGGGTCTGCAGGAGATCTGGAGTTGCGGGCAACATAAAGAACCGTGATTCTTTTGAAGTCCTGCTCTTCCACATATTCCAACTGGTCCTGAAATGGGCCTCGATGCCGTTCCTGGGTCCAGGCTTCCCACACCGTGACCATCTGGACTATGACTCGAACCGCAGTTGTGGTATGTTTGGCCAATGCCACCAGTCCTTCCATCAGTGCTCTGGCCTTGGTGTGTGGTGCCGCTGGTGCACCTGTGATGGCCCCCAGCCGTTGAAGCTGCCCCAAGGTCATGTGATGCGCACAGAGGCCGAAGATCCAAAGTTGATCCCGCTGGTCATAGCTTGATGGGGTTGCATCCAATGTGAAAGCCCACCGATGCTGATGCGGTGCCAGCGGCTGCAGGTTTTGCCATGCCCCATGTCCCTGGTACGGCTGTGGGATGTGCTTGTGATCTTGTGGTTCGAGTGGTATCCAGCCTGCCGTCCAGAGAGGAGTCTCATCATCACTAAGGATTCTTTCGGCCCACTCCGGTGGCATGGGTTCATGCTGTTGAGTTTGATGCCACTTGCACAGCCACAGGATATGCTTGGTGGTTGCTGGGACATTGCAAATTGGACACTGTTTGGGCTTTCCATCCGCCCTGTAGTGAAGGGCTGCCTGGGTCCAGGTCCTCAAGTGTGGTTTGAGTGCGCCTGGAATTCTTTTGAGCACCTGCCTGTATGTGTGCCAGTCCAATCCTGCAACCAAGTGCTGGTGATGTGCTTTGGCCGCCAGCCTTGCAGTTCTTTGGGCCTTGGCTTCACGAAGCAAAAGGCGTTCCAGCTTCCACCAAGGATCCTGCAAGGAAAGCTCTTCTTCGAGCATGTAGGGGCCACTGGGCCTATGCCATCGGTGTAGATCATGCACCTGCCATTGCCACTCTTTCATGTAGGCTATTGCTGCCGCCATCGGACCTTTGACCACATACCAAGGGTGCTGTTTCTGCTCAAGCTGCTGTGCCAGCTCCGTCCATGCCTGTTCAAGGTGCTGGATTTGCTCCGGTGGCCAGCTGTGGTACAGTGTGTGGAGCGCTTTGATGTGATGCAAAATGACCTGATCCCCCGGATCCATGTATTTGTGGCTGTGGATGTCATAGGCGCTATCCAGCATTCCTCCAGCATGGTGCCCTAGATGGGTTGCTAAGCCTTGACGTAAAGCAATTCGATACCGAGGCGCTAGGCCTTGAGCTTCAACGCCCCAGAGTGCGACCGGCTGAATGCCGCCTTTGTGGAGCCTGAGCCGTATCTTCAGGGCAGGGATTTTTAAAGTCTTCAATCGGAGTTTCCGTTGTTTGGCTTTCTGGAAACGTTGTCTCATCACCGGAATCCTCCTCCTGCGAGCTGCTTGGTGATCAATGCCTAAGTCTCTCATCACCGTCGAGATTGGTGGCTCATGGTCTTGCAGCATGCTCTTCAGGGCCTGCTCTGTTTCTCGATCGGTGGCGACGAAAGCAGTCTTCTTGGGGTTGACCTTTAGTCCCAAAGTCGTCAACCTGTGGTGGAGATCTCTGTAAGCTTCAACTGCTTGTTGGGCCACCTGTGTGGCTGTTTTGCCAGTGAGATCGAAACCAACATCATCCACCCAACTAGAGAGGTTGGCCTGGGGCTGCTGTGCTTTCCATGGGATGAGGGCGGGTGCAAGCACTGCTTTTGCCAACAGGGGTGCCTGGGGGCATCCTGCCGGTACTCCACTGTCGACATGGAAGAACGGCGTCATCTCTTGCTCCGCCAGAATGGCTTTGGGTCCACTGTAGACCTGCATAGCTAGTTCCAACAGCAGGGGTGGGTATTCCAGCTTCAGTGCTTCCTCTTGCAATTTGGCCAATTGGATTGTGTCATAGAAAGTGGACATATCCATGAGCACGGTGATGCCATGGTGCTTCCTGGCCTTGGTTACTTCTTGGCGTAGAAGTCGTTGTAGTGCCACATGAAGGACATTGGCTCCAGGTCTTGCCTTGTCATGCTGCATGGTGTCTGGGAGTTGTTGCTGCCACCTGTCCAGCATGGGTTTTCGGAGGCGGCACCAAACCCTCCACAGGGTGGAGGTGAGCGTGATGGGGCGCTCCAACTTCTGGTTTTTGGGTAGCATCACTACCAGGTGCATCTGGAGCTGGGTTGGAAGCTCAGCCGTGCTTTCCATGGTTTGAAAGAGACGAAGTAGTGGCGTGAGGGCCAGTGGTGGGATGCTTTTGAGCATTTGTGTGGACACAGCATCTGGACCGCTGGCTCGATCTGGTAAAGCCTTCAGAACTCGATGAAGCATCCCTTGTGTCAAAGGCTCAATGGTCGAAGCCTGCTGTTGTGCTTCCTGTTGTAGACTGGGCCTTGGGGTGGGTTGATTGTCCTGGCGAATTGCCCAGAGTCCTCCCCAGTCTGCCAGTCGTTGATCCATTCGCTGTGGCATTGGTGTGAGCCGGTAGGGCTTTTCCCACGCTAACTCACTGCTTTTCAGGCTTCTGAAAAGGCCTTTGAGGCCCTTCTGATATCCTTCTTGCAACCATTGCTTGTACTGCAATGATGTCTCTTCATTGGCTTGCTGCTGTGCTTCCTGGAGCTGGTGTGCTATGGTCTGGAGCAGTAACTCAGCAGCATGAGGATCCCGATACCTATACCAATGGTGACTGGCATCGAGGAATTGCCCCCAGGTTGGAGCCCCAACCCAGTGCCGGTGAGCATGGCGGATGCGGTGCATGTAGCCCTGTACGGGTCCATGGCTGGTGGTCTCGGATTGTTGTAGTGCCAAAAGTAGGACAGCCCTGAGTTGTTCCCAGTAAGCTGGTCGCCCTTTGCGCCAGGTATGTGGCTTGGTCTGGGGAACAAGCGGCTTGGTGACCACCTGCAACTGGTATCCGCGCCCTTGTGCTGCCCAAGGATTTTCTTGGAGGAGATATTGCTCGGTCTTGGAAAGCCAGTCTGCCCATTGTTGTGCTGGTTTGTTTGGCGGATTGCCATAAAGCTCAACCACATGTGCCTGTGATTGGTAGGTGGTCCAAGGACGGAAGTCAATATCTGGCACTTTTGGCAAAGGCGGAAAGTAGGGCATCTGTCTGTATTCTCTGGTTGCAGCTTCGATGTCAAACTTTAACTTGAGGAGCGCATGTGGCCTCCAAGGCACAGACCATTCGGTGAGGAGAGATGTCGTGCCTGCCAGGGTGTTGTGGAGGATGGCATAGTCAATAGTGTTCCCAGACGCCAGACAGCACACCCTTTTGTGTGCATTGGGGACTGGCAGAATGTATGTATGTATGTATGTATGGTAATGTAATGTAATGTAATGTAATGTTATGTTATGTAATGTTATGTAATGTTATGTAATGTTATGTAATGTTATGTAATGTAATGTAATGTAATGTAATGGTATGTATGTATGTATGTATGTATTTTTCCTGAAGTTGTTGTGCGAGGGCCTTTTGGCCGGTTCTTGGCTTGCTCAGTCGCTTCAGTAGTGGTGTTCCATGGAGTAGAGTGCCAGCCAACATCTGCCGTGGACTCTTAGCCTTGGACTCTTAGAAGAAGTCGACTTCAAAGGCCAGAGTGTCCTCCGCATCAGTGTCGGTGGACTGCTGCATGGCCTGGAGGCTGCCTGCTTCTAGGCTGGGTGTCATGGCCTGCGCAGGGCTTTGCTCATCCTCCCTCTGTGTCAAGGGCGTGGAGAAATGGAGCCTCTTTGGTCGGAGTGAAGCAACCTGGAGCGGTGATGCTGCAGGTGCTGGCGGCTCTGTGTCACTGGTGCCTCCTGTCAAAGGAGGTGTCGGTTTGAAGAAGGATTGGATCGAGGGTGATCCCTTGAGTCCAGCTCTTTGGCATTCCTTCTGGAAATTGGAGGTGCTGATGATGCGTTTCCTGCTATCAATGTGCAATTGCAGGCCACAAAGGGCGCAACTGATCTTATTGCCCTTCTGCCAGAGCTGGTGGCTTGGATGCCCGGTGTGCTGGCCAGTGAAGGGACAGTCAAGGCATGGACTGGTGATGTATTCATTGAAAGCTTGCTCATTTGTGCGCTTGTGGATGTTGGTTCCACATTTGATGCATTTCAAGTATCCTGTGGTTTCTTCAAAGCTGTGGCGGTCTCGTGTCGGTGCCTGGGCCTCTTGTTGTTGCAGGAGTTGGCGGATGACCTGACTCCTGGTGAGTCTTTTGTCGAGTTTGGCGGCTTCTGGGCTCGGACTGGGACAGGCCTGGTCAGCTTGAAGTTGAAGGGCCAGGCGTTCTTCCAGCAGTTGTGCTGTCAAGCCTTGGTGCATCCTGGTCCCACAAGTGATGCAGGCAAAGCCACTTCTCTGTGGAGCCCATCTGTGGTATGGCTCTTGCCATGGCTTGTGGCACTGCTGGATGAGGTCTTTCTTTTTCTGTTTGGTGTGCTTTCCCGGGTGTCTCTCTGCTTTGTTGTGCAGATAGTGTTGTTTGTCCTCGAAGATCTTCTCCAGCCGCTGCACTGCATGCTTGTATATGGCTTGGTGGTCACGATCAAGCGTGCCCTGCCATGCTGTTTGCCTGCGGTCATGAAGTGCATCAGCCCGCTCCCAGGCTGTCAGTGCGATGGCCCTGCCCTCTTCCGACGGAGACTTGCGGGTCTGGGAGTCGGAGGTGCCCTACACCTATACTTTGGAGAACTTGGTGCTTTGTTACGTGAACTCGAAACGTCTACGCCATCGCCTACATTCATGAGTTCTCCCGTGAGGGTACCCCATTTCCATACCGTCCCTGGCCACTATCGCTCCACGTCTTCGTGACGATGCCATTGGGCAACTCCGTCTGCCCTTGACCGCCTACCAGACCTTTCGTGAGATTCACCGATTCTTGTAGGCTCAACTTTCACCCAACTTGACTCTCGTCCGGAGCTTCATAGAAAAAAACGCCTCCCCTCGGGGAGGCGTGTATTGTAAAGCGCTAATGTGCTCGTGAGCCAGTTCTTGAACTTAACGCTCAGTCATTTGAGCTATGAGTCTAAGTGTGACCAGCTGCATGTTCCCACTTGGGTATGGAGTGTGACCCCTGGTTGGGGCGCCGAACTCACCACTGACACTTGCTGATCGATTCAATGCATGCCGTGAGCCATTTCCTGAGCTCTTGCGCTTTCTCGGGGACAGCTGAACAGATACTGCCGAGTACACGGCGATTGCTAACTGACTGATTTTTCGCTATGCGCTCTTGGGTATTTCACTGCATGCCTCGATCCCCGTTCGTTGCTAGGGTTTTCGTCTAGAGGGCGCCCGAATCGGCTTTACGACCGAATGTCGATTACACCCCTCCCCTCTTTTTCTCTCCTGCGTTTTCTTTTGTTTGTTTTGTTGGGTTTTTACTCAGGCTTGTTTGGTCGCTTTTGAGGCTCGTTTACCGGACCCTTTACACCCACCGAGCAACTGCAAACCAGCGCTCATACGATGCAGAGTTAAAGAAAACCTTCAGAGCTTAAGTAATGCCAAAGCTGTCTACTGCGTCGTTTCCTCTTTACAGTGCTAATTGCATTTGTCAGCTACCTTCTGGAACTTAAGTAAGGCCAATGCTGTCCACTGCGTTGTTTCATCAAGTGCTAATATATTCGTCCGTGTACAACCTAGGTAAAGCCCAAACTGTCCACTGCGTTGTTACATCTTTAGAGCTACCGCAATGAATTTTGGCGCGCCGCTATGCAGCTGTTTGCGTGCACCCACCTCTGTTTCTAAGAGTTTTCGCCTGCAGGGGGTCCAGGCAGTTGTGAGTTGTCCCTGGACCAACGAAGACGGACTCACAACTGGTGAAGCGAGAAGGGACGCCTTCTTGTGTACCTGCATTAATTTTTAAACATGCAGTATCGTGAAGCGCTACTATGTTCGTGAGCCAGTTCCTGAACTTAACGCTCATTCATTTGGGCTATGAGTCTAAGTGTGTGTGTGTGTGTGTCCACCCCTGGACAAAGGGTTTCGTCCCACTTTTCCACT
>CAXAMN010026384.1:213787-245760 GCA_963970005.1 Durusdinium trenchii
AGAGGACGCTCTTTCGACGTACCTGCAACCTGAACTTTTGGCCACGCGGTCTAACTTGCTTTGTTTGATTCCATGGTTCTTCATGCTACCACCCCCAAACCTCTTCCCCACTGCCGACTTGCAGCAGACTTGAGGCCGCGCGGAGTGTCCGATCGTTTTCGAGTGCAGCTGCCAACACTGTTCAACAATACAGTTTTTGCGGACTTATGCACCTTTCCGTTCCCTCGCCTTCCTTCCCAACGTGGTAACTGAGTTCACTGAATACAAGTGTCAGAGTGTGTGTTTGTGTCGGTGTGTGCTGGGAGCATCGAGTTTTGCACAACCTCTCCTGTGAGAACATGTCTGAACTTACTTGCCTGCTGTGAGATCTGTGCCAGTGCAGGAGTCCACAATTCAACTGACTTGTGTTCATGTGGATGCTGAAGCCAACTTGTTGGAAGCTCTTGAAGCTGCAACTGCTGCGCACGGGGCTGAATGTTGGTTTGAAGAAGATGAGAAGTTCATAGACGCCAAAAAGAGTTCCAGATTTGTGCACGTAAATCCGCTGAACATATAGTGTGTTCAATCGCATAATGCCATGCTTCAGGCTTGATGCTAAACTCGAAGAGGAGCGGTTATTGCATCGAAAGACACATATGTGGTGTGACTTTTCCGATTGCAGGAACTATCTTACCAAAAGGCCGGCGAGGCACCGGTTGGCCTGTGTTAGGGTTTGGCAGCCATGAAATTAAACAATTTTTTTCAGTTGTTTGAATTTAGCGCGTGAACATTGAACATTTTTGCCAACTCAGATGCCCGGGACCTGCATCCCTCTCTCTCTCTCTCTCTAAATGTAGAATACATTCTGATAGCATGAATGCCTCACAGCCACAACAAACTAGTTTAGACCAGAGAAGGTGAACATGTTGTAGTTCAACAGAATTTCGCAGGCCTGGACGCTTTCGTGTAGCCGGTTAAGCAGAAGCACTTTGTCGGTTCGGGCTCCGATCCGCTTGAACATGCCATTCCGGGGAGCTTTGCCATGACCTCAGCGAAGACTTCCAGCTTGAAAAGTGTCCAGTGTCATGCCTTCATATTCAGTCCACTGTTACTCCAATCGTTTTGTTTTTGTTTGAAGGCCAAGCATTGTAGGATCTAAGAAACAAGTGTACTACTTAATAATATGGAAAGAGCAAGCTGTGAGGATTTTAAGGGAAATCGATCATGGGGTAGCAACGTGCATTTTGCACTGCAAAACATAGCAGTGCGTCGATTGCGTGGAGCAATTTAAAAATAGGACCTACTTGTAAGGCGAGCCGTTTGTTTCTTGTTGACCAGTCAATCCTTCAAACCCAGTGCACTGCTCATTGCACTTTTGCCATTGCTCCGCGCTTCATGGTCTTGAACACCTGCACTGCACTGGAGGACTGGCTTGAAACCCGTCCCACAGACACGACAACCTGTCGTGTTGGGATCTGTGCAGCTGCGAATCCGAGCAGTTGGCCGGGGCGGTGTTTCGATGTTCATGTTTGTTAACCGATCATTGACCGATCATGCACATAATTTTCCACTTCTCTCCGCACCAGGTCTCAACTTCAGAGATGTACTGAATGCGCGTCCGGCTCATCGTTAAAGCCTTGCACCTTCCGGGCTCTAAGCGATCTTTTTCAATTTGCCCTTCGATGTGTTTTCACAAAGAGTGCAGACGCAGGTCCAAAAAAGTCAGCTGTCACAGAGAATTTGAGGATGTCAAAGTAAGTTGCCTAAAGACACGCACGAAATGCCAGGTAATGGGACTGTATCCAGGCGACCCAGGGCCTCCTGGTGCGGACTGCGCTGGCACTGTTCTTGATGTGGGAGAGCGCGTGGACCACCTCAGGACTCAAAAGTGAGGCTGAGACCTAAACCAAAAGTGTTGCCAAAGCGTTCTTGTTCGCAGTTGAAGACATTGCTTCCTTTTTTGGTGTGTGCAGTTTTGCCTTCTGGTCACAAACGAACATGCCTTCACAAGATCCTTTGTGAAGCATCCACACAGGATCGCAGAGGATGTTTTTGGAGAAGCACCTGGATGCCTAAGCACCTATTGTGTAGCTCCTTCGCTGAGCCCTTAATCATGATGTTGCTTCCGAGATGGAGACAAGATGCTTAAGCCTTTGTTGTTTTTGTGAAATAATATTCACCTGTTTGAAGACTTTTGTTGCACTTTGGGTTGGATAAAGCCTGATTTCAGAGGTCTCTCCTAACGCAGAAGCCTCCGAGTTGGTCCTTCGAAGAGGCTGGTCTTTCAGCGATCTTTTTTGCAGCACGTGACAGGGTCTTGTTCTGAGAAAGACTCTAAAAGAAATGCATTGTCACGAGGTTCTTCGACAGGAGGTGACTGTAACAAGCTTGAAGAACTGTAGCTCTGCATATCTCACGTCCGGTAGTTTCATATTTGGCATTTTCCAAAAGCACACACACAACACACTCACACACACACATATAATCACATATATATATATTATTTGTTTTTTGAAGATTCAAGCTTCGCATCTGAGAAAAACTAGTGGCAAGACTTCAACATACCAATCAAAGAGTAGGTTTGGCGGGAAGGGACATATGAAGATATGTTTTCACGTTATTTTTGCTGCATAGATGAAGCCTCGTGAGGCCTGCACCATGCCGGTGATCTTTGTCACAGTCGAAGAGGCCCTTGGTGACCTTGCCCGACTCAAGTGCGGGGAGCGAGCCGCACTCCCAGCAGTTCAAGCGCCACACTGTTCTTGATTTGAGGATGTGGAATAGTTTTGGAAAAGGGTGTTGGAAATATATAGATCGAAAAATGAATCTGCTTGCCCCTTTTAGAAACCCCAACACATTTGTTCTATTTTTCGTTAACCGGCCTTTGTGTATTTCTTGAAATAAATATGCTTTCCTCTCTTAGTGTTTCTTGTTCTTGTTTGTGTACAGGTAGCGATAACCCAGATGTTTTGGGAATCATGGGTTTGGCTGTTTCCGCATGTTTCCGCATGTGCTTGGAGGTCTCTACGGGACGGGGGTGTTGAAGAATCAAAACACTGAACCTTGTTCTGGGCGTGGAGGTGGTGTGCGAGAAAGGTCTTTCATTACATGTTGAGACATGCCCTTCCAAAGCTCTGACCAAAAACTTGGAAGACTTGTTCGGGATGAAGCAAGGCGCAAGGGCCAGTCAACTCTCCAAGAAGATCCACATCCCTACCATGAATATTTGCTTGTGGTGAACATCATCACGCGTACGCCACCAACTTGAATCCAAGACAATCCTTCAGAGCCCGCGGAAAGTTTCTTGACCTCCTATCCTTTTGTGGCGTTTCAACTCATTTGCTCAGGGGACTGTATTCATAATATTTCACAGGAGTGCCCAGAATATATCAACTCCTACAAGTTGCTTGGAGCAATCATTCTGGCATGAATACGCAATGTTCTCAATCAATTCCAATGACGTGATGATCTAGGAGTTTTGCACGCAGCTCCGCGCAGATACTTGCTCTTTAACTTGCTTGTTTTTGCTAATGGGCTTAAAACCGCGCGTGTAGTGAAACTGATTTTTCATACAGTCCTTTCGGGGGGGCAAGAACACACACGCAAACACACGCATTGGAATATGGAAGATGGGGACACTGGGGGGTTAGGGGGGAGGGGGGGTTGGGTGGGGGGCTAGTGATGTTCATGTTGTGTGCATTTTTATTAGGAAGCCACACACGCACACGCAGGCTGGAATTCTTGTTCTAGTTACAAAGGGGCCCAAAGGGAAATGAGTGGTGATCATCTTCTCGCAGGTGCGTGCAATCTGCGTCCAGATTCCATATCACAGCAAACTTGAAGTGTCTTCGTTGAGCGGTGACTTCAAGAATGCCCACCGCTCCCCTGCTATCAACAGTAGTAAAAAAGTCAGGCATTACATTCCAAAAGGATCCCTGTGACTTCAAGGGGCACACACACAGACAGGTCGGTACACACAGGTGGTCGGGGTTTGTCAGTTCTTTCTTTAGACGTGGTGGTTGCTGACTGCTTGCTTACTCCGAAGTTTTTCCGTTCGGGGGATTGTCAGATGCTTGAGGTCAGGAGAGCTGTTCATCCACACCGGTGCCATTGATGGTATGTGGCGTTTGTGTAAGGGGTCGGTCCCCACTAGCTTGCGTTCACGTGAAGGTGACGGTATAAACCCAAACATCATGAAGTTCACTCGACAGTGGCAATGGCGCTGGCACCAGAATAAAGGCAATCTTCTGACGAAGCTGGGTCAGAAGTTGTCCCACAGACTGTGATGATGATGCTGGAGGATGAATTTGCGCGCCTTTTTTTGGCACGAAACCACAGTCTCGCAGCACTTCGATGTCAAAATCGCAACGATTTTTGAGTCGTTTTCATGTACGACATGCTGCAACAAACCTTTCACATCAATGCAAAACACGGTCACACACCGGACATTCGTCATCATTGACCACGTGAAGATTTGACAAATGTCCTCAACCGCACGCGCAGAAACGAGCCCGGCGGGTTGTTTTTGATTGTGACAAATGACTCTGGGTTCTTCAACCGCATCAATTGAAAGTCACGACTTACTGGCAAATGTGTATCTTCTAAAAATATTGACCGTGCTTCCACCATCCTGTGGAGTCCACTATATAATCGGACTGAACGTGTGCAAAGAGTTGGTACAGTATCGGATACAAGCAATGTGCTAGTACAGTGTACCTTTTGATCTTACGACGTTCATCAATCACCATCCTGAAGTACATAGAATTTCGGTGCAACTCAATCCCGCGGCACTCAACCCCAAAAAAGTATATAATACATAGAATATCGAGGTCCCTAAAATCATCTGCAAGATTGTGTTATTGAAACACCCGCTTGCCCCGATCGAAACACCGCGCACCAACTTAGATATTCCAAGATATTCCAAGTCCCAAATTGATCCGCTTGGGAATATTCCAAGTAATACCCTGTTCTTTTGGTCAAAGCAGGGTACTTACGGAATGTACTTTGGCGGCTTAATTCCGTATTCTATGTACTAAAGGACGGTTATAAGTCCAGCCGAGCCTTTTAAAGAAGGCATAATACAACACTGATTGCAGCAGACTCCACCGTGCAGTGCATAGTCCTTGTATGTTCTTGTATTAAAACAACAAGAGCCTCGCGTGGTGGAATGTGTGTTTCACAAGCTTTTTGCCAGTCGATCGCACGCAAAATGTGCATGAAACCAGGACCCTTGTTGAAATAGTATCCTGCTAGCAAATTGCTGTTCTCAACTGGATGCCCCATAAGAAACCTGACACCCCCGCCCCCAAGACCGATATACAGTATGTCTTCGGGAACCGTCTCATCGTTCTTGGAAAAACCCTGAAATGGTTGGGGTCAATATTCACCCCACTTAATCCCGCACAAATAACGTCAGTTCTATGTTTGTGGCTATATTCAGCATGGTGCAGAAGATCCTTGGGATTGGTGATTTGGTTTGGAATGCGGTGTAGGCATTCCAGCGCTTGGCTTTTCACTTGGCATTCTGAAATTCACTTGACCAAGCAAAGATGCCTACTCCATCATCTCCGGTGCAAGCAGTTGCGTGATTTTCTTTGTGTTCTTTTCTCATTGATGTATTTTGTTGCTTCCGCAACCTTCACCACGATTTTGAATGCATTGGATGTGCCGAGAGCAAAGCAGAAATGCCGGTTCGGTCAGTTGAACACCGCCTGCAGCGCCTGAGGTCTTGATTCATGCAGCCGCAGGTGGTGTGGGCTTGGTGGCAATACAATATGCAAAATATGTGGGGGCAGAGGTTTTTGCCACTGCAGGGGCGGAGGACGGCACTGTTTACATGTCCACGTTAAAGTTGCCAAATTAACGTTGTTTCAGGAGAAACATCAATATTTGCGAAGCCTGGGTGTGAAATATATTACGAGTAGCCGCAACGGAAGCAAATTTGAAGAAGACATGACAAATTTCCTGGCCAAAGACGGCGCAGCGGGAGTGGATGTCGTTTTAAACAGCCTCAGCCACGACGACTACATCTCGCGCTCCCTCGCGTGCCTGAAAAGTGGTGGCCGGTTTATTGAGATTGGCAAAAGAGGCATTTGGAGCCACAAGCATTGAACTTAGAGCAGCAGTCGCCAGCATTTTGAAGAGTTATAGAACTCAAACCTAAGTGCTCAAAGCAGCTCAGATCCACGGTCTTGAGGCAAATGTGGGACGTTCGTCCAGATGTGATGTATGAGAAGATTGCAGCTGATACGATGATGGAAAAGGAGTCTTGGAGGTGAGGTTTGTCTGATTTTCATGATACATTCACAGGTCATTCGCAGGGACAAATGTTGCGTGGTACTTGTTTCTTTGCAGGTATAATGCATACCTGAAGCGACTGCTGATGCGGGTCGAAGCTGGTGCGTTGAGCCCTATCAACATGCATGTGTTCCAGGGCTTGGAAGAAGGCCAGCGCTGTGTTCTGACAGAACTTCAGCATCTTGGAACTAAAGAGTGCATTGCTGCCCGTTTTACAAAAGCAATTCCCGCTAGGTGTGCACGCACTGCAGTTTCTGCAGCGTGCACAGAACATTGGGAAGGTGGTCATCTCTGAGTCTGAATCTTGGACGGCTCGGGATTTAACAGCTTCGTGCCTGAAACAATTCCCAACCTTCATGTTTTGGCAGCCACATCAGTCCCATAAGGACTTGCTACAACTGCCTTCAATGCCAGTCTTTGTATATATAGTGCTTGTATGACCTCAGTCTTTGAGGCCCAGCAAGATTTGCCAAGATGCTGGAGGCCTTGGTATGCACCTTCTCAGTGGAGGCACTGGCGCTTTAGGAATCGTCAAGACCTGAGGTCTGTGTGTGTGTGAGTCCAGTCCTGTTTCCAAGGAACTTGGCCACATTCACTAAAGAGCTAAACCATTCCACCGAATTCATTGTACAGTCCAGCGTGGGGGCAGCAGTGATCCTTTCAACAGCCACTGCCTAACAAAGAAGCTGTTGATCGGATGTGATATTCGGAGAGGACGCTCTCTGAACGTACCTGCGCATGCACTTTTGGTTTAAACCATACTGTTTAGGCTGACTCTTCCACCTTACCGTTGCGAGCAGGGCCATTTTTAGGTTTCAGGTTCCAGCGCTCTAGATGGGTAATGCAGTAACTAACTTTCGGGAAGTTCCAAACTGATATGGCTTTTGCGAGCATGGATCTAAGTGTGTTTCGCAGCATCGTTCCACTGCGGTATGCTGTGTGATCCCTACGGGGCGCGTTGAGCACAGACCCTCAAGGGTGATTATTCAGTGCATTTTCGTTCCTGCACAACTCTCACTGACTCAGCTGTTTGCTCGAGATTGCTGATATGAAGCTGCAGAGCTGCCTGACAAACTTTCCCAGAATGTCATGCCATGCCGCTAAGTATTCACCTGTACAGTACCATGACATGCCGCTAAGTAATCAAGTTCCGGAGCAGGTTCCGGAGCACGTTCCGGGGGAGGTCGGGGGGGTTCGGGAAAATGACCCCTGACCAGGTTCAGGGGGTCCGGAGCAGGCTGGACCAGGTTCTGGAGCAGGAGGAGGTTTTGGCAGGTTCTGGAGCCAATTGCGCAAAAAGGTGCCAGAGCTTCTGGAGCAGGTTTCGGAGCAGTGTGGTTGATAATTTTACACCTTCACTGGTTCTTCTTTGCTTTTTTGGGGTTCGATGCTTGAATCTTTTGACGTGGGCCCGCCGTGAAAAGTTATAAGCAGCATGAAGCCTGATGGTTTGCCCAAAAAATTTTTCAAAAGCGCGTAGCTGTCGGTGATTTTGCTTGGGCTTATGTTTTTCAAAACCCCGTGATCTTATAACACCAGGTTCCCTACATTAGCCACCACTCACAAAATAGATAATCATCATCATCATCATCGTCGTCGTCGTCGGCGGCGGCGGCGTTGTCTCCATCTAAAATTTTTCACAACGGCAAAGTTTTAGAGTCTTCAGCCATAGTATAGATCGTTGCAGGCCGGAGCAAGCGCCGGAGCTGGTTCCGGAGCAAGGAGGTTTCAGATCAGGTTCGGAGCAGGTTCTGGAGCAGGTTGCGGAGGAAGGTTTCGGAGGAGGTTGCGGAGCAGGTTCCGGAGGCGGGTTCCTGAACAGTCTCACGAGCAGGTTCCGGAGGAGGTTCCGGAGCACAGAGCGATGATCGCGTGAAACGCTCAACGCGCAGTCAATCTGCAAAAGGTTTTGCGCAACTAAAATCGAAACATCATGAAGATTCAAACCATCGCAGCATTCTTGTGACTTTTTCGTAGTTGCTTTTTCGAACATCAGATGACGTTTCGCAGCATTGCAGCAATGAGTGCGGCGGCTTGGTGGGTTTCCTGGGAATCTTTGGTTTGTGACAAAAACATACAACACGCTTCTAGCTGTTAGCTGACTTTCCTTGAATTTCTTTTTGCAAATTCTGCACTGAAACCTCTCACCCTCCAGCAGACACTTCTACTGGGAAGAATAGCCTTTGACCACAGCTTTCCATGAAGATTCAGTGAACTTTCATCGACGTGCTTCAAAAGTCTAAAGGCTGAAAGCCTCAGCAATCATATCATCTCAACTTTCACAATTGCCTGCCACTACTACTACTACTACTACTACTACTACTACTACTACTTCTGCTACTAGTGCGACCACGACCACGACCACGCCCACGACCACGACTACGACCACGACTACGACCACGACCACGACTACGTCCACCACCACTACTACCACCACCACCACTACTACTTCCACCACCACCACCAACTGCGTAGCGGCTTCATAGTCTGTTCTAACGGCTCAATAGCTTGATGTAACGGCGCAACGGCTTAATAACTGTTGTCAAAACGTAACAGCTTGATACGAAACGCGGGACCATGCTGAGTACACCCCGGAAAAGCACAAAGAAACAAGTTGACCTTTTACTCAAATGTTGTTTCTTGTTTTTTTCGCCTCCATCCTTAAGTGTCTTAAGTGCAGACGTGTTGTTGCAGCTTGAGGTGACCGCGCAGTTTTTGGCAGAAGAAGGAACAAAAAACCTTTGCCTCCTTTCACGAAGTGGGCGTGTGCCAGCAGAGGTGCGGATGAAATTTGAGTCAAACAGTAAAGGAATGATTTGTCTTTCTTCCCTTGCCACAAATGAGGTGCAAACACGTTGGGATTGGCTGCAGGCGCAATCCAAGCCCAGCAGCTTTGCCAAAAGCATTTTTGTTGCTTGAGGTTCTAGGCCAATTCATCTCCCTCGTCCAGTCAGTGCACCTCACTGCAAATAACAATTATATAATAGGACTGATGCGCAGAATGAGATGATGCCAAGCTACCAAGCTCATCATCAGTGTAGCCCAAGCTCCAAGTCAATGGGCTTGGGTGGGATTGTATCGCAACACAGGTTCCCGATTAAACCGATTAAAATTTTGGGTGAGGCTGTAGTCAGTAGTTTGTTACAGTTTCTTTTCTTTTTTTCGGACTGGCTTCCGATATGGCTTTTGCTGGAGCCAGTGTCCATGTGGAGGCGAGTTGCGTCCAAGTTGTCATCAAGCGGGGGGACGTGTCTGAAGAACATGCTGTGAAGATGCTCAGCAAAGACCTTGGCAAGTCAGGCGCAGCAATCTTATGTGCACTTGATTGCAGAAATTCACAGCTTATCTTCCCAAGCAGGTCCATGCATGTCCCTGCTGCACTTGGCGGGTGCATTAGCTGATGCGATGCTTCCAGCTTTGGACAGAGAATTGTTTCAGAAGCGCCTTGGCAAGTCTTCCACTTTAGTTCCCCAAACAGTGTGGCCACACTAGGGGTTCTTATGGTAGGTGTCAGATTGATCGGAGGTTCTCATCGGCGTGCGCGGCTAATTCGCTGCTATTTACAGCGCGCTCATTCACGTGGAGATCTTAAGTGCATTTCGACTGCGCAGGCTCGTAGAATCTTGTGGGCTGGCCCGGGTGCTCTTCTCGACTGCGCTCTCGTTATTGTGCCGCGTGCGTTTTTGGAATTTCGTGGCAGGCACCAGCAGAACCGCGTTTTTTTTTGGTGGTCCCAAGTTGACGTGGATGGTCGATCAAGAACAAAGCTTCTCCTGTACGGAATTGGCTGTGGTGTTCCATGCTTCAGGACATCGCGCACAAAACGATTTCTAAACGCAGACCTTTTTTCACCTGTACAAGGCCATACGCGAGTGTATGCAACACATCAGCAAAATGCCTGAGTGCGACGGACTTTTGTGACAGGTGCAGGCAGGAGATGAGGTTTTGTGTCGATGTGCAGGCTTTGTGGCCGGCAGGTTTCGTGGCAGATTTCGTGACAGGTGCAGCGCTGAACTTTGAAGTGCAGATTTCGTTGCAGGCGCTTCAAGTGCATTTTGTGCGGCTGCCGCAGTGCTTTGTGTGCACATTTCGCGACAGGGGCAGTGTTTCGTTTCTGTGCACCATCACCACCGCCACCATCACCACCGCCACCATCACCACCACCATCACCGCCACCACCATCACACCACCACCACCACCACCACCACCGCCACCATCCAGTCCAATATTCGTTTCTGTGGTTTCGAATGCCTCACTGAAAACCCGCGCTGAGCTACTATTCTTTCGAAAACAACTGGCCAATAAAAAATATAACATCACAGGGTCCACAATCCCCGAGGTCATCAGGAAGATTCAGCCCGAACTGTTTCAATGTGAGAGGCTGACCCAGTTCGTGGTTCCATCCGTGAATGAACATCGCTTCAGAAGTTTGCTCTTTATTTGGGCAAGATCGGATCGAAGGTTCGTGCCAGTGAAATCACGCGTTTGTTGATCGATGTTCTCACGACTTCATCAGGTGGTTTTGCGCAACTGAGTTATCTTAAAGAGGTCAAGAATCTTGGAGTGATTTCTGTGACCCGAGAATTTGACGTGAAGCTCGTGCGATCCTGTTTGATTGACTGGGTTCGTTCAATTCCTTCCGAGCACTGCCATGTTTTGGTTTTGATTTGGTGCAGCCCGCCATGCACAGGAGGCAGTCTCCTTTGAACTTGATCAGTCCTCCAAGGCGAACCGACTTAATGTCATCCGCCGAAGGTATCATCGAGCGCAAGTGCCCAAGACATCAGAGGATCAATCACCAGCATCTTGAGGGCCTAGGAACATATCCACTGAGTTTGGCACTCTCACAGCAGATCGGCTCGTGGTTCCTAGGCAAGACCATGAGTTCAGTGGCAGCCGCGTGAAGGGATGAAGAGATCTTGAACCCATATCATATCAGTGCTTAAAACGCAATCATCATTTGGGATGTTTTAGCGCAATATGTTTCTCTATGTCTAGAAGACTCTTGTGAAAACGCACACAACGTGTGGATACATTTCATCCTTGCTTGAAGCACCAACGATGGCTCCGAAGTCTCGAGTTATGATTTCGGTTGACTTTCCTTCGCCTGTGGAAGTTGAAGTGAGAGTTGGCGCCGGAAGCCAACAACGTCGAGATCAAGATGCCGACACCAAAGTTCATCGAGAAGTCTGAAGCTCCTGGCCGAAAGACCAAGGATCCAAGCGCAAGATCATTCAGTGACCATCAAGTGAAAAAGTCAGGTGGACCAGAGGGCACTGACAGCTCTCTGCCTTGACCTCTCGTTGAGTCGCCGCCCAGGCCTTTGCCGACATCAGAGTCCACTGTAACTTCAGATTCATCCACTCTGAGGGTTCGATCCTACTTTCATTGGAGCACTTGCGGAATGGTGAGGAAGAAGCAGAGGGATCAATTATATATATATATATCATATATCCCTCACTTCAGCTGTGCCCCAATTGCAATCCAAATCAGCCAATCCGCGCTGACCAAAGGTTGGCGTTATTCTCGGCAAGGCATCCCCAGTGAATGCACTCTGTCGGCAGAGTGCTTAGAGAGCTATGACCGCTTGGTCTCTGGGCGCCGGCATGGCCGGCAGTGTATCTTTGCTTTATAAAATCGTTTGATGGTTGTGCGAGTAGGTGATAAATTGAACTTCGCTTTTTTGGCAAAATTGCGCTGGTGTCTTCACCATCTTCATTTGATTGCTGCCATTGCCACTTGCATCCTCTCGATTATAGGTCAGTTCAGACCATGATTCGAGCAAGCTTTCAAGAGCTTCAAATGCATAACTCCAACACGCATGGTTGCGGGGGGTGTGAAAGGTTGAACTTCATGACCCCTCCATGTCCAACCATTCGTGTTCTCATATTGGCCACCGTCCGTTTGCTCGGAGCAAATCAGTCTGGTTGCATATCATCAGGCCTGTTTTTGACCACGGTTTTTGAGCAGCGCGATCCGTCGCAGCCGGATGGCACAAATCAGAGAAGTGTACCAAGTTCGTCCTTGGAGCGTGGTTCCAACAATGACACGCGCCAAACCGGCGTGGCTCAAGCGTCAAAAAGACGCATCAGGGTTGAGCGGAGATCGCGAGTCGTTCCATTAGATTGCTTCACCACCAGCATCACCACCCTCACCACAATCAGCATCACCACCATCACCACTATCGTCACCACCACCACCACCACCCCACCACCACCACCACCCCCACCACCCCCACTACCCCCACCACCCCCACCACCCCCACCACCCCCACCACCCCCCCCACCCCCATCATCATCATCATCATCACCACCATCACCATCATCACCACCGCCACCGCCATCACCATCAGCGCCGCCATCACCACCATCATCATCACCATCACCATCCTAACACCATCCTAAACACCATCACCACCACCATCACCACCATCATCACCACCGCCACTGTCACCACCATTATCACCACCATCATAACCACCAGCATCACCACCATCACCCCTCTCTCAACCCCAGCCTAGATGTCCAAACCTTCCGTTTCTGCACCTCTAGAGTTTAGACCTTTAGATACACTGTTTGGGGTCTCTTGCCGAGATAAACTTTCCAGCTGTCATTGCCAGAATGCACCCTTGTCATTAGAGAAGCAGTCTATCTATCTCAAGGAAAACTGCAAAACCCTTTGTTGTCTTGTGTGGTGCCCCAATGATTCCACGGAAGCCGCTTTACGATTGCCATAGGTCGTATGGACCAAAAATCCATGGCCTGCGCCATATCTTGCGTCACGTGGATTTCAAGGAGTGACCAAAATGAGAAGGTTGGCAAAACTTGCAATTCCGGTGTGACTTTCAATGTCATTGCCCATGTCTTTTTCCTCAAGATTTTGACTTCTGGCTTTGCAGCAGGACTCGGCATCTTTTGTGCTGTTCTCATCAACTTCTTCCCTGTTTGGTGCTCCAGGATTCTTGGTTGAGTCATTCAGATGGATTGCTGGCCTGCAGTGAATCAAATCGGGTGTTGTACCAGGACAGGGCAACTACGCAGCGGCAAATTCCACACTGGATGCCTTTGCTCCATATTGGTCTGCAAGAGGAAGCGATGGCCTTGGGGACAAATCATTTGAGGACAAACCATGACGACAAACGATTTGGGGTCGCTAGTGCGATTTCAGGTCCAACGATCGCCGTTCAGTGGGGCCCATGGGTCTGGAGCTTAGGATTCAATACCTTTGATTCAACATTTCATGTGTTTTGTGTAGCTGCAGCGAAGCGTCGCGCGTTTTTCTCGCTGCAAAATGAGCCTGTATGTTGCGGAATGACATGTTAGTCATGTGCACAGCAATGCGGTCAAGACTGTTTGCTAGAATAGTCCGTATGTTCTGACATGCTGCCTTCTTGACACTGTACACTGGGCTGGACTTCGTCCGCCCTGGAACCACTGGCGCTGTCGGTGGCTGTGGTATACATCACCACATCCTGACTGCCGATGACAAGATAGCGCTCTGCTGGCGCTGGAATGTCAACTGGTTTTCACTGGCTTCAAATGCTTGGCGTAAAGCTTCAAGCTTCTCTAGGTCCTTTTGACCATGAAGCTTATCGATTCTCTGGTAGCGCTTGTAGACGATGTTTGGGTCATCTTGCTCTTCTGTCTGGCAGTCTTTGTTGTCTTTCCCCATCATGATCATCATGGCTCTTCTCCTTCATGAACCATTGGAGAAATTTCCACATGCCCATAGCCACGCTCAAGGCTCCAACCACCTTGACAACTAGCATGTTCGACATTGCATAGTCAAGCCATGTGCTTCCTTCATTTTCTCCTCTGCCCTCACCGGTCATCAAGCTGAGTAGCATCACAAGTGCGGTTCTCATCTCGCCCTTGTTGCTGTTCACCACTCTATTCACCTTCTGTTGCATTTGCATCTTCTGTTCTGTTTGCTTGTACTCACTCCCCGATCTCAACATCGAACTCATCCACCAAGTTCAAGATGTAGGCCAAAGCTTTCAGCCTGAACTGACTCAAACTCTTCGTTCCTGTGTAAGGATTCAACCTCGGGGATCGGTGTTATCTCGATGCTGTTCTGAACCTTTTCCTGAATCCACATCATGCCCGAGTCAATGTGTCTCACCCTGCCAACTCCTTGTCGTGATGTCATTGACCTTGCTGCTGATAAGTCACTGCGTGCCTTGATTCTGGGACTTGATCCCAACATGAACTCGACGACATGCTTCATAAACAAAGCTTCTGAGCATCCTGCCACTATGGCAGTGAATTCGGCTTCACCACTTGAAAGTGCCATCGACTTTTGGCTTCGAACCTTTGATTCAATCAGACATCCATCCAGGAATATGTGAAGGCAACTCAAACTTTTCCTGGTCTGCTTGCATCCTGCTAGATCTGCGTCCGTGATGACTTCAATCAGGTGGTGCTGCTGCTCTTCAATGTCATGGATTTCTCGATGGTCCAGCACTGACCGTCCTTTATTGGGTCTTCTTCAACTTGATGCCATACTTTGCTGTACCGTTGAGGTAGCTTGCCAAATGAGTCACATGTTTCACCTGGGTATTCAATGGCTTCGACATCATCCTTGCAAGCATATTATGTATTGCATACTGTGCGTTTGGGCATTCACCACTGATGTACATCATCTTTCCAACGCAACTCCTGAACTTTGTGCAATCTTTGCTGTCAAGCTCTTCACCATGCTGCACGTTGTTGATGTCTGTTGCACAAGGAATGGCTTTGGGTTTCTTCTTCCCGACTCCTCACATCTCTGTCAACTCCTCTACGTGTTACCATCTCGTGTGATGCTGTACTTTCGTTTCAAGTACATGAACTCATCAATGTTCTTGAACGGTCCTTCAATGTCCATCTTCCAACCTGCCTTCGTCTTGAGGTAGTCAATGAAGTTGTTCATGGCTGTTTTGCTCCCAAGCAACAACAGATCGTCCACATGAACACTAATCACCAGATCTTTCAACTTGAACAATGTAGGTTGCATCACGTCTGCAACACCTCCCAATGCTCTGACTGTTGCATTGAAAAGCTCGAACCATTGCTTTGCTAGGTAACCATCTGTCCAACCTGTAGTACTTGTCCCTGTACTTGATGGCATTCTTTTCACCTGTTGGCTGCTTCGACATCAAAAATGCGTCTTTCACATCTGCGATCATCAACTGCCATGTGCCCTACATTTGCAGCAAAATGTATGCAAAGATTCGCGGCGCAACTTGTGCTGAAGTTGGTGCAAAGGTATCATGTTCTTCAAACATTGTTCCTCGCTTGAACTGTCTTGCTACCAACCTTGCTCTTCGAAACCATCCGTCGTAACCAGTCTGATTGAGATCAGGTTATATCCTTTGCTTTCTTCTTCACAGATAGCCACAATGGCTGGAGTCTCTATCACCAGAAGAACTTGCCAAGTTGGACGTCATTGCAGAAGACGAGGAGATCCACAGACTCGAAGCTCTGGTGGGTGTTCGCCCTCACCGATGTATCCTTCATTCTTCATTTCATCTTTCGGCTCCTCTTCAAAGAGCTCTTCTTCACCCCAAATGTCTGTGGCCATAATGTCTGGGTCATCACCCACATACTCCCTTTTCACTCGCTTGATGTCACCTGCATAGCTCGGTGGGAACAGGCTTTCTGATCTGGGGCTTCCTTCTGCAATCTCTTCTGCGCTTGGTTTCACCCCATGGTCTTCACCTGAAATCTCTGTCTTCTTTCTTCGATTGTGCTGCCTTGTTGTCATCAGACTTTCTCTTCCTCTCATCAACGTCTTCACTCCGTGTCACTCGATGCTGCCTGACTTCCTTGGCTCGGGATTCCTCCCGATGAAGCCCGGCTTCCCTGAATCAGGATTCCTTCCGATGGGATCACTAGATCTTCATACTTTCTCTTTGCTGATCCTGCCTCAAGTGGTACTGGCGTTTGTGGTGCTCGAAATCCCGGTGTCAGCGGTGCTGCTTGTGGCCTTGGAGTTGTTGGTACTCCTGGCCTTGGTGTCATGCTACCCATATAAGCGCTGGTATCGCCAATCCCATAGCTATTTCCCTTGAAACATCTAGCACCTCTTCCTCAGTGGCATCATACACTGGGATAGCATCTCTTCGTTTTTTCCACCATGTTTCAGGCTGTTGAATTGTTCTGGAAGTCTTCTCACACTCCTGGCTTCGACTGCACCTGATGGTGTCAGAATCACGTGGCAATCTGACCATGTCGACTTGCCAACCTGAACTACTCGTTTGAACACCACATCTCCCTTGTTGGGACTCTGTGCCTTGTACAGCACGCTCTCACCAAAAGCACAAACTGTGCCTTTGTACTGCTTGCCATATTGCAGCTCATAGGATGTCATCTTGTCTGGCTCTAGCACGGATCTAGCACGGAATCGATTGATCAACCATGCTCCTGCCTGAATGGATAGATGTCCGTGTCACCTCCAATGTGGTGGCAGCACCTCTCCTGGCAGAACTCTCTGATGCAGTTGCCCATGCGCCTCACGCTCTGGATTGCTCTCTCAGCTGCTCCATGACTTCTGTCTTGAGACCTAGTCGTGCTCTTGTTTGTTGGATGGCCTTCAAGATCTGTAAACAGCTTCTCTCGCCATCTGCTTGCAGGATCAGGTCTTCCTGGTTGCTGTTGTGGAGGCTGAATCGAACCAATTCTTCGACCGCATGCTTCAAACTGGCCCTTGGCTGGAACTGGAAGTGCTATGACAGCTCTTGTGTCTGAAATCGTTGCAACTAGCAGCGTCCCATGTTGGCTGGGATAGTCTTCTGGCGTCACAAACTCTCCAGGAACTGTCTCGTAGTTCTCGTTGGGGAAGGTGTAGGCAAAATCAAATGACAAAGCAGTCTTTTCGTTGTGATCTTTTGTTTTGTGACTATCTTCTTTGGATCTGGTTGCCAGACATGCCTCACACCATGACTCAAAAAGGAATGTGAGTCAAATTGTGATGATCCTGGACTTCTCTGCTTGGCGTTTTTGGTACTTTGATGGAGACGGCTTTTCGGCTGTTCTCCTCATAGAGTTTCTTTGCGGTGCCAGCTTCCAATTCCCACTGAAGCGTCAAAACTTGAAATTGCGCAATCTTCTTAGCAGCTTCTTCTTCGTGCCACTTGTTGGCAGACCTCTGAGTGAGCACGCCTCTCATAGGACCTTTGCTTCATCCTCCAGCTTGTAGATCTTGTTGTCAATGGCAATCTCCTTGGCTGGATCTCTCTCGTGGTGTTGTGGTTCTTCTTTTGCAAGTGCTGCCTCATCTGCTTCACCTGTCTCATACTCGTCCTCATCATCCCACTCGATCTGGTGAAGTGCATCTTTCACTTTGGGGAAAGGAGCTAGTGGAACTTCACTCCCTTCTTGATAGAAGTCTTCGAAGTCTGACGGTGACCAACATGTCAATGTTCTCTGAGGATCCCATGACGGCACAGGGTACCTGAATGCTTGATCTCCTTGCTCTTTGAAGTCTTTTGTGTTTTCAATCTGTGTCCATATGCCTTCTTGGCCTGGTTTCTTCATGAGGGTCATCCTCTTGTTCCATTTCTCAATGATCATCCCTTCAGGGTTGAGGTACTTGTCAGCTGCTGCATCTGAATACACAGCTACTCCGTTTGGAAGTCGGTGCCAGCCTGGGTGCTTGGAGATGTTCATCAACTCTTTGCTCAAGTATCCCTCAATACGAAGACTCTCTTGGCTGGTGTGTAGTCCAAGCTCTCATGGCTCGTGACATCGTTATGACTTACTTGTTCTTCTCCTCTGTCTCTCCTTCTCTGTTTGTTCTCAAGTCTCCATTGCTCACAGTCATGTCTCTGTAGCACTTCATTTGCATCTTCTTTGCTCATCGTGACCATTTAAATTCTGGCCTTCATGAATGCTGTGATTCTCGAGGTCCAAAGGGATCATTGTCTCTGTCTTGGGATTGCTTCGGGGGAGTTGCATTTTTGGCGCAAAATGTGTTTTTGTTTTTCTTTAGATGTATATATAAAAATTGACATCGTGTGTATGATTGTCTGTGTGGATTCGGAGCTAAAGAATCGCGATGTCGTTTATGCTGCGCGAGAGCGACTGCATTATTGACATCGTGGACTCGTGGACGCGTGTTCTTCCAGGGAGTCTGCTCGAGAGAAACAGGTGATCGACATCGTGTGTGTGGTTGATGCGGACACATTGCCCATCGCTGCGGCTACGGTATATTTCCACTCCAAATCAAGCTGCGCCCGATTATTTACTGAGTGTTTCCTTCGCCGCCTTTTCCTCCCTCTGCACTTCTTCCCTCTTGCGGTTAACGCTTCCTCGCGGGTGGAGAGCACAAGTCGCTGCTTCCTCATTACCACACTTCCGCCCGGCTCCAAGAGCACAGGTTGCTGCTTCCCACACACTCACCCGCCCGCCACCTTTACACAATTACTCTGTGCGGGCGGCTTCCACCGCGTAGCGGCGTGAATACTTGTCACCACCAACTCTCAACACTCTGAACTGTTGTTTCGCTTCTTGCGGCAACACCCTCCAGGCGTGCGGGGACTTCTACCTCGTAGGACTCTTCTTGGAAACAGAACGTTAGGTTGCTGCCTTTCTCCTTCTGCCTCACAAGTCTAAGCGCTACTGCGTGTCCACAGTCGATCTTGTACACCAAGTACTGTCGAACCTTGAACTTCTCTGCTGGTTGCGGCCGTCTATAGTGTCGTTGGAACTCTGTTGCCAAACCAATGGGAGAGCTCACAAATCCCAGGGTCAAACCAGCAAAAATTTGCTCGTCCTGCGCGATCTCGCCTCCTTGTTGCGGGCCCCTCACGGCACTCCGCTACCACGTCGCGCGCTTTTCTCGCTGCAAATGAGCCTGTATGTTGCGGAATGACATGTTAGTAGTGTGCACAGCAATGCGGTCAAGACTGTATGCTAGAATACGCGCCTTTTTTCACCAATGCCTTGATCACTCTCAAAGACCACTCTCCGAATGCCTTGATCTCTTCTTCTTGTGACTGATAGTCGAAGATGTTTGGCTTTGCTATCAGAGTTGACCTATCTGTGGTTGATGACTTCTTGTCCTCAGCTGCTTTCTTCACTGCCTCAGCTGCTGATGTTGTTGCCAGCGTACCCTGCGCTATTGTTTGACAGAATTTCGTACTAATGTCTCTTTGGCACAATGTACTGGGTACAGAGTGTTGCTCACAACAATTATTCACCAGTCCAGCTGTTTGGGCTCCAAGGGCCCCAAATCTATGGCTCACAATCGCACTCGGGATCCCAATGACCTAGGGGCTTTTCAATCAAAGCTCCAGACGGGTTACCTCCTTCTCAGCTCCGCTACCATACGCACCTTTTCTTGATGATGCTCATGATGTCATGTCTTCGCACAATGGTCACTATGCAAAATGGTTCGCGCTCCTTCTAGGCACTATGAGGCCCCAAAAATGCTTCTTTGAGTTCACTTTGCCACCATAGTCTACTTTCTTCCATGTCATTTTTCTTTTTCTTTCTGTGAACTGCATGTTCTTTCAGGAACTGTGTTCCTAGAGATTGATGATATCTCTGTCTGTTGTCTGTCTGGAAATTTTCTCCTCATGACTCTTTCTCTACCATATCTGCTGCGTCGTGTTGTCCACTACTCATGAGCTTCCAGTATTTCTCATGGAGTTGCCCAAGCTTTGCTTCAAGTCGACCACATAATTGATTTGCCTGCTCTGCGATGTTTTGGTTTCTCATCGATGTCTCTCTGGTCCCTATTTTGAACATGGGTCCTTCTGATGGCGTTGCTCCATCTGTAGCTGCCTTCAACATCATTTTATGTTCCCAATACTGTTCTGTTGACGCTTGCATATCTTCCAAGCTCCTTCTTGCTCAGAAGTTTTCCTGCGTTCAACTCTTGTAGCACATCATAGGCGATGATTGTTGTAGTATCTGGTGTATCGGGTTCAGTAAAGCCTCCCATGAGAATCAACCCACAATGAATTCTCCTGGCATAGTTGCGCAATCTTTCAATTTTGTCTCCATAGTTCTCAACTTCACTGGCATCTCTTTCAAGATCTTCAATTCTACTTTCTAACTCCATGGTCCTGTATTCTATACCATCTGGTCTCCAATCAACACGTTGCCAAGTATCATAGTAGCGTCTTTCTGCATGACCCCATTGTTCATCACTGTCCTTTTGGAGTTTCAGTTCAAGACGTTTGCAGTTTTATAGGCCACAAAGATCACTACTGCAAGGAAAATGCTGATTTGCACAAATCACTATGATCCAAAAGTTTCCAATTTCCATTGGATTCCTTCATCTCCTCCAATCTCATGTCTTCTAATCCACACTGAATGTTGTCTCCTTCTTTGGAGAATGCTTCTGTTCCCACTGGCTGCATTCCCTCTAATGCTACCATTCTAACAACCATCTTTGCAATCTTGTTGACCTTTCCTGCAAATTTCTTCTTTTCTTCAAATTCCCTTCTCTCATATTCTCCTACTCTCACTTGGTCTTCACTGTGCCAGTAACCACTTAGGTTCATCAAATATTTGATTCTTTGTCCTCCAAGTGGTATTGTGTTGAGGCCTGCCATGTTGCTGTCTGTTGGCGCCTGTACCATCTTGAAGCCTTTCCTGTTCTGAATCCATAGCAACTTCCCATCTAAATGCCTCACTTTTCCAACTCCTCTCTTCGTCGCAAGTTGGCGCGCACTGGATGAATTTGTGAAGATGTAATGGTCCACCTTTGTCCCAAGAGCAAGTTCCAGAACTGCTCTGATATACATTCCATCTGGTGCTGAGGAAATTATTGCATGTAAATCTGCTTCACATGAAGATAGGCTGACAATCTTCGGTGTTCTGCTGCTGTTGAACAATGGACAACTATTCACCGCATGGAATCCGCTTTTGTGGCTTTCTGTGGCTTTTGTTTGCACTCCAGTCTGAATCTGAGAATGTCTCCAAGCACCAATAGCTTTCTCCTTTCTTGACATAACCTCCTTCCTGTGGAAATTCAAACACTAGACCATCGTCCATAGTCTTCTTCAAGTATCTCAAAAAATTCTTCAAGTGATGAAATGACATAGCTGTAGGGTTTGACATTCTTGAAACTTGAAGCCAGTTCCTTCACTGTGAATGCTACATCATACCTCTCTTGACATAGATAGATACCTGATCCAACAATGCGTTTGAAAAGGCTACTCTTCTCTGGCTCACGCAAGACTTCTAACTTGTCTTCCATCTGGATTGAGTTGTCTGCTGGTAGTTGTTGGGGCTTGACAGGCCCAATCTGCTCTTCATAGGCTTTCAACATCTGCTGGATGTAGTTGCCTGGTTGGGTCCATAATCCATCAACTTTAAGTTTGTACTTTTTCTTCAGAAAAATGAACTCATCTCCACTCCTCTGGTGTCGAATTAGCCATGAATCTTTGGAAGAAAGACTTCATTGATGTGCTTTGAGTCTCCTGTGAAAAGCAAGCCATCCACATAGATCAAAATTATACCCTTCTCATTTCTTCCTAGGCGTGGGCGCTCAGCACTGAACTTGTAGTTGAGTTCCTCTGCGAGGTACTTTGTGAAAAAGTGAAACCATGCTTTTGCTCTTTGTCCAGGTAGATTCCTCTTCACTAGGAATTCTTCTCCTCTCAAGAACACTTTTAATGGTTTCTCTTGTGGAACTTGTGGAAATGCATCTTTTTCCATCAAGACATCCTCGCATCTGTGAGAACGCTCCTTCTCCCTCGCTTGCCTCATCTTCTTTGCTGATTCTCTGGAATATTGCGGGTAGAAGCTTCAGTACATGTCCTGAAGTCGCTGGTGAGGAAAAAAGGCAAGTCTCGTTCCTTAAGCGAAAGCATATTCTCTTGCAACTAGTCCTGATCTTCTCTTCCACCTCTTGACTGAAATCCCATCTCGAAGGTGATATGGTTTCTTCCTCCCGTCATACACATTGCGTGTTGTCAAGTATTTGGTTCCTTTTCTGCTACCCTCTAATTTCTCTAGCACCTGCATCTTCTGGAGTCTTTTCTCTTCCACTTCATCAGCTGCTCTGTCAATCCATTCTTCTGGATCTCCTTCAGGTTCATGTTCTCCATCACGCCACAAGCATTCAGGTCCATTGATCTTCATCTTCCCACTCTTCTTCACCAACTTCTTCTGCAATGGTGGATAATTCTTCATCTACGCGGTAAGGATCTTCTCCTCCAACTTTCACAATGTTGATCTTGGCCTTCTTGCTTGAATCAGTTGATGCCACACCTTTGCCTTTCTGGCCTTTGCCTTTGCCTTTGCCTTTACCCTCATGATCACCTTCTTTTCCTTTCTAATCTCCTGTTCCTTTCTTTCCTTTGCCCTTGGCATCTTTACCTTGTTCTCACCCTTTCCTTTGGCATCTTGGACTCGATCAACGTCCATTGGCATAGGCCCTTGATATTCTGTATTGCTACTAGCCACCATGGAAGTAGCCCGCTTCTGTTGAGATCGATCCCATTGCAATACATGTTCCCTCAAAGTTGAGTATTGAACATTGTCACCAATTGTCAAGTTCAAGTGGGACTTGAGTTGTCCACCTACACATCTCAAAAGATTTCAACTCTTCCTGAATTGTAGTCCCTGCCTTGGCAGTCTCATCAAATACCTCTTCAAGCTTCAAGAGTTGAGGTGAAAATGCTGGCCATGTAGTGGCTGCTCCCAAGAGCGCCAAGCCTCTTGCCTTTCAAGTTTGCTTAAACGCTTCATTCAAACTTTTCCAGGCATCAAAGTCTTCCACAGTTTTCACCAGTTGCAGTGCCCTTCCTCTCATCAGTGAAGCTAACAATCCATAGAGCTTGTTGCGTCTTTCTAGTCTTTTCTGCCTCAGTTGCCAAGTCCACGTCAAATTTGTCATCTGGCTTCTCGTGAATTTCCTTTAAGTCCTTCATGTAGCCCTCATCAACTGCGCTCAGGTCACGTCGCGAAAGGTAGCCCCCCAAGGGATACCTTGAGTTTGTCTTGCGAAGCAAGTGTGGACTCCTCCGGATCCAATAATTCATAGTTCAATTCAACCCCCCCAACCCCCACCCTTGGAATTGAGTTTTCAATAATCTCCCCCGCGGAATTCATTTTTCAATACACCTCCCCCTCCCCCCTTACCGCTTCATCCCGAAGTGGATTACCTCAATTGTTATTTGGCGTTGAGCGCTCTAAGCTTGGGGTAGTGTTGAGTCCATGAAGAGACATGACACCGGGGTTTGCCAGATGTTGTTTTTAGTCCCTCTTGTCGTTGAGGATTATCGTATAACAATATACATATATATATATATATATGTATCACACTTTGGTCTTTTTCCCCCACTCTCAAGTTGACGTTTGATTCGACTCCACCAACAACACCACACTGCATATTTTACATGTTTCTATTCTCCTCCCGCTGTCCTGCCTTTCGTGTATCCCTCTTCTCAAGTCCTTCTCAAAGACCCATGACCACTCTCTGAATGCCTTGACCTCTTCTTCTTGTGACTTATAGTCAAAGATGTTTGGCTTTGCTATCAATGTTGACCAATCTGTGGTTGATGACTTTTTGTCCTCAACTGCTTTCTTCACTGCCTCAGCTGCTGATGTTGTTGCCAGCGTACCCTGCGCTATTGTTGGAAGGAATTTCTCTGATCTCCTACATCTTCTCCTTGTACTAGTGTCTCTTTGGCACAATGTACTGGGCACAGAGTGTTGCTCACAACAATTATTCACCAGTCCAGCTGTTTGGGCTCCAAAGGCCCCGAATCTATGGCTCACAACCGCACCCGGGATCCCAATGACGTAGGGGTTTTTCAATCAGAGCTCCAGAGGGTTACCTCCTTCTCAGCTCCTACCATACGCACCCTTTTTGATCCTCAAAAGAGCTTCAGTAGACGTCCATGATGCTCATCATGTCATGTCTTTGCACAACGGTCACTATGCAAAATGGTTCGCGTAGAATAGTCCGTTTGTCCTGACAGCAACAGAAACTCGGTGACAAGTGGCAGAGCCGGACTTTGAAGCCGGGACTGCCCAAGATGTTTTTCGCTCAAAGCATGCAACTTCGACGTGGAGCTGTGCAACAAGGTCCATCCATCCATCCTCGAGATTAGTCGTCCAGCCCCTGTGAGATAGGTGGTGTACGATAGGTTGTGTGAGCTGAGTGGCGTAAGATGAGTAGTGTAAGATAGGTTGGGCCACGCGTGGCTGAGCGCAGGTTTCGTGGCAGGGCCAGCGCTTGGTGAACCTGGCGGGCAGATTTTGTGGCGTGGCTGAGCGCAGACTTCGTGGCAGGCGCAGGACTTGGTGAGCCTGGAGTGGTTTTGTGGCAGGCGCAGTACTTGGTGAGCCTCGAGTGCAGATTTTGTGGCAGGTGCAGTACATAGAGCCTCCTGGATCAGCTGCGGCGCACGTGGGCGCCGCTGGGCCGCGCGTGGCTTAGTGCAGATTTCGTGGCAGGCGCAGCATTTGGTGAACCTGGAGCGCAGATTTCGTGGCAGGCGCAGTGCGCAGAGCCTCCTGGATCAGCTGCGGCGCGCGTGGGCGCCGCGGAGCCACGCGTGGCTGAGCGCAGATTTTGTTGCAGGCGCAGCGCTTGGTGAACTTGGCGTGCAGATTTTGTGGCAGGCGCAAGACTTGGTGAGCCTGGAGCGCAGATTTTGTGGCAGGCGCAGTACATAGAGCCTCCTGGATCAGCTGCGGCGCACGTGGGCGCCGCTGGGTCGCGCGTGGCTTAGTGCAGATTTCGTGGCAGTTGCAGCACTTGGTGAACCTGGAGCGCAGATTTCGTGGCAGGCGCAGTACTTGGTGAGCCTGGAGTGCAGATTTTGTGGCAGGCGCAGTACACACCACTCATCTCACATCACTCATCTCACACCACTCATCTTACACTGCCCATTTCACACCACTCAGCTTAAACCACTCAGCATACTCGTCTCACACAACTCATCTTACACCATTCTTCTCACACCACTCATCTCACACCACTTTACACCACTCATCTTACACCACTCATCTTACAGTACTCATCTCACACCACTCAGCTTACACCACTCAGCTTACACCACTATCTTACACCCCTCATCTTACACCACTCATCTTACACCACTCAGCTTTCGCCACTGATCTCACACCACTCGTCTTACACCACTCATCTCACACCACTCAGCTTACACCACTCATCTTACACCACCTCCTCTTACACCACTCATCTCACACACCGCTCGTCTTACACCACTCAGCATTCACCACTCGTCTCACACCACTCATCCTACACCACTCATCACACACCACTCATCTTACACCACTCATCACACACCACTCATCACACACCACCCATCACACACCACTCATCTCACACCACTCATCTCAAGCCACTCACGCTACACCACTGATCACACACCACTCATCTCACACCACTCATCACACACCGCTCATCTTACACCACTCATCACACACCACTCAACACACACGCACACCACTCATCTTACACCACTCATCACACACCACTCGTCACACACCACTCATCTCATTCACATCGTCCAGTATTTTTCTGTCCTTCTGCAACAAACGTATCTCAACTCTTCAGGTTTTAATTGCCTCTCCAACGTGTCGATTCTTGTCTCAACGGATTGTCTTTATACGTCGCCAGAATCCCCAACACAAGAAGTAATACAGTGATACGAATCTTTTGGCACGAAAGGGGACAAATTGGTACCAGGTGGTTTGTCAGAACCATATGTCAGCCTAGCCAGAACTGGCTTCCTGTTTCTTTTTTTGGATTTGATGACCTGTGAGTTGAAGGGAGGTAGGCGTTGGGGCATGACTCAAACAACAAAATTCAATACACTCTGAGCAATGGCCTTGCGACCATAACGCAGCAATGCAACGAGATGTCATCGGTAGCGGACTACACACTGGCATTGGTTGTAAGGACGCTCTACTGTCAATACACGCACGCAACAATATTTGCGCAGCGACGAAAGGAAATGTCACTGGTTGCATTGCTTTGCAGACAGCAATACAACGTGTCATTGGCTGTAACGGTGATGGTATCTACATATGCAACCAGGTGTCATTGGTCGCGGGGCTGTTCATGCAATGACGAAACAAGATGAATTGATCGTATTGCTTCACGCAGGCAGCAATACAACATTACACCATGTCATTGCCTATAAAGGTAATGATGAAGTTTGCATGTCATAAGATGTCATAGGATCAACTGCATGTCCAAAGGTTTGTCCCAAAGTTGAGGCTGAAGCTGGAATGGCGGTGCAGAAGGGCACGGTTCAGCGGGCCAAAGCCAGCGGCATTGGGTCATTGAGCAACTCTCAAGGCGGAGAACTAAATCGTCGATGAACATGTTTTGGTTTGACCCGCCTTGACCCGGCTTTGGCAGGTCAATTCCAAGACAGCACTCCTTTTAATGGCGTTCACGGCGTTCCTGAAACCGTGGTCGTTGCTCAGGAATGGCAATCTTGGGCAGCGTTATCTATCAAAAGGCCGCCCTTCTAGCACAAACAGCGGAGACAGGGTCATAGGAGGAGTCTTTAGCCATGCGAGGTTCTGCCACCTGTGCATGTGATTGGCGCTGCCCACATCCAATGGCCAAAATTCTTGCGCACTGCTTTCAATGCAAACACCTCAGCCGTGCGAATGTGATGGGCTGCAAGCAGGGCTGATAGACTTTAAGCTGACACACTTCTTGTTGATTGTCATCCCCTTCCAACATTCACGACCTATCAGCCAAGGCTGGGGTGCCGGGATTCCTTCAAGATTTGGAGGCAGAGGCCGCGAAGACTACGGATGGACCTCGTGAAGGAGAATGGACGTGGGTGAAATTGTCACAGTTGCTTTCCTTCTCTTATCCTTCATTTCTTTTGAGAGTTTGCTCTATGCGAGTGATTGTGTGTGTGTGTGCGCGTGTGTGTTGCTTTGAGCTTTTAACTTTGCATATTTGCTTCTTTTGCACTTGTAGGAGAATGGGTTGCAGCCTTGTCAAGCATGGGGGCGGCGGAGCGGTTGGAGGCGATCCAACAAAGAGTCAAACGCTTGGCAGAAGACGTGGTGGGCGACGAGCTCTCAGCTGATGATCCACTTCTAGAGCCTGGAAACTTAGACGCCTTGTTCATCCTTTTTATTGAATCGAGAAATTGACACGCTTCGCGCAAGGTCAGGAATGGATTCCCTCTCTGGTGTGGAGTTCCGAAACAGGTTGCAGCAAGAGCGAGTCACTCAGAAATCGACCACGCAGTGAAGATGTGCCGCGTGAAATAGTTTCGCTGAGGTTTGGCGGCATCCGCTTGCCAAACTCAGCTGTGTTTGATTATCCCACAGACCCTGGGCTGCATCCAGGATGGATCCAACGTGCACGGTGACGGTGACGCGTATGTAATCACATGGATTTGTTTCTCTTCCGCAAGTACTTGCAGCTGTCATCGGAGGGCTCATGTGTGCGCGTGCCCCTTGAAGTCACAGGGATCCACTTGGATTGTACTGCTTGTGCTTTTCGTTTCTTAGCAGGGGGACTGGAGCCGATTTGCCTATCCAGTCCAACGAAGCTATGGCATTTCGGTGGATGAGTGGTCTGATCAACCACTTGTACCTGCACAATTTTTAACCTTTGGTCAAGGGCTATAATGCATCGGCAGTCACGCACGGCCCGCCGTCATCCTGTTCGACCCGTGATCATCGATTTGTTTCTTCCGCTTTGGGGCCCTTCTCCTTTTGAAGACCTCCAGGATCCGTTGGTTCTTACTTGTACTCTTAGGAATTGGTAACCTAGGCTGGTGTGTGGCAACCGCTTTCAGTTCCGTACGCAAAATCATAAGTGTGTCTGGCTTCATGCCAGCCCAGGGTGACCCTGTGGACCCGTTGAAAAGGTGCTTGTCGAACGTATCCCCTGCCCGGATCCAGAGCAGCTCGCAGCGAGCGTAGGTGGCCCAGGCCGAGAGTACCCAGATTTGTTGACCTATTGAATTCCAAGCTGGCTCACGCCTTTACGTGACCGTAGCGGTCTAAGCTGCCAGCCATTTTGGCACGGCGTACGTGGCCGCAGCGGCCGAAACTTGTTCAAGACTCGTTGGAGTCTGTCGTGAGCTTAGGTGCACACACAGCGCGCACATTTTAACTAGGCAGGTCTTCCTAGGTCTTTGTAATGAGGTCTGGGTTTATCGGTTCCCGTCCCCTTCATTTGGTTTCCCTTTTCATCCCTTTCCCCTTCACACACTTCTTTTTCTCTTCCTTTCTTTCATGTCTTTCTTTGCTTCATGTCCTGTCATCTCACCTCCTTCTTTCTCTTGCGCGCACATTGGTCCTGGCCTTATCTTTCTCTTGCGCGCACATTGGTCCTGGCCTTAGGCTGTACGCGCACATCTACTGTACATTTAGGTTTTAGGTCGCCCAGGTTCTGATAATGAGGTTTGGCTCATTTTTTGTCCCTGTGCATCTGGTTCCCTTTTCATTGCAACCACACACACCTTTGTCCCGTCTGTCCTCTCCTTCATGTCTTCATCCTCTTGTCCATGCTGCGCACGCAATGCACATTTGTTCGTCACTTAGTTCTGGCCTCCCCTCGGGGAGGCGTGTGTGTGTGTGTGTAACCCTTGGAATCATAGGGATCCTTTTGGATTTGTCCGGTTTGTTTTTTCGCTTTGTGTCACAGCAGGGGGGCAATGAACACTTTGGAAGGCATTGCCCAACGAAGACCCTTCCATCGTGTTGTGATATTCCTGAGGGACGCCTCGGGAACGTACCTGCCATTTTCCTTTTCCGAATGGCAAGAGGCAAAGCCGAGAACCTCACGACACGGTGTTGCTTAGGGATTTGGTTCACTTTCTGCAGATGCGCACGAGTCGCCGTCACCCTGTTCGACTCGCTCGCCGTCTTCGACCTTGAGCTTTTGGCCTCACTTCTTCTTACAGACCTCCAGGTTCTTTAGGACTTTCCTGGACCTTTCAGGATTTGGGTCTCTTAGGCTGGCGTGTGGCGCCGCTTTCAGTTCAGTACACCCTATCCTAAGTGTGTGCGCGCGCCCCTTGAAGTCAGAGGGATCCACTTGGATTGTACTGATTGTGCTTTTCGTTTCTTAGCAGGGGGTCTGGAGCCGATTTGCCTATCGAAGCTGTGGCATTTCGGTGGATGAGTGCTTTGATCAACCACTTGTACCTGCACAATTTTTAACCTTGGTCAAGGGCTAATGCATCGGCAGTCACGCACGGCCCGCCGTCATCCTGTTCGACCCGTGATCGTCGATTTGTTTCTTCCGCTTTGGGCCCCTTCTCCTTTTGAAGACCTCCAGGATCCGTTGGTTCTTACTTGTACTCTTAGGAAATGGTAACCTAGGCTGGCGTGTGGCAACCGCTTTCAGTTCCGTACGCAAAATCATAAGTGTGTGTGTGTGTGTCGTTAGTTCTGTGCAAAGCATTGATCATTGATCGTTTTCCATACCAATTCGATCAAACTTGCGTGGAACTTGCTGAGAGTGTTTGTCTATGTAATTCTGAGCAGGGTGTGATAAGGGTCTGTGGGAGTGCATTTTGCAATGGGACACACACTAGGGAAATGCCTACGGAACTGATCGCCCAAAGACCTGAAGAAGCCTGAAGGACAAGATTGCGTGGGTAAACAGGTAGTATGTAAGGCGGTTGGACCATCTTGAGGACACCAGAGTTTCAAACACCAAATTCAGTTGCGAAACCCATCGAAAGGCTGAAAGCTAAAGTGGTGCGTGACTGCCGAGTGCATGTCTGCCGACCTGAGAATCTCACCTAAGTAGCCTTTGTAACGCCACAACCAACGTCCAGAAAGCGTCCGCCGGATATCATCGCAGTACAAGAAGTGACTTCGTTGAGTGGCGACTCCAAAACTGTGCACCACCCCCTGCTGAAGGAAACACCTAAAAGCGCCCTTTGACTCCAAAGGTTTCACACACGCACAAAAGGTTTCAACGTACACAGGGAAGACAGGCGCAGACAAGACAGGTTCATTGTGTGAGTCTCTGCTGACCCTTCCAAGGTTGGATTCTTAGCCAACCTTGCCTACACCAAGTTACTAGTTGAAATTATACAGGCATATGCAGACCATACATACGACATGTTGCAAGCTTTGGTGGGAGGAGGAAGGTTTCTTGCCGAGAAAACATATAATATGAGGTATATGGAACAAATTCCAGGTGGAGGCAGGTGACAAGGCAGAGCACCTAGGCTTTGAGTATACATTGTGTTTTTCCCTTTAAGGTAGGCTCGCCTTGCTGCTTTCAAAGAACGTTTCTTTTTGTATCTTTTAGCATCTCGGACGCGTCTCATAGAGTGGCTCCTTTGTTGGGAGAAACTGTCCAGAAGGACCCTCACCTGTTTGCGCCCCAGCGTAGCGAAAAAATGAAAAAAGGTACGGTATAATAGCATCCGGATAGCGGCAAATTGGAGCCGGGTGGGGTTGTTAGGGACGCATTGATTGTGTCCCATGACCCGTAAACCTCCATCTTACAGCGTGGGAATTCCAATTGACCATAATCAACTTGGAAGCAGGGTTTGACACATTTTGCAGGGCGAGGTGTTAGGTAGTGTGTGGCCAGGATGGCAAAAGAAATTGTTCACTCCACGCAGGGCCATTCGCTAAAGTCACCAGAAGTCATGTCATACAGCACGAAGAAGGCTTAACAACCCAAGTAAACCCAAAATTGTTTGCAACATTTGCCATTAAAGATCGTTGCGAAGCTCCTAAAGGACGCAGGGTTGATCAGACGGTGCATCCATATCTCCGCCTGAGTTTTAAGTTTCTTTTTCACTTTGGTAGCATCACTGCCTTCTCACACACATAGACATACTGGTTCCACATGAAGCCGCAGACCAGCTTGTGAATTCTTGAGGGTTGCATGTTGTGTTACCACAACCTTGCCAGCTCACTTTGGTTCGGGATCCTCCTGAGGCGAATGCACTTGCTGGCTTTATTGCTCATCAGTTCGGTGATAAACCGCAGGAAGAAGCGGAACCACAACCTGTTTCCGAGGCATTTCAGCATTGTTTTTGAACCAGCCATATTGCACTCAAAGCCTTGTCAGGGAATTCCAGCAACGTCTTCAATTTTGGAGCGCTTGAACGACAGGCCTGTTAATAGTTTGAGGCGCCCCTTATTGCCCAAGATGGAAAGCCTGGCGACTGGCAGTGTGCGAGCGCAGCGAACGTCTCACGGTGCAGGACAACTGGTCAACCCATCTTCCTCGTGCCAGGTGCTGCCTTGCAGGCCCAGCTCAGCCCAGCTCTGTTGCGTTTCTTTCTCGCGCGTTGGGTCGGTTGGCGACTCTCAGCCTTTGAGGCGGCTGGTTTTCAAAACCTGGCAGCTCTCCTTCCAATGCCAGCTTTTGGCGTTTCGTGGCCAAGTTCTCCACGGGAGAGGTGGGATGCATTGGGTCGTTCTTTGTTTTGCAGTTTCCTGGTTTTGGTCTGGAGATAGAGATGGCGCTTTATAAAGACACTTTGAGGACACTTTGAGATCTTTGAAACTCTATATAAATTAATTAGCGGTGATTAGCAAGACAAAGAAAAGTCCTCACCATACTGTGGCAAGAACCCTTGTACCGACATGGTAAGTCTCAAAATCCTTGCCTTCCTATCTCTTGCAGAGGAAAACGTGTTTCCATACACCGAGATGAAAAATGAAATGTTGGGCTCTTGGGAGTTCTAGAAACAAAAAGCTACTGGCAACAAAAAGCTTTTTGGTATGTCTTTGATCGCTACTAGTAACAAGAAGCCTTTCAGT
>CAXAMN010026384.1:260760-279729 GCA_963970005.1 Durusdinium trenchii
GGATCACAAATCTCGGAAAGATCCGTGCCACCGGCTCGGAATCTGACCGATCTTGCACCCGTAGGACCAAGAAGATCGATGAGAGCTACAACAAGATCTACATCGCCTATAACGTCTACCGCGAGATCCCCAAGAAGGAGTATAGAGAAGAGACGTGACGATGATAGAGGAACAAAAGAGCAAAGAAGAGAGATTCAGCTGGGTGAAGAATTGAGATCGGCGAGAAACGCATACAACTTTCTTCATCAAGAATACGAATGCATCCAAGCCGGATACTCACGACTACACCACGAGGCTGAAGTGGAGTTCAGGCAAATGTCTGACTATAACAGGAAGATGCAGGAACATCTACAGGAGATGACACAGGAGGATGAAGGAGCGACAATAAGAATTGAAGAGCTCGAACACAAACTACGCTTGGCGGAATCGACAGCTGAACATATCTACATGAGATATCAAGAGCTTGCACAAGAAACTCATCAAGAACATTCAGAGCTTGAATCTGTGAAAGCAACGAAGGACAGAATGTCCCAAGAGCTTCAAGCAGCAATTGGACACATCCAAGAACAGAATGAATCTTCATTGGCGATCAATAGAAGATCAAAAGCCATTCATGATGAGAACACAGCCTTCGTTGGAATAGCTGACCAGATACAAGCTAGAATGATTGCGCTACAGGATGAGGATGTCAACATGCACGAGGTAATCCAACACCAGAGAGAAGAACAATGGAATAGTGAGGTCAGGGAAAGACGTCTTCAACACAATGTTCACTCATCTCAAGATCAGAGCAATCAGGAAGCTATGGTTATTGATCATTTACGAGGTCAACTAGCTATGGCACGTGGAGCTGAACTCAACGCGAAAGCGGAGATGGGAGAGATGGAAGTGGGCATGAGGATGGAGATGTTTATATGCCAGACTGAAGTCTCTGCTAAAGAAATGGCAGATGCGAGGGCGAGCCACCATGAATACGAAGCAAACGTCGCAAAAGAGGTTATCGCAAAAGGAGAAATATTCAACAACGAAGTCCTAGAAGGTTCCATCCGTGAACGACAACAATTGAAAGACGTTAACCTCGCTCTATCCGAAGCCAACGCACAGCTGAAAAGAGAGAATATGATGAGAGCTCCTATGTTCGGCGATGATGGTGCAGAAATTCAACAGAAGATTAAAGAACTGGAAGATGCACTATTGGAAAGCCAGAAGGAGACAAAGAATGTCATTATGGAAAATGCGAAATTAAAAGCAGAAGCACGAATGGCACCCATAGTCTCTCGGTACAGCAAGCATCCTAATTCCAGAGACCGCGGGTTACCAACCCACGTGTCCGAGGAAGATGAGGTTCGGAACGCCAAAGAGGAGGCGAAGTACTACAAGGACGGGTACAATGAAATGACAGAGAGCCGAGATGAGATGTATGAATGGTATGCCGAAACCCACAATGAGTACGCCGAGGAAAGAGAGAAATCAATTGAGCTGTCCGAGGCGAACAAATCATTGAGGGATAAGATTTCAGAAACAGAGGCATCCTCTTCATCTCATCTTGCACCGGCAACCTCTACTGTCATGAAAGTATCGAGGAAGGAAGAATCAAAGATAAACGTTCCGTCATGGCCCAGGATCAATGATATTGGATTATGGAAGGCAAATCTCATTCAATCAATCATCATTGCGGCCAATGATTCAGATCAAGAGCCCTGGATCGACTGGATCAAAGAAGCCATGGACGATCCTGATCCGGACAAGTTTGTCGATTCAGGAGACCAAAGATTCCATTCAATCGATGCTAAACTCGGCCTAGCTCTTACCAAGGTCGTCATGGATGCGAAAGATGATGGTTCAGGTGTAGCTATGAAGTTGAGGACGAGGATCAATGCAAAAGGGAGAACATCAAGCCTTATAAAGGGAAGAGAGGTCCTAGCCCTGATCCTTATGAACTTCAAGACAACATCAAATGTGGAAGTCTTATATACTTCAATGCACCTCTACCAACTAGAATATCAAGGAGACAAGAACTTATCGTTGTTCTTCCACACTTGGGATGAGATTCTGGCAGGAATGGAGCCCGTTGACGTCCCGAGCGACGAAACTCTTCGGGATCTCCTATGGAGAAAGATCAGGAACTCAAACCTCATGGCATACGACATCAGCGCCTACAACAGCATGAACGACGATGATGCCAAGAAGACATACAAACATCTACGTGATATGATCAGAAGGCACATCGAACGGCGAACTGAAGACAGAATGATCCTGGAAAAGGAGAAGGCAGTGAAGAATGTGGCCAATATCTTTCAGAATCTCAAACCAGGCGGACCTGCTCCAAAACTGAAAGCTGCACCGGCTGATCCAAAGAAGAAACCAAAAGGGCAACAAGAACAGGTTGTCTCAGAAGACGCTGCTGCAGTGAAGCCGAAACCCAATCCCAAGAAGCATCCTGAAGACAAGAACAAAAAGGGAAAGGGGAAAGGTAAAGGTGATGGAAAGGATCGCAGCCGAAGTCCGAGTACAGACAAAAAGAAGATACCGTGCAAATTCTTCGTGAAAGGTAACTGCACTATGGGGAAAGATTGCCCATTCAGTCACAAGAAATCCAGATCACCATCCAGAGGACCTTCTGTCGGAAAGAATGACAAGCCAGTATGTTGGATGTGGATTCGAGGAACCTGTGACAAAGGGAAGGATTGTAAGTTCTACCATGACCCAAAAGCCTCTCCTAAGAAAGGGATATCTGCACCAGCTGACTCAGGAGACGATAGGCCAAAGCCCAAGGCAAAACCCAAACCGAAACCTAAGGCGAAGCCTGGAGCCCCAGCCATTGGCGGCGAACTCTTCATGGACGAATCCGAAGATGAAGGGATTGCTGCATCCGCCAAGGCAAGAGAAGGAGGTGCAAAAGTATCCTTTGATGAAGAGACTTGTGAGATCATGTTGAACGAAGCGATCTATTCAGTCAGGGACAAATGGAAGGTAGTAGAAAAGAAACTTCTACGTCCGGACATCAAACGATATGATGAGAAAGAGCTCACCTGCTACGCGAGGAAAGAACAAATCAGATTTGAAGAAAAGGTCGCAGAGGCGAGAGGCATACTGATGGTCCCCTACACTGAGATCAAGAGGGTCCGAATACCAGTTGGACCAAAGGGTGACCTATCGGTCACTATGTCTTTTGATGAAGATGACGGCCTAGTTTTCCATCATAAAGTCATTCCTCATGTATGCGAGGGAAAGAAAGATCATGCAGACACAAAGACATTGTCTATTCCAGCCAAAGGGTCAAGAACGAAGTTCATCATGGACACAGGATGTGGATATGATTTGATATCGAAAGGCAGAGCCAAGAAATTAGGTCTGGAAGTGAGAGAAAGCGACCAATCAATGTCATTCTATACCGCAAATGGAGTGACATCCACAAAAGGAGTCGCTGACATTCATTTCGACGAATTTGACTCTACCTACTCCCCATTCGTTCTAGATGAGTCTCCTTCAGTACTGTCTGTTGGAAAGAAATGCATGGAGGAAGGATACACATTCATATGGCCAGCCTGCGGCAACCCGTACATGATTTCCCCGAACTACAAGAAAATCATGTTAGAAGTAGAGGGAAACATCCCATATATTGTCAAGGGCAGTGACTTCTGTACTCCCACCGACGATACAAGGGCGGAGATGATCGCAAGGTTCACCCTAGGAGAAGATGAAGCCGATTACCAATCGACTTTCATCAACTGTGATGTGGATCCTCAAGGAATCATGTGTGATAATGACGACCTTCCTGTGATTGAACCTCCAAAAGTCAAAAGGCGAAAGAGGAATAAGAAGTTCAAGGCATCTCCTGGAGAAGAAGATGAGGTAGGATCAGATGTCGCCGGAGACAGTGAACCAGAAGCTGACGATGATGATGCAGATGACATCGAGGTGGATGTTGTTGACGGTGCAAGTAGAATGGTGAGAAGAGGAACTCTGAAAGCAGATGCCAGGAAAATCGAGCATCTACTCACACATCGTTACAAGAATCCCTACTGTGAGTCATGCATCAGAGCAAAGATGAAACACTTCAAGACGCATCGGGGAGCGTTCAAGAGAAAGCTCAAAGCTTTTGGAGACCTGGTTACCTTTGATTTTGTCGACACAAGGAACATCCTTGATCAAGGGATCAGTACTGATCGAGAGATCTTCGTCATTCGTGACAGGTACACAGGCGTCATATGGGCCTATCCGTCGAAAGAGAAGTTTACCAAGGACGTGATCAATGCAATAAACCACTTCAAGGGATTGAAGAAGATCAAGATTGCTTATGCCGACAAAGCCCCAGAATTTGAGATGGCTATGAAGCAGCTGAAGATCCCATTCGATCACTCTCTACCGAATCATCCTCAAAACAATTCTCTGGCGGAGAGGAACAATCAGTTCATTATGATGACAACCGCAACTTGTCTCTTGGAAGCGGGGTTACCACCATGTTTCTGGAGCTATGCAGTAGAATGCGTCAGCCATCTTTTGAACATTGAGGAAGGAGAGGATGGAGTGAGCCCTTGGTACAAGCTACATGGAAAAGAGTTCCATGGAGAGAAGATTCCCTTTGGTGCAAAGGTCTTCTTCATGCCGAGCAGTCAAGGAAGGATTGAACAGAAGCACAAGTTTGATCCCAAGGGAATCCCAGGTATCTTCGCCGGATATGAGATCAAGCCCGGGATGAACTGGTCGAGACAATACAGAGTGTGGAGTCTTGAAACTTTTGCACATCAAAGCCTTGCATTTGATGCCAATCGCCCTATCAGAAAGCTACTCACACCACAGCTCACAGAGACCCTGGTATTCCTCGCTCCCATCGAATTCCCATTGAAGGAAGGATACGAGAAGATCAACAACACGTTGGAAGGCATGAAGATCCGTGACAGGAGAGATGGAGAGCCAGAGGTCGGGGATCCTAGTCAAATGATTGACTATGGAGATTACGAACCAACTGAGCCCGGTATGGATTTTGAGGAGCTTGCGGAAAGGGAGATTAGGGATGAGGACGACGAAGACGCCATTGGAGATCATGAAGCAGATGATGAAGAACGAAATGATCCCGGTGATGATGATGATCCAAAACCTGATGGCGGTAATTCCAAAATACTGTCCAAACCTGCCAAGGCGAAGGTACCACCTTCGACCGGCAGGGAAGATCATCCGCCAGTTGGAGATCCTTCAATGGACCACATGTCCATGGGAAAAGCAAGTGATGGTATCATCTACTTGAATGATGATGGTGAAACCGTGAAATTGGACAGGAAAGGGAATCCATATAAGGTTGGATCAGATGGAAGAAGGTTCTTCAGGTCATCACCGAGACCAAGATCAAAATATACTCCAGAAGAATGGAAAGCGTTATCTCTATCTGATAGAGCCATCGCTGAGAAGAAAGAAGCTCTCGAGAAAGAAAAGATGAAAGAGAGAGAGAGTAAAGGTGCGGGATCCAGCAAGGACAAGAGGAAGAAGAAAAAAAAGGAGGACAAGGATGATGATCCTAAGGACGTATCGCCCAACATCTTCATCGGTCTGAAGAAAGATCGGACGCTGATCACCGATGACGATGACATGGGGGGCCATAGTCCATCTTCGGCGTCTACACTTTCCACAGAACTCCCAAGCGACGACGATCACTTAGTCGAATGGGAGGAATGGACGAGTGTGGAGAATGGGTTCGGCCCACGTGCTACTTGGGATCCACTCAATATCATTGATATCAACAGTGGAGAAATCCTCAATGATATGGCAGTAGCATATGCAATGCCAACGGAATCCAATAGATGCACGACCGAAGATTTCACAAAGAACTTGAAAGATCATCACTTGTCATTTCCGTCAATGCCGTGCATCAACTCGATCTCCAAACATCGAGAAAGATACACATATGCCGACGCAACGAACCCGATGAGTGCTTATCGGAACCTGTTCAATGCAGCAGTCTCCAGACCTGTTAGTCGAGCAGAAATGTTGAAGAATCCCAAGGCTAAAGCCTCAATGAGAAAAGAATGGTTGGGACTTCACGAGCAAGGAGTGTTCGACTTCTCTGTAATTCGAGAGTATCACGACGTAAAACAAGAAGCGCTCACTCTGAAGCAGGTCGTGCACTTTGCAAGGGTCCATGGTATCATTGTGGAAAAGAACTACCAGTTGCCAATGAGTGATGAGAGACGAAAATTTAAGGGAAGAGGAGTATTGCTAGGAAACAAAGTGAAGAATCAGAATTGGGAAGCAGCTTTCTTTCAGGACTTGGGCAATTCACCAGCATCCTTTGAATCTTCTAGATGTGCAGATTTCTATGGATGTGTTCCCGGACATTCGGTCAAGCTCGCTGATGCGATTCAGGCATACATTCAGGCTTCTCTTACGGGACCGCCCTGTTGGGTCGAGTTACCGTCAGACGCGTGGCCAGATGATGTTGATGTATCAAAGTATCATCGACCAGTGGTACGCCTCCTCAAAGCCTTGTATGGACATCCGGACGCAGGTACAATGTGGGAGAAGCACTGCGATACGCAGGTGCGCCAACTTGGCTTCAAGCCAATTGGTGATGAATGGCCATCAATGTATTTTCATGAAGGCCTGAAACTTCTCCTCGTTATATATGTGGACGACCTGAAACTTGCCGGACCAACCGAGAACATGACCAAAGGATGGTCTATGCTACGAACGAAACTCAGGATTGAGCCCGAGACTGATCTTGGACTTTATCTCGGCTGCATGCTCACACGAGGAGAGTCCAAACTCCACGATGGAACAGTAGTCAACACCGTCTCATACAACATGGAAGGATTGTTGAAACTGTCCGTCGAGAAGTATTTAGACATTGTCGGTCATGATACAAAATTGAAGAAGGTCACGACACCAAGCGTCCCAGAAGAAACCAAATCTCATCCCGCACGAGCACCCGCTCCAGGGAAAGAGGCCGTTACGTGTCCATGGTGTGCCAACACCTTTGACCCCAAGTATTCTGGTAAGTTGCACTCCAAGTCCGAACCTGACGTCACTCCGGACGATGGAAACCGTGGCTCTTTGGCGCCACATGCAGCGAGTATACTCATGAAGTTGCTGTATGCTGCCAGAATTGCTCGATTCGATCTATTGAGATCAATCAACATGCTGGCCAGGAATGTGAATAAATGGACCAGCAATGATGATGCTCGTTTGCATCATCTCATGTGCTATGTCAACAGCACTCTAGACAAGCGCATGATTGGATGGGTTGGCGATCCGATCGCAACTCTCTCAGTCGGAATCTTCGCTGATGCTGATTTTGCTGGTTGCGGTGAGACCCTTCGTTCCACGTCGGGCTCTCACATGCACGTACAAGGTAAGCATACACGATTTCCTATTGCTGGGGGGAGCAAGCGTCAAGGATGTATCAGCCATTCAACACCTGAAGCAGAAATAGTCGCGGCAGATTCCACTCTCCGCAACTTTGGGATACCCTCCATCGGCCTCTGGCAAACGCTCTCGGGCAAAGCTCCTGAAATATTGTTCCATGATGATAATCAAGGTATGATTGGAGTCGCCAGAACCGGGAAGAATCCCACCATGCGTCATCTTGAACGCACTCATGGGATATCCATTGTCTCATTGCATGAACATTTTCAACAGGACCATTTCGTGCTGCTCTACGAGATCTCCCACAAGATGTGTGCTGATATCCATACAAAGGCCTTTCGGACTCCACTTGCGTGGCGCCGGGCTTGTATGTTGATCAACCTTCTTGACCCAGAGGATTTGAGCTCCAAAGAGTTGGCTGATATGGTCTCTCCATCGGTCGATCATAAGAAAATCGATCATCAAATCTTTCAGACTAAGACGGATGACATTCCTAATTTCCCATACACTCAGACTCCGGTCTTACCTCGTGCAGTCTTTGTCAAAGGAATGACAGGAAAAGAAGGTGTCCAGGATCTCCCCAATGGAGATTGCATCTATGTCGTCAAAGTCCCAGTCTATTATCGTCGCTTCCCACCGGGTCGCTACATACCGTCAGACACTTGTCGGAGTACATGGGTCCTTGTTAATGGTTCCTGGAATTGTGTGGAACGAGAAGCTACGCCACTGCAGCAAGCGTTGCGCTTTGATCATTGGGTCGAACGTGCATGCTTCCTGTATCATGCCTCCAAGGCATCCTCATCTCCAGAGGCGGGCGCATGCTTATCTCAATCTCCGTTCCTGGCCTTAGCCAATGTTCCTTGGACTCCTGACGCTGTGCTACAGTTTTCTATTGCCTCCTTGTCGACTGATCCAGCTTTGCTCCAGTCACAAGAGGTTCCTCTCAACAATTGTCATCCTGCCACCCTTCGTGTGATCAACACGCTTTTACGTCTTGTTCATGGGGGGAGTGGGGGGCAGGACGGTGCATCAATTCGCGCTTTCGGTGCGGTGCAAGACCATTTTGCGCGCCTGGATTCGAAGGGGAAAAACCCAAAAACAAATAAAAATTACCGAGATGAATGGCGACGCGATGGCGACACGCTCACCCGAGTGCATAATGCGCCGAGAACACAAGAGTTTGTCCCTAGTGAAGACTCACACTGTCCTGTCCGGCTGTCGGATTTGTCTGATTATCGTAGGACCGAGAGGTACTACAAGAGCGGTAAGGAAACAAAAGTTGATTCCTGGCGTTTCAAGGGTAATTCCGTAGGTAAGGACGATCCATGGATAGGAAGTACAACATTCCTGATCGTTTCCAACGGTCACGGACACAGCCCACAACATGAAACGACAGACAACAGCAATAACAAGCAAAAGAGCAATGTCACGGCGATTGCAACAGGCATACAAGCGTGGGGATGAACACCATTGCCCACGAGCACATGTTCATTGCACAAACAGCAAAATATGTTGCAAGTGACACACCTCCGGGAAGAAAACCCGTGTTGCATTTGGTCTTACAAAGGAGATCAGGACGGTCACACAAATATCAATTCGAACTCCATCAGCAAGACGTCAAGGGTCCTCAAGATATCTTTGATAGGTGCATCATGCTACAAGAGCTCGAAAGAAATGTCCCATGTTTAGTCCTCATGTGTGCTGAAGAACAGAATTGGTTTACCTTTCTCCAGACTTGTTTGAAGAAGCAGTTCATGAACATCGTGACAATCACAGGGGATGACGATGCCTGCTCTGCTTATGGCATCAATAAAGTGAAAGCATGTGTCCGGTCCAGTCTTGATTGTGTCTTCTTTGCGGGTCCTTGCACTGGTGGTTCTGCATGGAATCGCTTGAATAGGACTGTAAGTATAAAGGCCGAAATGCAGATTGAGAAACATCAAGAGTTGTATTGGTCGTTGTGGAATTGCTTTGCCCATGCACTTGACCATGTATTCGCAACAGGAGCATGTGTGCTTACTGAGCTACCTAGAAGTTGCGAGTATTGGAAAGATGATAGAATGACAACTCTGATAGAAGGCACGGAATCACACGTACATGACTTCGACAGATGTATGTATGGCCTCGCAACTCATTATGGTCATAGAAATATACCCATCAAGAAGCCGTGGAGGATTGTGTCGTGGGGGATGCAGTTTCAAAATTTGATGAAGAAGTGTGATCATAAACATCAGCATGCACCTTGTGCCGGAAGAGAAACGAGAGTAACTCAATTGTATACTCTTAGAATTGCGCAGCATATGATAGAGACTTTGAACAAACGTGCATTGTCATTGTGGAAGAAGCAGCATGTGACCAGCCGTGCTCCTGTGCTTTACGATTGGTCGCGATCGCCGCATCCTTCCATGTCAAACGGTAACCCATGTTCAGAAGTCAATATCAATAAAAGATTTGACAAGATCATTCAGTCGGTTCACGATTCTAAGAAGAAGAAATTCACTTGTGAAAACAACCATGACACTCATAATTCATGCGCCAGTGTCATTACCTTTCACAATCATCTTGAGCAAGATTTTGAGATCAACCAAGCTAACCATTTTGGTGCCGGCGTGATCCAGCAATTTGCCAAGAAGAAGTTCGCTGAGTTCCATCCAATCACTGGTGGGCTGTCACCGACAACCTTACCACAAAGAGGGAATTCATTAGCATTCGTGAGCCATTTCTGGAGATTGACAACATCCCTACATCGTGGAGATTGTGTATTCAGCATGTTCCGTTCTACTGCTTATGGGACCACAGGGAGGAACATGGCCTCGGCCAAGAAGCTGAAAGAACACCTCCAGATATTGTATAGCAGACGAGGGGAGAGTCCAACACTTGTTCCTGCACGGTTCGTCGAAGACATGGATCCAGGACAAGCTCTACAACTGGCAGAGAAGTGGATGGAGAGAGGGGTACCACCCATCTACTCCATCAGCGCTTGTTATTGTGCCGTTGAAGCCAAGGGTGGAGCCATCCAAGAGCGCCTCGTGAGATCCCTCAGAGTGTTGCTCAGCAAGTATGACCCAGAGACGGACGACGGCACGGAGGTAGCAAGGGTATTCTTTGCTGGAATAAAGAGGGTGATCGGCATCGTCAAGAATCAAGAGCGAATGGTACGACCAGAACACATACCTCTTGGGCCGCCACCTCCTCCTAATCCGGATCACTTTCCCTATGAGGCGTTTGCATCCAATGATGTTTGGGACAGGTTGGAATTATTTGCAGACAATCTCTCAGCTTTATTCATGCCGGAGCCCTTCAACCAAGAAGCACCAGTCAAAGGGATGTTGGCAGATCTGAATGACAAGGTCACCAGACGAGGCATGAAAGGTATCAATTCCACTGCGATGTCAAAAGATTCACTTCTAGACATCACGAGGGACGGGTACTTCTATGATTCCATGAATGATCTACATCACAGGATACCCATTGAAGGTCGTAGCAGCAACTACATGGCAATGACCGGCGAACATTGGGAACGCAGCTGCAGGTACATCAGCTTGGCGGGTGCGTCATTGGGATTTGCATTGAGGTTTCACAACAAGAATCATCCCGAAGATCTCACATCTTTGACTGACCTCATTCAGATCATTGCAAAAGGGCAGTCGGGAGGAACCTTGGAAAGATGTGCCGCAATAAACAATTTCCAGTGCATCCAAGCGTTGTATCAATGCATTCATAGGCATGTCATTGAGCAATCTGCCATTTCCCTCAGACCCCAAGCGAATGCGCAGATGCTCGCTGCATTCCAGCATTTGAAAGAGTGGTTTCCAGAGGTGAAACCGGATGTGTGGACAGCAGGTTACAATGTTCTTGGTGCTGAACTAGGAGCCCATCGAGATCTTCTCGCTAGGGACACATCGATCAGTATCTTGAATCAGTACATTGCAGAGCTCCACTTATCCGAAGCCAACCTGGATAAAGAACCAAATCTGGAGACCTTGGGCAAGCCAAAGGAGAAGATCTACTTGACCTTCGAGAATCCCTCAATCGGGCCACCCAATCTGAAAGATTTCAGTGCGGTGGAACCTCAATGGTTGTGTCAATTTCGGATCCATCATGCCAGGAACAAAGGGCTTAGTCAGGATGAAATCACCAAACAGATGAGGGAGGAAGCAAGAAGGGCAAGAGATCAAAGTGGAGCACCAAGGAATCGTGATGACTATACCCAGACTTTTGGAGGAAAAGGAAGTTCGGTACCACCGGGCGGTCCTTATACTTCATCCAGTTCAGGTCCAAGGCCACCTTGGGAAAGGAACAATGAACAATGGGATCCTTGGTCATCCGATGTACCTCATGGAGCGTATGATGTTCCACGACCTCCACCGAAAGCTCCGCCAAAGTGCAAACCCATGCCGAAACCGAAACAGCCTGCACAGCCAAAAGAATGGTTTGTCACGCTTCCTCCTGAAGGTGTGACGGCTATCGGGTGCAACGGTATGGACTACCTTGGCAAACCCATCATATTCAATCTCTGGACTTATCGAAGCAGTACCACTGCTTACGCTACAGCTCCGTTTGCTGGTCCTCGTACAGCCGAGCCAGGAAGAGATTGGAGACAATATGTGAGAAGGCTCACGTATTATGTCGGGGTGACTTTGGGTGGAAATTATAGATCGAGTTCATCAATGGGGCTTCAACCTCTCACCGATTCTCATTTGAGGACAAAAGTGAACGAGAGCGATGGTTTTTGGACGAAGCTCTATGTTGAGATGGTTGAAGAGTTCGATCTGACAAGTTGTTTTCAGTATCCCTCAGCAAGGGCCATGGTACTTATCTTGAAGTTGATCGATGTGCCAGAGAAGGCCGCATATCACATCAAGTCCCTTTCATCCAAAGTTGGGTGCCACACCGAGGAGAAGGACAAGGTGATGATTGACGGGGATACAGGAGTCATGGATGTTGATCATTTGAGTGGCCAGATTAGAGGAGTTGGTACCGGACACACCATTCTTGTGACAGACCTTGACTATGCGACTAGAGCAAGTTCGTCAAAGAAAGTCACGACAATGCAGTACGGTATCCGAACTGAGATGGCATTCGAAAATTGCTGTGTATTCCAAGTTAAGGGAGAAAGGCACCAAGACATCCTGGACATTCTTGATGGTGTAGTCGCTTTCTTGGAAGAACATGGACAAGATCAAGGGGACGGTACAACCGTCCACATCTGGCTGTGTCTTCATTGTATGTTTCCGAACGGCAGCACACTGAGGTTGACCGAGGCGACATTCAAAGAGTTCTCAAGGAAGTTGGCTGAGAAGGTCCACTCGATCGGACAGCTCCTGACTACTCCAGTATTAGTGAACATCCAGCCAGATTCAAAGTTCTTCGGGCCAGCAAGATATGATCACAGTCACATTGTCACCGACATTGTAGACCAAGTGAGACGAAGTGGTGCCTTGGCCACCAAATCGTCACGTGCCTGGAAAGCTATGTATTCAGTTGCAGGTGCTCCCAGTGCCAGCTATATCACAGGCGGCGACAAGAACAAGATTTGGGCTGTGATGGAGAAACAACTCACGAGAGAAAGGGTCATCCTATTGTGTTCAATGAATAAAGTTCATGTCAGTGCTTTGAACAACATGGCAGAGGACGAGATCCAGGTCCCAATTTCTCAGGACAACTTCGACAGGTACTTGAACGTTGCTATGTCGGCAAGCGATGGGCAACCGAAGAAGACCAGCACGAAACATACTGTTGGTGGGAGCTTCAGTCAAGGTACCGAATGGAGGGACATCAGATTCGTTCTGAAAGATCCGGAGCCTGAGGAGGACAGGATGGAATATTGGATGACGGGAAATCGGAAAGATGAGAGTTGTAAAACCACTGCAGATGCCGCACCATATCTTTGTGAAGATTGCAACAAACGTGATGCATCTGAGGATTGGAACACATACAAAGACAATAGAAGCCATTGTGTGAATTGCAACTTCAACTTTTGGTGTGTTCATAGCGGCACTCCCACGATTCAACAAGAAAGAGAAAGCATTTGGGAAACTGCAGTGAGAGTTAGAGTCCTTTGGGAGAAGAATGCTGAATGGAACCGTTTGTATCCAGCGCAGAATCTCCGTGAATTCATGGTCGAGGGTGCGATGATGCTGTCCAGGAAGAATCCGCCTTGGATTCAAGGAGCATTGAAAGCTATTTCGCATCATGGTGGAATCAGAGCCCCGTCGGAACTTGTGGAACAGTATTGTACCCAAGGGAAGGGATCCACTCTTTTCGTCCACCGAGACTATGATCCAGACAGTGAAGACTATGGCTTCCGAGCGTATATGGACTATGGGAATGTGGCGTACCACGACTACATCCAATATTTCTTCACGCATAAGGAGTACCAGGACGTCTTCTCGTTGAATGAATATAGGACTGTTACAAATTCTGAGCTTGCGGGCGATATCATGGAGTTTTGGACTGGTGTTCTCGAACTGGCCGGCATCTTCAAAGACACGCTGTTCGGGGATTGGGCTCAGATCAATGAATGCAGAAGAGGTATAGAAATGTCTTTTCTTCACTTCTATGCAGCGAGCCGAAAATCAATCAATGACAACACCAAGAGGAATAGACCTTCAGGGCTCCATGTTACAGCTGAAGAACGAGCCTGTATCGACGCCGTCATGTCCAGGTATGCTACCAGACCAGAGTTCAGGAGAATGGTACGGCTGGCCATAGCCCCAGAGCCCAAAAGAACGTCTACGGAAGAGCCTGATGTAGAGATGAAGGATGGCGAAGCCGACCCTGCGAGTACCACTCCAGGAGTCGAGGAGCCTGAACCACCTACGCCTGAGCTTGATCCGCAAGACTACAAGGATGGGGAAGGTCGCTCAGTATCTCCGACGAAAACATGGTCGAACTACCCGACATCGAATCCAGATACTGAGGAACGGAAAAGAGCTGCCAAGCGCGGTGGGCAAGGTACAGCAATCGCTTCCAGCTGGAAATCCGCCTATGACAACCTCAGAAGAGTCAGAGCACGCGCAGAGAGCCAAAATGTGTGCTATTGTTGTGGTTCAAACCAACATCACCTGGCTATTTGTCCCGACACTGAGAAGAAGGACGTGTTGATGAAATCATTCTCTTACATGGAGGACACTATGCGCAAGTGCTTCACCGAGGACGACAAGGCAATCATCCGACGTGATGTTGAAAGCCGAAAGAGGAAAGCAAAGTCATCCAAAGACGTCGAAGACGAGGACTACATGGATGTGGATGATGAAGATATTGAACTTCCCGAAGAAGAGCCGGAACTAGGAAGTAAGGTACCACCTTACTCTCCGAGAGCCAAAGGTAGACCACATTCGTCAGACTCTGCAAAAGAGGAATACGCAAAAGCGGTCGAGGCAACCAAGAAGGCCTTTGGGAACGCCAGTTTCGTCACCAGATTCAAAGAGCCCGTCGACCTCTTTGACATTGCCGATGACAAAGAAGGAGGAGAGTACAAGGTCGCAAATCACAGGGTTGATAGATCAGGTCCTGATGGAAAGAGGGAACTTGATGCACTTATTCAGGAGGCTGCAGCACTCGGAATAAAGATGCCCAAAGTGAAGAACCTTGCTCCTGATCCACAACAATTTCAAAAGGCTGGATATCGGCAGATTGAGGTGACTTGCGATAGAGGAAACATTGAGATAATTCCACAGTATGGAGTTACATTCTATGTGGAGTACTGGAATGGACCGAAGATAGATTCAACTTTCACGGATCCACCAAAGATGAACCCAGCAATTCGCATCGACAAGCTCAGCGAGGAGAGTCAGTGGATCAACGAAATTAGCCATAGACTCAATAGACTACTCAGGCATGGAGTGGGAAAGCATAATGGGATTCAATCGCACCGCGGTCGAAAACCTCATGTGTCCCCGAAGTGCAATGAGGGTGGATGGGTGAACATCGATGAGATCCTGGAATATGATCATGTCTTCAACGACGGTGTCAATATCAGTACTATCACAGGCACTCAACGTGAGCAAGATACCAAGACAGAGCGATACCAGTATTTATGCAAGGCGATGTGGCACGCAAAGAAGTTGCAGAACAGAGTACGCTATCAGATTGCCGCCATTCGCATCTCAAAGGAGGATGTCTCACTCGAAGAGGAAAGGCGATACTGGGCAAACCTCATGTTTCACGGCACAGATGCACCGTCATTTCTGAAGCATGAACGTTGGATCGTTCCTTGTGCAATTCGAGCTGTTGCCTCTCACAATTCCGGAAGAGAGACTGTTCTTGAAGAGGATGTGTCAATATATCCTGTGTGGACTTCTCATCTCATCCCAGAGAATGTGGCAATGCAGCTTGGAGGAAGCTTTCACATGACATCGCTTTCCAATATTGAGTCAATCATGAAACTAGGAATTGTCCCTGGTGGAATGGATGGATATAGAGGTAGTGTTTTCTTCAACCACTTTGCGCCGTGGGATGATCGATCATCAAAGATCCTGAGATCGAGATGGCCAAGAGGGGGAATGCCCGTTTGCCTTTATGTTCCAATCATGACTTTGAGGAAGCTTGGAGGAAGAATTTCGGAGAATTCCTACACTGTTGTTTTTAGAGAAGTTCCATGGAGATGTGTACGAGGTGCTTGGTACTGGGACGACCACGGTCAGGCATGGAGGAGACTCCTGCTGGGAAGCACTGGAGAACAAGTTGTTCTAGCGGCACGTCATGGACTTTGGGTTGCTCAGAAGCATACCATCCTCGGGAGAGCCGACGAAGTCACGAAGTCAGCCTCGGCGACAGACGACAACGTCCAAAAGCTCGTGTCCCTTATCGATGAAGTACGATTCGATGACAATGGAGAGCTGATCGAGGATTCCATCAGTGAGGAAACTTGGGACGAAATCATCTCCAGAACATGTGAAGGGTATCGCAACGTGGATGGCAATATTTTGTGTCCATCATGTATGCATTTGACTTCTTCATCTTTGTCCGTATGCCTATCTTGTCAAGGCAGGCTACTCTCGTGTGGTATTTGCAACACTGTCATTTCCGATTCACCCGTTGATCTTGTGAGCGACGATGAAGAGGAAAAGAAGGAAGAGAAGAAGCCTGAACATAATGATCAAGATATATTGGACCAGGCCACTATGGACGAGATCAGAAAGGCTTGGGAAGAAGACATCGCTCAAACTGAAGCAGCTGACGACGACGAGGACATGGACAATCAAGATCCTTCCAAACCGTCTGATGGTGCAGAGAACCTCAAGAGTGATAATGTCGAGACCCCATCTTTCAATGAGGACGAGATCGATTACGGTCGTGACTCTGATCTAGAAGATGAAGACGAACGAAACGTGATCATCGAGATCCAGAGGAGCACACAACAATATGAGGGGAAGAAACGTCAAGATGGTGAGCCCGAGGATGAAGACGTCACCGACGACTTACATCCGGAGGCGAATCGACCGACAGATCGTGATGAACCGGGATACTATGCACAGCATGGAGCGACCGAGTTCAATCCCGAAGAAGGAAGAGACAACGAAGATCTCCCCATCTATTGTCGAGTACCGGAACCTCGAATCTATGCGCATCAAGAGAGAGCCTACTGTCAGGACGTCTCCATGAATGCATCGGGTTTGATGGATAGGTATGTGGTCAAATGTGTGCTGAACATGATCTCCCTGATGTACAAGAGCTACTATTGCACCAGCCTTACCGACTTCAAAGCAAATTGGAAAAAGAAGCGTCTGGATGTGATAAGCAAGTTCGGCACAGGAGATTCCACTGAAATCGATGACGATGGGAGACCATTGGATCCAACAGATGACATGATGTTAAACTTTGCCAACGACAACAATATTACAACTGAGGAGGCCTGGCACCGATTCAGAGGAGAGCAATTCATTTGCAAGGTAGCACTCATGATCCTATCATTTGGTCATACTCCGAAATCCTACAAGGAGGAATATGGCAACTTCGAATACTCCACCAACTTGACTGATGCCCAGCTTGAGGAGTTGAAAGCGAAGAAAGCCAGCGCAATGACTGAATTGGTACAGAAGTGCATCCATGCGATTTATGGGTGTCGGACATACTCTTACTTTAGAACCGACATTACATCGCCCTACCATAAGGTGATCGATCCTCTGGACATCATGTACTCGAGAATGAAGAGCAAGTGGGAGAAGTCTATTCTTTTGATCATTGATCAACATGAAATCAGGTTGCCCCCACAAGCTCAGGAAGTCATAGAGTCAATGGCCAGAAACCCCAACGTTGGACATACAGAGAGATGGATGAGCGTGATAGAACACAAGCATGTTCAAGCTCTTACCAATCGTCTAGGCTTTGGAGATAGGGCCAAGGAGATTCAGGGCAAGAAGAAGCAGGCAGCCAAGGCAACAGCTAAATCAACTTCTTCGTCAAGAGCTGAGGCAAAGCCAGCATCTACACCCAGAACCGAGGCCAAGCCGTCGTTAGCACCAAGTGAGGAGCCAAAACCTTCAGCAGCACCTAAGAGTTTCGGGCCCTCATCGGCAGAGGAGAACAAGGTGAAGGCTGCTCCAAAAGCCAGACCACATGATAAATCACCATCCAGTGCTACCGATGTGTTTGAGCAAGCTTTGCAGGAAGATCTTGCCGCTAATGCACATACAGCAGAAGGTACAACTTCTTCATCATCCCGAGGACGTTCCAAAGGAGGAGGCCAATCTGGAACATCTTGGAGGCCGGCGCTAACGCAAGAACGTCGCGAAGTACCTCAACCTTCTGAAAAGGGAAAGGGAAAGAACAAGTCCAAGGGAAAGTCCAAGAAGGGAGAAGATGATCGGTGGGATGCTCAGGGCAACTGGGATCATCGTGGATGGAGAGGTTATCACCAGTGGTGATTTCTTTGAACGACTATGAATATACCATGCAAACCAGGGAGGAAGTCATTCACCGGATGTCTATCTGACCTGGAACGCTGTAAGTGTATCATTGCAAATCGTCAATTTGATTTGATACCATGAGCATAATGGAAGGAAGACAATCACCGACTGTCTCTCCGACTTGCCGTTCTGTAAGTGTATCCAAACCAAAACCTACATCCTTTGAGAAGTGTGAAGTCAGTTGCCGATGTGACATCTACGTGGAAGTCACCAGTTCGAATCTACATCAAAGCGAAGCTCTTTTGAGTGGATACTGAGCGAGGCCTCATGGCTGTCTCACTTGTTCAATTCGATTTTTCATAGGTTCTGAGCCATAGTTGCACACTTTATATGTAAAAGTCCGCTTTAGTCCAGCATGTTTTGTAGTATGAGCCTCATATGAGTCTCGCGGCAAATCATACAATTTCTTTGTAGCACTTACATCCCTAAATTTTCGTGTGTGATCGGAACATATTGTTGCCGTTCACATGGGGGGTGCGAATGGAAGTGCAGCGACATGTACAGTGCAACATGTACATATATATATGTACCATATGTACTTTGGCTCAAGGCTCAAGCGACTAGAAAAGGTGCGGTTTCCGTTCCGACGCTACGCCGCTTATGGACCGTCAGTGATAGCTTCAAACTACGCTGATTAAGATCCACTCGCAGATCGCTACTAGTAACAAGAAGCCTTTCAGTATGCCGTTGATCGATG
>CAXAMN010026384.1:286853-339875 GCA_963970005.1 Durusdinium trenchii
CGCAGCACTTTGTGAATCTCGATGTGCAGATTTCGTGGCAGGCGCAGTACTTTGTGAACCTCGATGTGCAGATTTCGTGGCAGGCGCGGTACAGTGTGAACTTCGAAATGCTCCTATGTACTCGCCTATGTGCTCTCAGATTTGTGCTTGTATGTGCTCTCACACGACCTTCAAGCCATACTACTCTAGCATTTTTGGCACTACGTTGGTCGCACTCTCCTCCTTACAAACTCACGCCTGGTCCTTCTGGTCTTTCACATGCTTCCGCATCTGCTGCTCTCATCTGTGCACTCTCACATTTGTGCTCTTGTATGTATCCTCTCATATTTGTGCTCTCATTTGTGTGCTCCTTCTTTCCTTCCACGATGCCATGTTCCATCTGTTCCTCTTTACACTATTTGGGGTCCCTTGCCGGTGTATTTGTTTAAATGAACTTTGGGTCTGACTGTAAGGGTCAAAAACCAATGGTTTGTCCAACATGTTGGACTCGATTCACATAGTGAAGAGTCCTCAAAGAAGTACTCTGAAAAAAACATATACCGCCAAAAAATACCTCATGTGGGCCCGCCTGCAAACGAAACCTTACTACTAGCGGCACTCCGGTGTGTTCCCTATGTATGGCCGAAAAGGTCTAAAGACATGATCACGATACAAAACGAAAACAAACCAATTTGATTCCTTCCGGCAAACCCTTTGTGTTTATGAGTGACGAAAACCATATGTTCTTCTGGTTGGGTTGAAATCAAAAGGTTTTGCTTTCGAAGGCGTACTAGAGTTCATAGTGTTTAGACATGTTCACATTGCAGGGTCAAACCATTTGCTGCATTTCCCTTGCGAAAAGGTTTCGGGACCCAATATTTTTTCGAGTGGTTTGTGAGAAGGTGAAGTGTTGCTCCAAGCGGGGCTTGTGGAGACGGTGGCGCTCTTGTCGAAGACCGTGGCCGATGGTGCCCACTATGCCTCACTGGTGGAGGAAGAACGAGAGTATTGATATGCAGTAATTGAATACTGATTGTGTTTGATTTAAAGTGAGTCGATTGAAACATGGCCCACGAACAAGCAAATGGTTGTGTTTGTTCAGTGGGTTTTGGCCAGGAACTCCAGGAACAAGATGCTGCAGCACAAACAGCAACCTTCAAACGTCTAGGCTTGATCCCGTCAAATAGTACCGATACCGTTACTGCAATACAATGTCCCGTGAAGTGAAAACAACAATGGCATTGGATTGGGAAAACCCAACAACACACCACAAGATTCACGGCACAGCGCTTTCTCGTAGCACTAAAATGTGCGTTTCTTCAGGTGCAGCTGCTGTTGCTACGCTGGAACATGTCCATCAAACATTCCATTGGTATGCGACTTTACTATCAGATGCATGCCGCCACCTCAGTGTAAAGCGCGCACAGCAAGGTGGTGAATGAAGAAGACAATAGGCAGAGAGGTTCACTGATTGATCGCACCAAGCAAACTGTAGCAGAGTTGTGTTTTGCAAAACGAATCAAGCAACCTTCAAATCCAAGCATTTTGCGTTTGCAACTCATGGTTAGAGAAATCACTACAGGACAACCCATCTGAATCCATTTAAAGGGTAGTGTCAGCACGACATCAGATTGCTTTAGGCGAGACGGCACATTTGAGGGCCAGGTGTGCGGGCGAGAAAGTGAACGCTTCCAAGTTTGATTTGCCGGAATGATGCAGAGAGTTGAAGTTAAGTGGATATAATATAAATTTGTGCAACTGTTTCCAAGCCAGGATACGACATACATTGTTTGTGCTACAATATCCTGTGTGCCCAATGCAAAAACTGTTGAAACTTGATGAAACTTGCAGGGTCCACTGGTTCCGCGCAGAAGAAGCTTGGCTGACCGATGCCAATGCCCAAGCATATGTCCGGGCGGTCATATTGTGTAAAGCCTTTTGCAACATGTCTTTCGTCGTTTTCAACACTGATACTGTCAATGCTTACCCATCTTTGATTCCTCAAGGACATTTGTTTCAATCATGTCTCGACTTTGTTCAGGTGCCCAATGAGGCTGCGAGCGCCAGGATCGTGCGCAATGTCCAGGCAAGTGAATGCGTTCCAATGCTCAGGGTTGCGCTTCGCTTTTCATTGCTTTGGTCATTGCTTTGGTCGAAGACTGCTGAAGCAATATTAAGGAAAACTGTTTCGCAGACATTTGGGCTTTAGGAAAGGTTTCGGGTCTTTGAGTTGATCCTTTGAAGTATAGTATTGAGATTATCTTTGGCGTTTGTGGTCAGGCCCAAGTCTTCCAGCGTGATGCCAATGTAGCAGAGCGCTTGCGAGCATGGAGCGCAGAGAGTGTGCAGGTGCCGCTACACTTGCAGCCTCTTTGAACACCGAATCCGTTTAGCATTCAAGGTTCTTCCACATGTTGAGACTTCATTCTGGTGTCAAGAAAGTTCAACAAATTCTGACACGTGCAAGGCAGCTTGAGACATTCTTCAGATTCGCCCACCCAATTCCACCCGTGGTGCACCTTGGAACTTTTACCAAGTGCAATGATTCCAAAGGCATTGCCCTGCACAGAGTGGTTTAAGGAGTCCACCAGGGCAGAAAACACAGCAGCACCCTTTTGCAATCAAGAGGGTGGGGGATGGGGTGGCCAAGTGTAGTCCTGACAATCCCTTCACATCAGACCCTCCGCGTGCGCCTAGCATTTGACAAGAGCAGCTCCCACTGGCATTACGCAATCAGAGCGGTTCAATGCATGACTTTGTGAGGCCTTTCTCATCAATCTTTAGCCCAGACATGCTTGGATCAGGCTCTGGCCAGGGATGGCCTCATCCCTCATTTTGCTTAATCCCTCATACCTCCCTACCTAAACAGCCCATCACACCTCATCAATTTTCATTGTTTAAAGTGTTTGGCTTGCTTCAGCACATTCTCTTGAATTGTCTTCAGACTTGCCTTTGCAGATCCACACAGAGAATGCGGTACAGGCAAGCAGTCCGTGCTTGGCGAAAAGTTTGCATGACTAGGGTGGCAGATGGTCCTTGCGTTCAGGGTAGGTGCCATTCTTCAGCAGAATGTCAGGCTATCAAATTCCAACTTTTATAACTGTTTGCAAGTAAGGCTATCAATCAATCAGCGCTGAGACGGCAAGCAATCGGCGCCAAGCCGCCACACTTAACTGCGCCGCTTCATGTTGCATGTTTTGGCAGTTTTTTATCCACTGGCGTTGCTTCAATGGCCTGGACATTGAAAGCCCCTTGACTTTTTGCCGCTTAGTCTCCTCGCATTGTGTGTATTCACTTGCAAGCAAGCTGGCTGCGTGACCACGCATGTCAAATGAAATCCAAGTGCGTGACCCTCACCTGTACAATAGCCATGTCAAACCAGGGAGGTGACATGACATGTCATATGTAAAGAGATTTGTGCTTGTGCGCTGAGCCTCAACAGCCAATGTGCTTCCCCTAAAACTGTCCTGAACCAGCTGGTGGTGTTGCCAAAGTTGACGGAGGCTTGTTTTCCTTTTTTCTCATGTCGCTTACTTGCTCTTTGAGCAATCTTTCCCGGGAAGTTGTCCTGGAAGTAAAACCCCAGCAAGTGACGCTGTTGCTCCTTTGAGCTTAACGTTGCTCAGAAATCCCTTTTCACGTCGCTGTACCTTTGCCTGTGCCAATCGGCCGATCTCCACTGGTTTGCCAGAGTTGGTTGGAAACGGCCAGTCCCGGCCACACATTCAGGGTCATTTTGCAGCATATATGGATCGTTTATGTACGCTCGATTTGCGCTGTTCGTATTGCGTTTTGACATCAAGTCACCTTGCACTGCGTCACACAATCGCGACTTCACCACTCACCAAGCGTGCTTCCAGGTGGTATCAGAGACTCATTAGCACTTTACAGCCAAGCAACGCATGATTTAGAGTTCAACGCATTCAAACGAGTTGGAACGAATTTGAACGAAGCCCTGACCCCCGGCTATCGAATTCAAACGGGGTTATATACACACACACAAGATCGCACGCTCAAATCGCTGCGTTTTATCGTGGCGGTGCACACAGCAAAACACTCTGCACATCCCTTGCATGTGTTTCAATGAAGCCTCCACCTATCCAGATTGGGGTCATGGAGTTCGAAAAAGATTCAAAAGTTCATTATGTCGCTGTCCGCCGACAACTATTTGACATGGGACATTTGTTTGGAACTGTTTGCTGCCGGGTGCCTAAGTGTCCGCTCGTGAAAGGCTGCCAAACTGTACCATTTTGTATGTTGAATCAGCTAGGCTTAGCCTGTTCTGATGCATTGCACATCCCAAGATCTTTTGTCAGCGCTACGTTCATTTTGATGCCAGTGCGGAGTTTCAGGTGCTCGCAGTGAGTGGCGATCATTTCTCCATGCTCCTTGAACCCCATGTGGCGAACACAGCTATGCGGCCACTGGCCCAGTTTCATCGTGACAGCGCGCTCCCCCTCGTGAGGATATGTTTGTCCCACAATTATCCTTTGTGCTCAGGATATGCTATGCCATGGTTGAGGCGGATGTTCTTGAGGCAATGGAGCTGATTTGAGACACACCAGTGGACCCATGTTGAATAAATATATAACCAAAATTGACAGGGGGATAGTCAAAGTCCTGCTCAAAACCGAGCAGATCAGGCGCTGGAATAGCTACGTGTGCTGAGCATGTTTAAACTGGAAATGGAGTACAAACAAGAAGCAAATGCTTTGGAGCGCATCACGGTTCAATGCATTTGTCTTCATTGATTTGTAGGCAGTGATGACCGCTCAAAGCAATTCCAGCGGCCATTCTGAGAGTGAGCCCGACAAGCTAGATCCAGATTGACATGTTGACGTTCAAAGCTGTTCGGCTGTTCTTTGTGTTGCAGTCAATCCGCTAGTTGTTGTGTCCTCCCTTCTAGGGCAGACCCAACAGTTGGCCCGGCTGGCTAGATGTATAATTGATGGATGATAGTTGGTGGTGCGAACTTTCTTGCCAGCTTTGTCTTTGTTGCTACAGTCTCGGAGAGCCTCTTCCATACCTTCATATTGCATACGTCACGCTCTGTGCTGACCTGCGCCGCTGAATCCAGCCTCTCGCTGTAGACCCCCCTTATTGTTCTCACTCCACCTGAGACTGATGATCAAAAGTTGCCAAGACCTGGTTGGCAAAAACAATTTCGCCCGAAGCTTCACAGCAAAAAGTTGTTATCCCCAAGAAGACTTGAGCCAAGAACCCACATGACCAAAAAGTACGAAGAGCCAGAATGGTCGCACGAACTCAACAAATCTAAAAGTTTGAAGCTGACGGTGCTGAAAGCCTTTTTGATGGTGTACTGTCCTACTGGTATTGTGTTGAAGCCAGTCTACTAACTTATAAACTTTGCTGGTGTCTAAAAAGGATTACAATTACACTTGGCAAACATACTGTATATCTTTCCAATGTGCCGCATGTTTCGAAATTGTGTAGTTATAGAACATGTTAATTTGTTTCTTTGTCCGCTTTCTGTGGCGTGTATCCGCAAGCCCGTACTGGGGGGTAGACTTAAGTCGCATCAACTTTTGTAAAGTCGCATCGTGACCGCGTGGCCTTGGGGAACTGGGTTGTAGGTGTAGCCCTGGTTCAACTTAAGTATGTATGACATTCACCTGTTCTCCCACAAAGCGCATTGGCGCGGCTGTTTCCACCAGACCACATGTGGGCATTTACTGAATCCCAGGCAGCATTCTCATGTCAGCTTTGAAATGAGGGATGAGCTATGAGTGTAAGTTTTTCCAAGGTCACTATCTCTGACATGAAGTGTTTTATGCAAAGACTTCTGCATTGGCGCAGCTACTTTGTCGAGACAGACAGGCACACAAAGGATTTCTTAGAGAACGCATTACATGTGCAACTGCAAAACCAAATCAATGACCAAGACTGTGCCATCACCAGAATGATCAAGCAAGCTCAGGCATACCTAAAACTAAACAGAATGTAGCATAACTTCCTACGATGTCAACCAAAAGCTTGTTGATGCCTTTTCTCCGGTGACCGTGAATGAATTTGACCGTGCTGTAGCACAGTTTTGCGCACACTTGAATCAAACGAAGCCCCGAGGTTTGCCTCTCAGCAGGCATTTTAGAAACGAGTCATTGGACAAGGGTGACTTCGCTTCAGGGACGGCCCGTAGAAAGTTGCTCAAATTTTGGGTCAGTGCCGTTAAAAGTCGGCTTGTGAAGGTCTCTGATCTGAAGTGATCAGAGAATGCATGACTGCTGTCGCTAAACACACACACACGCACCACACAGCACTTGGAAGAAGAAAAGGGCTGCATTTGAGCTGTCATGGCTGAAAGCATGGGGAGGCACATGTTGTTTGTGCTGCAATTTCATGGTGGCGATGCTGGTGTTGAAGCTTTGAACTACCATGGATGTGTGCAATTGCCATTGTGTTGGTACACAAACAACTCAAAGACATTGCTTTCAGTAGCCCCTGAGAATCGCAATTCCAATGAGAGAGACAGGGTTGTTCCACATATACTTCCTCTCCAAACACATCTTTTCCTTGAAAGCCTTGTTTGTAAGAATCACAAGAAACAATTAGTCCTTAGCCTCTTCCCCAGTGGTTGGGTCGCGTGGCCATGGGGGTTTCACATCCCAACAACAGATCCCTGGCACCATACAACCTCATCTTCCAAACCGCGTGGACATTGGGATACAACTCTGAACAGTAGTCCATTTTTGTACATTCCAAAGTGAAAACCATGTAAATTTACAGGCGTGGGCTCCAAACAAGTCAATCTCCAAACATAGGATGCGAACGCGTGTCCATGGTGATTGAGACAGCATGATGTGACTTCACACGTGCTGATGTGACTTCACGCTTCCACGCGCGGCCATGAAGTGATGCTACTTCACACGCACTGATGTGACATAACCCAACCCCTTGTAGGTCTACTCCGAGCAATGCCAAAGCCCGACCACTCCTGAGAAGCCTCCTGTTGAACAGCAGCCCCAATCGCAAGACACCGGAACAGTAGCAGCACCTTGAAATTGTCAATACATTATTGTTTCGTCCAAAAAGCGTTCTGATGTGTGTATATATATATATGTCAAAATTTATATAACATATGACATATGTGTTTTGGATGCAATAATCAATAATACAACACTGGTAGCTTGGCGCAAAAAGGCAGTGTCGTAGTCCATGAGCTCAAGCAAACGAAGTCTCGTATCTTCTCGATTTGTGCGTGTCGCACGGCCGCAAGCTTTTCTGCTCACAACGGCCGGTCGGCGGCCATCAGCTCAAGGCGCATGCACGCGCCCACCCTTGTTTGACGCAGCTTCCTGCTCTGTCTTGTTCTTCTTAAAGCTGGAAACTTCCTCTTCACGGTGTTCTGTTTGGGTGGGTGAATGTGCATCTCATGGGGCACGGTCTCCATGTTGGAGTGGTGAGGCTGCCACCAGTTCGTCATGCCGTTCACTCCAAGAAACATAGAGAAAAGAACCAGTGCAAGGAAGCCATGGCCTCGGGGCTCTCAGCATTGTACTCTCTCTGCAGCACATACCTTCTTCTTCTTCTTCTTGAAGGCTTGAAAGCTTGTGTCACTCTTCAGGCGCATCATATGAGAGCCAAGACGCTGTGCAAAAAGTGTGGCTGCACTTTGTTTTGCCAAGCCATCTGCATACTGTAGTTCTGATGACACCCACATTGTTTTGCCACAGGAGCAAGCCAACTTGTCCGTGCAGAGCAGAGTTTGTTGCGCACTTGTCAGCGCTGGCTGCAGCTGTATCTCATCTTTGGTGAGGACATCGTAGAGGGCTTTGGCGTCGATGACTCGATGACCAAGTTTGGTGCTTGCACCATCTGGCTTGTCTCGAGCCTCGACCTTGTCCAAGGCCTCGTAGGGTTCCCAAGCTTGCAAACACCGGTGAGTCCGAAGCATCACAGGCTGCCTAACTGAGCTTCTGCTGAAAGCGAGGGCAATACTTGGAAGTTTCCATGAGCGCGAATCCAGGACACGCCCTTCTGCAGCGCCAGTGTCATGGAACTGTGGCGCATGATCAGGACTCTGGTATTTCTGAAGAGGTTGTGGTTCCACGGGAGCAGCTGCTGGAGTGGTAATTTTCAGATTCTGTTCGAGCGCCTGTTGTGATATTTGATGGTACGATGGCAGTGCAACTGAGTCCTGTTGGCTGTTGTTCTTGAGGATCATCATCATGTGGAGGCATATCAGCGTCGTTTTGTGGATCTGGTCGAGGGAGACGCTGGATCGTGTCGCCGGAGTCAGATTGCGCAGAATCTTCAATGATGAAGGCAGTTGAACCAGTCCAGCGGTGCGCAAGGAGCGTCCGGCGTCAGAGGGTCTCCAGTGGTCTCGACCGCGTTGACGTTCTGGATGAGGCAATTCACGGTAGATATTGGCGATGCGCTCACTGCTGGAACGGTCAGAAGGGACGTTTTCAGACAAGTCAGAGTTCGCGTATTGGAATGTCATGGAGTCTTGCCCATGTCTTCCTGTCATGCCAGTGGTCGCCGAAAACTCTGGCGCATTGAGTTCGTCGTTGTTGTCTTTCTTCACAGATGGAATCTAGTTCTTCATTGTCTTCATCGCTGGACACTTCATGTCTTTGTCAGATCGAATTAAGTCAATGAAGAGGGTTGCTCCTTTGTTCCGGATGCTCTGAATGGCCTTTTGTAATCGCTGCCGCACGCAGTCCAGTATACCTCAGCACGCATCCAAACTCTTCGGCCTTGCGACGCGCTGACTGGCCTGTTCGCTTTCCGGTCTACGTGAGCAAGATCTGATCAATTGCTTTGTTGTTGAGGGTTCCACACCCCTTTGGGTTGGAAGGCCTATATTGAAAGGCTTGAATGTGACATGAAGATGGCCTATGGCAACCTGCTGGGCTTGGCCAGAAGGTGATCTTCATCGGCCTCGTCGTCGAACTGGGCATAGGCCCTGCCTCAGGTTGAGGTTCTTCACGCTCATAGTCGTGAGGGGGATAGGCAGTTGGTCTTCTTGGTGGTGTGCCATTGGTGGTGTGCCAGCGACCCTTCGTCTTGTTTTTGTTCATCTTGTTCCACCAAGGTTTCACTTTGGATTTGAAGCCCTGACCGAACAGGTGGTAGACCACTTCCTCGAGCTTGGCGGGCTCAAGATCCGGATGAACAAAAGCCACGCACTTCTCAATGAGCTCTTTGCGCCCGGCGTCAAGGTCAACTAGTTATTCGTCAAGCCTCCGTACACGCTTCCTTCCAGCAAGGGGAGGCTTCCTGAAAACGCGCTTCTTGGTCGAAACCTCACGCGCAATTCCCCCTGCGCTCCATACGCAACTAAGATCTGCCCATGCTCCTGCGGATGCTTGATCGGCAGAATCACCACGTCGGGATTTCAAGATAAAGCCGTCACAGCTTCTGTCTCATTGCTCTGAAGTCTAAGTGCCAGCTTGCGCCTGTATGGAGTGTCTCCACTCACGCTAACAGTAGTCGGCGATGCGGTGGGATATCTCTGCTGCAGCTGCCATCGAATACCCTGGAGCCGTAGCTCCGTTACCAATGCTGTGGATGCCACACTAGTAGCTTGGAGCGAAAGGGGGGCCTCGTTCTCCACGAGGTCAAGGTCTTGGTACCTTCTCGATTTGCGCTTGTCGTACGGCTGCAAGCTTTTCAATCGGCGGCCAGCAGGTCAAGACCACGCGGCCGCCCTTTTTTGAAGCGCGCGTCATACAACATGATTCCGCGGCACGGAATTCACACTATGACTATAATATATCTATATATATATATGTGTGTGTATATATGTATGTATGAATGTATGTATGTATGTGTGTATGTATGCATGTATGTACGCATGGGTGTATGTATGTATGTATTTATGTATGTATGCATGTATGTATGTATTTATGTATGTATGTATGCATACATATATACAGAAGGTGTATTAATGGGGGGTGGAGTGGTGAAGCTTGTAGAAACGCGGCTTTTCCCTTTCACAAACAATGCAAACCAAAAGCCAGCAAGTTCAGATCCACGTCGCCTGTCTAGCCTCTCCTCAGTCCCTCTCCATGGGTCTGAACTTGTCTAAGAGTGTCCAAAACCACCCCCTGTTTGTTCTTCTATTTTTTTGTTTTGGCGGGTCTGTCCGAAAGTGCCAAAAACAATTCCATGGGTCTGAACTTTTTCCCGAGAGCGCTTGCGAAGGGTTCTTCGTAAAAAAAACATCTGCAGAACTACGTCTCATCTACATCTTCACATCTTCACCTCTGCGCATCTACATTCTCACCTATATCTCTGCTCATCTTCACATCTACATTCACATCTGCACATCTACATCTCGGCTCATCTTCACATCCTCACATCTTCACATCTACGTTCACATCTGCACATCTACATCTCGGCTCATCTTCACATCCTCACATCTACATCTCTGCTCATCTTCATCTTCACATATCTACATCTCTGCTCATGTTCACATCTGCGCATCTACATCTCTGCTCATCTTCACATCTTCACATCCTCACATCTACATCTCACATCTGCACCTCTCGCTCTTCTTTACTTTCTCTCTTAAGGCGGGGGGCGGTGCCGCCGGAGCACCACGAAACGCAACCCTCTGCGGAGATCGTGCGTGTCGAGGGCGCCAAACGCAGGCGAGACTGCGATTTGGCCCGGTCCGGCGCAACCCTCTGCGGAGATCGTGCGTGTCGCGGGCGCGAAATGCAGGCGAGAGCGCGATTTGACCCAGTCGCGGGCAACCCTCTGCGGAGATCGCGCGCGTCGAGGGCGCGAAATGCAGGCGAGAGTGCGATTCCGGCGCAACCCTCTGCGGAGATCGCACGTGTCGAGGGCGCGAAATGCTGCGATTTGGCCCGAACCCTCTGCGGAGATCGTGCGTGTTGAGGGCGCGAAACGCAGGCGAGAGTGCGTTTGGACCCGGTCCGGCGCAACCCTCTGCGGAGATCGTGCGTGTTGAGGGCGCGAAATGCAGGTGAGAGCTCGTTCTGGCCCGGTCCGGCGCAACCCTCTGTGGAGATCGCGCGTGAGAGGGCGCAAAATTCAGGCGAGAGTGCGTTTTGGATTTGGCGCGGGCAACCCTCTGCGGAGATCGTGCGTGTCGAGGGCGCGAAATGCAGGCTAGAGCGCGTTTTGGCCCAGTCCGGCGCAACCCTCTGCGGAGATCGCGCGCGTCGACTTTGTATAGTACAACTTTAGTACGCGGAGCAATCTGTGGAGCTGGAAGCTGAGAACTGGCGACTTTGTAGTACAACTTGAGCCCGCGGAGTATCTGGGGAGCTGGAAGATGAGAACTGGCGACTTTCTAGTAGCGGAGTATCTGGGGAGCTGGAGGTGAGAACTGGTGACTTTGTAGTGCAACTTTAGTACGCGGAGCAATCTGTGGAGCTGGAAGCTGAGAACTGGCGACTTTGTAGTACAACTTGAGTACGCGGAGTATCTGTGGAGCTGGAAGATGAGAACTGGCGAAGTTGTAGTACAACTTTAGTACGCGGAGTATCTGGGGAGCTGGAAGATGAGAACTGGCGACTTTGTAGTACAACTTTAGTACGCGGGGCAATCTGTTGAGCTGGAAGCTGAGAACTGGCGACTTTGTAGTACAACTTTAGTACGCGGAGTATCTGGGGAGCTGGAAGATGAGAACTGGCGACTTTCTAGTACAACTTTAGTACGCGGAGTATCTGGGGAGCTGGAAGATGAGAACTGGCGACTCTGTAGTAAAACTTTAGTGCGCGGAGCAAGCTGTGGAGCTGGAAGCTGAGAACTGGCGACTTTGTAGTACAACTTTAGTACGCGGATGAGTCATCTCTCGCGGCTGAGTCATCTCTCGCGGCTGCTCCGGCGCCCCTGCAGCTGAGTCATGTCTCCCGACCACCCGGCTCTCTTGAGAGGTTGACAAATTTTAGCTACTTTGCTTACTCATAAGTGGCTGCCACAAAAGAGTCATCGTGACGTTAGTATGTGTGTACTTCACCTTCATGACAAACGATGTTCGCTTGGAATACACGAGTCGCTTGTCATGATCGTGACGTCGTTTACTCTCAGGTCGCCCTGATCGTGGAAACTTCAGTGTGAAATGTACGTTCTTCAGTTCTATTTGAACCTCTTCAGCTACTTGCGCAACTAAGGTTGACGTTGCGCTGCCGTTGCATCGACCCATCTACGTCTACACCCCCTCACCTCTCTACATTTACATCTTCACACGCTCACATCCGCAGATCTACCTCTCCACCTCACCACACCCACACATCTGCACATCTATATCACATCTGTACATCCACACTGTCGCTCCTTCACATCTGTCCTGTCTTTCTTTCTTTCTTTCTACATATCTTTCCTCTCGTCTCTGTGCATTTACATCTTCGCACGCTCACATCCACAGATCTACCTCTCCACCTCCATACATCTACAGATCTATCTCGCACCTGCACATCCACACTGTCACTCCTTCACATCCACCCTCTCTTTCTCTCTTTCTATACATCTTTTCGACAGTGCTGGACAATTACATGTCTCGCTCTCGGGCCAACCGTCGTCTAGTTGTTGTTTTTTCTCCACATTGAAGCGCTTCGTGCTCTCCAAGGGATCGGATGTACGCCCTGGCGTCCGTGGGTCGCCGCCCCTCTGCTGGTGTGATTTGCGTGGCAGGGGCAGCGCTTCGCGCTCTCCAAAAATTCCTGGGTCGCCGCCCCTCTCTCGGTGTGATTTACGCGCAGCGCTTCGTACTCTCCAAGGGGTCGGATGTACGCCCTGGCGTCCGTGGGTCGCCGCCCCTCTGCTAGTGTGATTTTCGTAGCAGGCGCAGCACTTCGTGCTCTCCAAGGGGTCGGACGCACCTCCTCCAAGAGGCCTGGCGTCGCCGGCGTCCGTGGGTCGCCGCCCCTCTGCCGGTGCGATTTGCGTGGCAGGCGCGACACTTCGTGCTCTCCAAGGAGTCGGATGCACGCCCTGGCGTCCATGGGTCGCCGCCGCTCTGCCGGTGTGATTTGCGTGGCAGGCGCAGCACTTCATGCTCTCCAAGGTTCGGATGTATGCCCTGGCGTTTGCGGGTCGCCGCCGCTCTGCCGGTGTGATTTGCGCGGCAGGCGCAACACGTCCTGCTCTCCAAGGGGTCGGATGTACGCCCTGGCGTCCGTGGGTCGCCGCCACTGTGCCGCTGTGATTTGCGTGGCAGGCGCAACACGTCCTGCTCTCCAAGGGGTCGGATGTACGCCCTGGCGTCACTGGCGTCCGTGGGTCGCCGCCACTGTGCCGCTGTGATTTGCGCGCGTCCGCCGCTTGCCACCAACCAACTGCCACCAACCAATTGCCACCCACCAACTGCCACCAACAAACTGCCACCAACCATTTGCCACCGACCAATTGTCACCAACCACTTGCCACCAACCAATTGCCAACCACCAATTGTCCGCTCCTGTGTCTGGTGAAGTTGTTAACATGTGGGGTTATGGTCCTATAATTATTTTGGGGTTTGGCTGGATTGCCAAACAATGGACAAACCAAAACAAAAAGTTTTTCCGACCAATGCCTCCTGTCCAGCCTCTCCTCACCCTCTCCATGGGATTGATAAACAACAAAGCAACGACAAGAAGTGCAGACCCATGTCCCCTGCCCAGCAGACCGTCTCCATGGGTCTGAACGTGTTGTTTTGTTTTTGTTGTTTGCGTTGGTTTCTCGAGGTTTTGGTGTGATGTTGGAATAGTCTTGATTGATAGTACTCTAATTGAGATCTAATTCCATCCTAACACATTCTAAGTTAAACGTGTCTAGCCCAAGTATAATTTTCTAGGAATTTGATTTAGGTTTGAACTGAAATAAAACAAAGTTATAATATATTTATCATTGGCTTGAAATTTAACTCAAACTCAATTCTATTTTATGCGCTTTGCAAATTAATGTGTTTTTGAAACAAAAGTAGATTGAATTCATGCAAAAGTAAGGTTGTAACGTTTGTTCTCATTTAGTTCTACTTGCTTGTATATAGTTGATTTCTCATGTAATTCCAAAGAAAATTTTCAATTCTACAAAATAAGTTGCCGTTAGTTATGGTTGAATTCTAATTCTAGTTGAATTTCTAGCTATTTCTATTCTAAGTCCTTTTTAAGTCAAAATGAAATCTAATGTAGTTTGTTTGTATTTCTCATTTTAAGTTACTTCGCATTCAACTCTAATTCTAACTAAATATTTCAATTCAAACCTAGTTGAAGCCAATTTTAGCCTAATTTGTTGCTTCTATTTCTCATTTAGTTCTAATGTTAATTCAAGTCTAATTTTGTTTTTTAGATCTATTTGTAATTAGTCTTTAGCTTAACGCAAGATTAAACCTTTTACAATTCAAATTTTGTTGTTTTACATTTCTAATTATTCACCATTTTTTTGGTTTCCAGTTTGGTTTTGATTGATTAACATTTAAGTTTCATTCGGCTTTAGTTCAATACAAACTTACTTCTAGTTCAATGCAAATTGAATTCTAATTCGATTCGATTCTGATTTCATTCTAGAGAGTGGGTGTTGCTGGGGGTGTGATTTTAAGAAAACAAATTTTGAGAAAGCAACATTAAAACTATATAAAGAGCTTCCTTTTTAGAAGCGACATTCTCTCTAGACGTGGATTAAAATTGCGTAAGAGTTAAAATTGGATTTGAAAGAGAAGAATTATATTGGATCTTAAAAATATGAGCTGCATAAAAAGTTGAAGATATAGAATTGAATCAGAATTAGATTTGCATTGAACCCCAATCAAAGTAGATTATATGGGCTTCAATCCAAACCAAAGCTCAAAAACCAAAGTTCAATTATATAAATGATCGCTGAAATAGAATTAGAACTGAATTAAAGTAGGATTAATATAGATGGATTCGAACTTGAATTCAATTAGAATTGAACTAGAAAGTCGTCATTTAGGATTTGCAACTCTTTGCCTTCTGACTCTGATGTGCTTATCAAAATTGCATTCAAATAAGCAACACAACTCGCAAGATGGCTCCAAAAACAGTTTTAGGTTACATCCAAGAATTATTTTGTAAACACCTGACTCACATTTTTTGGTGTATATGGTTGAATGAAAAATGTGCTTACCAGCTGCACATAGAGCAAAAACTTGCAAAAGTACAGGTTTCACAATCCCATCAATGTCATGTCATTAGCAAATAGAGCAAAATCTTGCAAAATCACAGTTATCACAATCCCATCAATGTCATATCATCTCCAAGAAGAACAAATCGTGCAAAATCACAACTTTCACAACCCCACCCCGCATGACTACCAGCTACATATATATATACAGATAGATAGATAGATAGATTTGTGAATAGAATTTAAGCACGTCACTAGAACGAGCAACAAAAACACATGGCAAGGGTACTCAAGAATTTTGCCTACCCGCTCTAATTCTCCGAAGAATAGATTACTTGTTTGTAGAGTTGACCAAGTGCCTTCCAGGTCAGGGTACCTCTTAATAACGAAAGTATTGTTTTAATAGCGAAGTCCATGTTTTAATTGCGAAAATGAATCTTGCAATTGTCAAATGACACGCTGGTTGCCACCGCATGGCTGAGTCAACATGGCAGAGCTGGGTCTCTGCCAACACAACGCAGTGGGGGCCGTTTTCCTGATGTTTTTTTAAACGTTGAAAGGCGCAATTAAGAGCCTCCATGAAAAGAAGTTTCGCAAGTGAACAAGTTTCGCAATAAAAAACCACAACTTCGCAGTTAAGGATTTGCCTGTTTTCGCTATTAAAGGGCGCCCTCCTTTCCAGTTTTGCATTTTGCAAAGATCCATTGACCTCGAGCCCCATGGCCACAGGACTGTAGATACCCTGATAGCTGCCGGACTTCTATTGGCTTTGGAAGCGCGTAATTCACGTCGCTTCGCGACGGTAACCGCCCGCACCGCATGGAAGGGGACAATATTTCCACCGAACATAGCCCCGGAAGTGACCCCCCCCTTTCATGTTTCGAGATAGGGATTTGACATGGCCCAATGTAGTTGGGGGTTAAAAGACTGCTACCGAGAGAGCTGCAGTAAGGAACACGAACGGGGTCTTGTGCTCTTGGAGCCAAGGGAGTCAGTATGAAAGGAAGATAGGGACTTGAACGTCGCAAATTGAGGTATCTTTTCTCAAGGTAGCTCAAGATCGCGCAATTCGGCTCAACAGGAGCAGAGATAAGCAGAGATAAGGTCAATTAACGGTAACGGTTTTATATGGGAGCTATGCTCGTGAGATAATGTTACCATTCCTGGACCTTATCTTTCCTTATCTCTGCTCCTGACCACCTTATCTTTCCTTATCTCGACGTTCAAGTCCCTATCTCGAGGAGACGTGCTTAAGATAGTGACTTTGATAGTGACTTTGCAGGCTTTTCCAGTCCCTTTTGAGCCCTCGTTGGGCTATGTTTACGACGTTGAAGTCCCTATCTCGAAGAAGCATGCTTGAGATAGTGACTTCTGGGGCTATGTTCGATCCCACGCACGCTCTGCTCGTACGAAAATGTTACCGTTCCTGGACGTGATCTCTGCTTATCTCTGCTTCTTCTGTAGCCAAATATCACTTCTAAAGCTATGTCAGACAATATAGAAGCTATGTTTGGCCACGTTAGGGGGAGGGTTTTTGTTCCAGTTTACGACGTTCAAGTCCCTATTATCTTCACTCTATTCCAGTCCCGTTCGGCCATGTTTACGACGTTCAAGTACCTATCTCGCAGACACGTCCGTTAGATAGTGACTTTTAGAGCTATGTACCGCGCAGATGATGCAGATGATGCAAAGCAGAAACTTGCATTTCTTGCATCACTAGAGGCTTCAAGTTAGCACGAATTTATCTTCCAGCACTTTAAGCTGGCTCCAAAAACGTGAAAAAACACTGGATTCTAGAGCGAAAATGGCCCCCCCCTAGCTAAAGCTATTAGTACTTGCGGTACTTGCGGTATAACGCGAGCCTCATAAAACGCCTCGGCACCTTCGGTGCGGGCGGATTTGTTGGTACTGTGTCAAACTCAAGTTCAGCCAGGCGTCCCAAGTGTACAAAAAAACTGGTAAAAATTGTATTCACTGAGCCCTCCAATTAGCAGATTGTTGTGTTTGAGAGGTACCTTGACTTCACTTGCCTCACTACATCAGTCTCTTGAACAAGAGGAATACAGATGGCATTTGCTCGCCGCTTGCCATATTGAGAAAGGCGGCCTTTACTTAACTTCGTTGTTACCTTGCATGTGGGACACTGAGGCCTATCGATTTGGCCAGGCAAGGGTTTGATATCTTAGACTGCACATGGCAGTAGGAGTCACAGCTATCGTCCGCATGCAAGTGACATAGTAACATAATATGTCAACATGCGTCAATGATCTGGGTCCCATATAGCAACAAAACAAACGAGTGTTTGAAGCAACATTTGACAATGGCATGCTTGTAAATGCAAGGAAAGGACGCTCGCTTGACAGTTTTCTGATGCGGATTTCGCCTTCAGGTGCGCGATTATTGACCGGTTCAGTCCGATGGCCTGAAAACCAGGCAATCCCACCAATTCTAAAGGTTGCGCACTTTAGATTCAGAAAAAAGAGTTGCGCAGATTGAGCGACTTCCAGTATAACCCTTTCCCTCCAGCTGTTGATTTTGGTCTTTGAGAGGCCAGGCACTAAAACGGTTTTCCGAGGCATTGGATGAAGCTCGGAGGGCTTCAGCACATTTCGAGAAGCTGGCAGAGGAGCTTCAGAGATTCTAACATGTGTATTTCACAAGCGTCGCAAGCGTGTGTGTTTGGACTCTAGACCAACAAGAAAGCATTGACAGATTGAGGTAGCGGCGCCGGTCCCAGTCAAGGCTTTGTTTGATTTTGTTTGCCGATAAGTGGCTCAAAATGGCTGCATATGCTTCTCCCAACAGTCCGCTACACCAGAGCGTAGGCGCGGGAGATGCGGGGAGCACTTGCTTGCTGAAAAGTGGGCGCGTTGCTTAGCAAACGCAACACCGCAGGGATGAAGGGAACTCTACTCCTTCTACCGCTTTTCTTTTCAATGAGCGCCTTCAGTCTTCCACGCAAGAGTTGTCTAATGTGCCAGATTTGAGTGTGGGTCAAAGCAACAGGAAACTTGGGATCACTCCTACACAAGATTTGACACCACGCTGTCTATATGATCCTGGTGGCCGGTGATCAGCGGCCGCTGCGATTCGGCCAACGCTATTTTCGATGGGTAAGAGCCTATCAGATATCACTTCGCCAGCGGTAAGAAGCTTTACTCTTCACGAGCAGCACGGACATACCATTTGCCAACGTGTTGTTAGAGCCATGATGGTCAGCACCAGCAAAACCTGCCACTTCACCTCTGGAAAGAGCTTCGACTTCAGGATCACCTCAGCCTCAAGGGCGTAGTGTTTGACCAATATGACGGCTTGCCACACCAATGCAAGTCAGTTTATTTCGCTTCACAAGACGTGCATAACCGTGCGTAAGGGGACACCACTTTAACCAGCACCGGCATCCACAACTTCGGCGATGAAAGCCTTTAGTTCGCCCGTGTGGAGAGCGCAGTAAAAGGAATGCATGACCTGTTTTCATAAAGGCATTTATTCAGGTGTAAAAGACTTGCAATTTTCCCAGGGTAAGACTGGTCCATCCCGCAAGTTCGGATGAATGAGAGCGTTGGACCATTGGAAGCAAAGAATTCCATGCATGTCCATGCCTCATTGGTCATGGAGCAGTCTGGCGCGCAAATGTTCTTTGACAGATTCACGTGTTACAGTTTGCTGACATGCCTTCATTGTGATTCTATACAATACAGCAATGCTCTTGACCGTTTCTTTGTGTGCCCAGTGTCGATTTGAGCGAAAGACTGGAGGAGTTCAAGGCCAAGGCTGCAGAATGGATGGAGGCTTCGAGGAGTTGGCAAAACAGCTCTTAAAGATTCGAAACTTGGGGAGTGGCGGCAGCTTGACTTTGAAGAGCCCCAGCTCTGCTGCGTCCAGGTGCAAGTGCACACTTGCTTTACTGTATTTAAGTACCTCCTACCGCCCCAAAGGCCCTAGTAACTAATAACAGCAAAGATCAATGACCAACGCTTGATACAAGGCATTTTGGCAGATTGTCGGAGGAGCGGTTTATTGGAGTCACTGCGGCAGGAGTGCTGCGGAGCTCGCTTTGCGTAGCTTCACCAAAGTGGCGTCAATTACAGGCCACAAGGCCAAAGCCGTACCGGTTTACCCGCAGGCGGTAAGGAATGAAAGTTCCCTTTAGACACAGGCTACTAACAGCAGACACCACGAGGGCTCTTCAAAGAAGCCTTCTCAAGTCTATGGGAAGCTCTCTTGAAGATTGCCGGAAAAGAGAACAAACATAAAAGGATGCATCTGAGTGATTCTGAGCTGTTTCAACTAGGGTGTGTTGTACAGTAAGCACATTCCCGGGGCATCCCGGGGCTGTTTTGGCTTGTGGATCAAGCGCATTGAGCTAGTTGGCACGAACAAAAGGATTGGTGCGAGTTTCAAACAGGTAGCGGAGCAGGTCGAGGGGGAACCTCTCTTCCTGACCCACCCGGAGAGGACTCGTTGGATCCACCGTTGAACCCATTGCGTGACACACTGCACGCAATATCCGTTGAACCCGTCTGCCTTGGAATGTCGCTGGCTGGCCTGCGGCACTCCTCCTTTGGATGTGGACTGTCAGGTCCTCAGGAGACCAAAAACGGCTACAGTGGCAACTTTTTCGAGTGGGAGTTTCGCACATGGGTCTGCGTTGCTTTGTGCAGTCAAAAGGGTGTGAAGAAGAGCAAGAAGAACAGCCAGCCGAAGGCCGACATCTGCGGATGGAGACGAGGCGTTCCCGGAGACCTTCGGGACACCAAAAGAAGAGTCCGCAGCTCAGAGTACGACCGGGCAGGATGAAGGAGAGGAGGATTTCACAGTTCTTGTGCACAAGGAATTGGAGGGTCCGAGAGGTGATGCGCACCTTGCTGCACAGGATTTGGGCCTGGAGAAGTTGTTGCAACCCACAGGCTTTTTCTACGACAGCAAGAAGCTCATCCTCTTGTTCATTAAGGGTTGGACAGTCAACTGGCAAGTCCTTTTTAGCGAGAACAGGGACGCGGTTGGCAAAAGGTCTACGGGCCAGAAGCAGAGATTGAAGACGATGAGACCTTGCTGCAGAAGGCGATGATCAGCCAGAGGAAGAGCTTGTTGGAGACACTGAGACAGCAGCTGCGCTGACTGCTATGGCCGAATGTGATGATGAAGAACATGCTGTGACAGAAGATCTGGGTGAAGCAAGTCAAGGCTCAGCTGATGGCCTTTGTCACCGTTGATCAGAAGCAGGGAAAAGGCAACAAAGGCAATGGATTTGGCAAAATGTTCAGGACACAGTTGAGCGCGCAAGACAGGATTGCACGACTTGCCAAGTTGGAGGAAAAGGACACGTGGGCAAAAGACCGAACGCGCAAAAATCCCAAGCAAAGTGCCAAGTCGCCTGGAGGATCGTCGACCACCAGTAAAGGAACAGCGTACTGCGCTTTGGGTGATGACTCTTCAAAAGAGACAGATGATGAGCACAATTTTGTTCCCGTTGGAAGCCAAGTAAAGAAGACAGGGCGCACGCTACACTACATGGCATTGTCACTGCAGACGTTCGTAGGTCCCCTATAAAGGAAGTCACCGCCGTCCATCAGGCGTGGCAAGAACATGGAGCAAGATCTGTTGCCAGAAGGGTCGAACACAGTCTTTGTCTTTTGAGTCTTTTGGTCACGCGTATCATGAAGTGTTGTTCAAAAACCCTGGAGGTTACCAATGCAGATCACACATCTCACACCCTTCCAAGTGTTTGGCAGACTTTCTCACTTGGGTACGAAGTCATTGAGAGTAGAGACGTGGAGTTGAGAGAACATCCTCTCAAGAAGCTGTTCGCAGTGTTGTGAAGAAGCAACGTGCAAACGGCAAGCCACCAAATCCACCACTTGAGGCGCCACGCCGTTGCACTCGTTCTACCTATCAGGGTTCAAAAACTTTTTGCGCGGTTCCAAGACCTGCCTTGATTGCGGCAAGGTAAGGAAAACGAAGATCATCTGGTGTCGTTGATGAAACGCCCAGGGAAGAGGCAGCGGCCAAGAAAGTAGCAGCACATGCATGTATGGTACTTCTGCCACTAGATGAACATGAAGTCAACAAGACACATGTGGACGCAGAAGCAGCTTAGGGGGGTTGGGAACGGTTCAAAGCTGACATGGAGACAGAAATTGAACATCATGAGCCAATCCGGTGTAGGTGTCATCTTTGAGATCTTGGCAAAGGCCGTGGACCAGAGCACGGCTACATGGGACTGACTGACTTGGATGAAGTTGTCATTGAAAGCACCCTCAAAGTTGTGGACATCTATGAAGACCCCATGCTTGGGCTGTGTTGGCCGAAGGGCTGCAATGCAACAGTTTGTGGAGAAGCATGGATCAAGAACGCGAAACAAAAGTTCAATGCATTAGGCTATCATGTAGTTGATTTGCCAGGAGATGAGAAGTCATTTAGAGGTCTTGCAGGAGACAGTGTGACCATGGGGCAGTGCAGATTCCTATTTGCTTTGTCAGAACATGCACGGGCCGCATTAGCATTCACCAAGAGCATGGGAGATGGAGTGTTTCGTCGAAGGTGTTGGACTTGAGTTGCGTAGGGCGCGCAAAGAGCTCTCAAAAGGCCTTGAAGGCATGGAAGGAGAGAAAGCTCCCATACTCGGCCCTGAGCCACGGCACTACCCTGACCGCGTTCATGGCAGGGATGGATCCTCCGACGCGTGACCAACCCACATCATCTCTTGCGCTAAGGTCTACCATGCAAAGACGTTTGATCGCAAGAAGAACTTGCAAACGGCCAAGGAGCTGGTGATCCTTGCATTGTGGACCCAAACCACGACACCTTGCTGCGATCCCATGTCGGGACACATCCGGGGATCCTTCAAGGAATGTTTGGGTCAAACACGCCACCGTACAGGCGGATAGCACTCTGACGCACAAGGCACATCATGAAGGGAAGTCCCTTGGAGTGGCGTGTTATTGCCGTCGCAATCGGCATCGGTCGAGAAGTATGAGTTGGTTGATTGCGTCGTGTCTCCTCGCCCTCGAACTCGAAGCTCCAGTGATTTTGAGCCACGCCAACGCCGAGCAGAGCTGGGCCCAAATGTCGGGCGTGCGCAAAGGACAGTGTGAGGAGCGCCAGCACAGCACCACGGACGCAGCTGCAAACAGGAGCCGCGACAACCTGCTGAAGCGCGTCCATTAGAATTAGCCGTTGGGATACAGGAGAGTCAAACAAATTGAGACGCTGACGAGACCACAGCGCCGTCGTCTCAGGCATTTGGCAGGAGCTCGATTGTTGCCGCCGCCTCCTGACCCAAGAAGGCCAAACATCACGCCCGCGGCAAAGGCAGTTGCGGAAGCAAAGTGTCGCATCGCGGAGGCAAGACAAGTCGACCGGATGAGGACTGAGCTACGACCTTGCTGAGCCCTGCAGATGTTGACAGACCAGGTGAAGCTGTTGCAGCATGAGAGATCGGCTGGGCGACATCGTTCACGTTCTTGTGGACGGAGGCGTCGATCGGACAGCCGTGGTCGTCGAGAGTCGCATCGCGATTGCCAAAGCCGAAGCAGTGGGAGCAGGAGCCGCCGTGGAAGGCGAGTGCGGGGACGATCACCTTCGTGCGATCCCATTGAGTGATGAAGGTTGACCCCAAGCTTGACACCAACAGAGCCTGATGGACCGCCGCCTGGACATGATCCACATCCACATTACGGCTATACTCGTTGAGCACGGGCTCCGAGGCTTCATTGTGTGGAAGGTCTTATCCGTTCGAACGCATGGCCAAGTCACCTTGACTTTCCCGCGCTTGACGGACTCAGTGCCTGGACGCCGTGTGAAGCTGCAGAAGACGCTGCAGTTGGTGAGGTAGGTGAAACTGTTATTGAAGACGTTGACGGAGTCAGATTCCGTGTTGAGTGCACTGGCTGCCAATAGTCCTTTGAACGTTGAACACGGTATTCATCAAAGACGCATTTTTGATCACTTCGACATGCACTGCAAAAGTAGCCCGTAGCTGGAGCACGACGCGAAAGGCAATCATCAATCCTGTCTCAAACAAGACGCCTGGTTTGTTTGTCGTGTATCTTGAGCGCACAACCTCTTGGCAGGACTTGTTGATGGTTGTTCACGCCCTTGCAAGATTCTGACAAGTCTGCGCGTGGCTCGATCTATCCTGGTGGTGATCTCGAAATCGCCTTGGCAGGCCCACAGAGTGGCAAGGATGGTGTCAAGAGAAACTGACGCCAAAATGTTTTGAAGCAAGTCATCCATACAGTTGGAGATTTTGAACACGTTGTCAGAAGAAACGTATTTGGAGCATTTTGCGCGCATTTGTTTTCGTAGCGGATGAACTTGAAGACATTTCAGAGATTGATGACAGCGATCGTGAAGAGATTCGCTAGATCACTGATCAGCAAGACGAAGACCTCGGTCCATATTTTGTGAAAGAACAAGGGTTTGACGCTTGACCAGCTTGCTTTGCCAGCCGCCGACATGACAGAGAAGAGAAGGCTTTGTCCAGTGGACACGGATCGCAATCCGGCGTTTGCGTTGTCAAGTCGGCCACCCAGCGCCCAAGGAATTGATGGAAGCCGCGCGTTTGGTCAGACATGAAAGACGCCGCAGGGAACAATTTTCAGCGTTCTGACCATGTGTGATATTTCAGCTGGGCTCGGTCTCTTTGAGGTTGCCAAAGAAGGTGGAGGGATGCCAACAGCAGAGGCTTGCGCGCAAGCAATCATGCGCAGATGTGTCAGTTGCGCTGGATTTCCAAAGGCTACTAGTATTAATAATGGACCGACACAGTTGAAGATTCCAGGTTGCTGCATCACGTGGAGTGGAAATCTTCTCATCCATTGGCAAGGTTGAACGACATCAGGGAATTCTCAAGGCAATCCGCAGGAAGCCAATCCGCAGACCAGATGCATTTGAGTCCGCAGGGATACTCCCCTCCCCAACGGGTCCTGGGAAGAAATCCACGTATTCCTGGGTCAATCACCGACACGGAGGAGGCTGGCGATCTCAAGCTTGACCCTGCAGCAAGCTACCGCTTGTGTCGCGCGTCATGAATGGCTGCCCAGATGGCCTTTGTATGCCTTCGTTCACTTGGACACCAGTTCCCAAGTCGCAAGAGCACTTACCAGAAATGAAGCAGTTCGGAAGAAGAAGAAGAAGACCTTCGAGGTAGGAGACCTGGTGGTCTACCGGGTGGTCCACAGCTTCAAGAATGATTGGCATTGACGCAATGGCAATAATTGCGTGAAGGAGTGCCTGTGTTGTGTAGTGTTGGGAAGCTCAGATCAGCAAGTGAGAAGTACATTCGCAGGATGGACGAAGAAGCCATCCCAAAGCGTGGGCAAAAGGGCGAGGCTCAAGCGATCATCCGCAAGTGCTGCGCCAATGACACTTGGTAAACTTGAAGGAGATGATGAAGCCATGATGGCAGATCGCAGACGTGGCTGGTGAACGATCACTGGTGACACAGCAAGAAGAGGTATCATGAATATCGCCAGGCGCAAGACGGAGATGTGCCCGAAGGCTATGGAGGAAGACGCGTGACCAGGAAGATGTTTGAAGATGCAAGCAAAAAGACCAGCGAGTCAAGGTTAGGTGTGAACCTCGTGCCTGGACAGGTTTCACCCTTTTCTCCCGGGTAACAGAACGGACTCTGAACTTTGACAAGTCACCGCCAGATGTGTACCAGTAGGTGGACGTTGACAAGAATGCCCACTTCTTTGGCACAGAGCCAACCCAAGAACCGTTCTCGTATCTTTGACTTGAACACTAAGGGGGAAGTGCGACGCGACTCTCCAACAGCGGAAGGAGAAACGCATTGCATCGGCATCTTACGCAGCATCACATAAGGTGACCATGTTCTGCGCTGACGTGAGCAATGCATACTTCCAATTCTACTCATGAAGAGGCATTCCGAGTGAGGACGTTCCACCGGATGCCGCGTTGATAGCAAGACTGCCTATCTAGGGCGCCGTTGACGCCGGCCGTGGTTTTTACCTGTGTGTGAACGGAGAAATCACGAGCAAAGCCTCAAGAGCAGTAAGATCACGCCAACCGTGTACTACTTGCACAACTCCAAAGGCAGGCTGGTAGGAATGACCGCGACACACGTTGATGATTTCCTTTACTCTTACCTTGAAAGACTGAAAGTGGCAGGTTCCGGTATCGTGGACGGAGATTCGTACAGCGTGTAGAATTTTCCCGTGAGCATTTCCCCACGCGAGATCTGCAAGACAATCAAGCCGATCGAGATCGACAAGAACGCAAGGTGACGGACAAGGTGACAGAGAAGGAGCTGACAAGTTTGAGAAGCTTTGTGGGAAGTCTTGCATGGGTGGCCCGCTATGGTCGACCTGATTTTGCGTTACCGCGTGAATGGAACGCAGAGAGCACGCAGCAGCAAGGCAACCGTCCAAGATTTGAAGAACGCAAACAAAGCTGTGGACTTGGCGCTTCAGGGAAGTGACCTGGAGATAACTTTCAACAGCGACTGGATCGATTGGGAGGATCTAGCAATTGTCACATTCAGTGACGCAAGCTTCGCGAATGAAGAAGGCAACATGAGTCAACAGAGAAATTCATGATTTGACAAGTGCAAAAGACCTTCACAAGGACCAGCGCAAGATGCACTTGATCAGCTATGGATCAACAACCCTCAAGAGTGTTTGTCGAGCTACGCTACAGGCTGAGACATATGCGCTTCCAATGGCCGTGGAGGATGGCGACAGATTGAGGCGCCTGATCTGCGAACTGACAAGCAGGATCGTGGACAATGAGACACAGCGAAAGATGGCGCACATGTACCTGACAGACTGCAGGTCTTTGTCAGATCGTTTGCTGGCTGAAGCACCGCGTAGGATCCAAGACAAGCGACTTGGAACCGAGCTTGCAGCGCTCAGGCAAGGGCATGCACAGTGAATGGTGGGGTGACGTCGGGTGTGTGCAGTCCATACGGTGACCACTTGACAGTGGATTGAGACGGCACAGCAGCTTGCAGATCCTGTCACGAAGAGCATGAAGCCAGACTACCTGCTGAAGACCATGCATACCGGTCTTGTCGACATCCAGGACAACTCACGACAGAAAGGTGGCAAGAGCGTTTCCGCTAACACACCTGAGCTGTTTCAACCAGGGTGTGTTGTACACGGTTTTTTTGGTTTGGATCAGACGCCTTGAGCTAGTTGGCGCGAACAGAAGGATTGGTGCGAGCTTCAAAGCTGTGTGAGCTTGCGCTTCACAATGTTCTGATTTGTTTGTTTGCTTGCTCCACTGGGGCGGCCGAATTCTTGACTGGATCTTGCATGCATGTATTGTATAATTTCTTCAGGGGGTAATGTTGTATGGATCCCCGCTTCGAGCGCAGCCAAGAGGCCTGATCCCCATCAAGCGGGCACCCGTGACCGAAGTAACAAGGAACTGAGCAAATTTTGCAGAGGTGCCCAGAATACAAGAAGTCTAGAAAAATCATTGGGGTACCTATGGGCCTCACTAAAAGAGAACGTGTTCATGAGCGGGGCCAGCTTATGATAAGCCAAATTAGGACCAGATACTCCGAAGCCGTCAGTTCCAATGTGACTCTTAGTCCTGCCGTCAGATTCCTTCCACAGAGCTGAAGTTCTTGCAGGCCCTGAGAATTGAGTGCACTTGCAAAATTTACATTCCTGTTACATTAGGCTCGCCTTATGACTGTCTTGGATGTTGAAACAAAGCCATTGTACGTAAATTACAGTCCATAAGGTTTTGTTCAACGTTGGAAGCAACGCATTGCAATTGATCTCTTGCGTGACTCGGTGGGATCTTTTGTCCAATGGCCACACCGACACCAGGGCTTTGCGTCTGCTGCAGATCCCGTTGCAATTGACGCGACGAGCACAGCTTCAAGAAGCTAAAGCGATTCGCAAAGTTGTACTTTTTGAAAAAGACATCATATGAACCGTGAACCAGTTCTTGCTCTTCATGAAGCATTGTTTTCGACTGTTCCGGTTACATGTTCCGAAAAAGGTTGGCAAATTCATGCGAGAAGCATCTCCGAAGTTCGAGGCCAAGCAGCTGCTTCGCTGATTCTGAACTCAAACTCAAAGTTTTTTGAGAAGGGGTACCTTACAGGATGCTACGGGGGGGGGGTGAAGGCCGTCCTTCGAGGTGTTGCACCGCACGCCCAACCACACTCACAAGCACACCGCCACACCGCACGAGGACACTTTGGCCGAACCGGTTGCTGTGTGCACTTGTACTTCTACATGTTCAGAATTTCGCACATGCGCTGAGTTTGACAGGTTTGGGTCAGCGAGGCTTTGAAAAAGTTCCAAGCAAATCTCACTCCGAGTGAGAAACCTGAAAAGCCTCCAGCTCCAGAGGTCAAGGCGACGCAATTTCATTTGGCATGTTTTCTGCGTGATTTTTCCAGATAGCGAGGGCTATTGTGGTTCTTGCTTCAAGTATAGGAAGAGATGTCGTTGCAGGGCGCTGCTGCCAGATGTGTGGCCGTGTGCGCTTTGGAGCTTGGGTGCTGGTGCCACTGCCAGATGTGTTTCTGTGTCCGCTGCAGGGTGCCACTGCCAGATGTGTGGCTGCGTGCGCTTTGAATTGGGTGCTGCTACCGCTGCAGGGCACCGCCCGATGCCGACGGTGCTGCTGCGACGTGTCTTTGGGGCCTGGGTGCTGAGGCTGCTGGAGGACGCTGCAGAGTGCCGCTGCCATGTGCTCCCCACAAAGATTTCTTTCCTATCTGGGGTCTGCGCGGGCGGAATTCTAGTGAGTGCTTTGAAATATATATATTGAAATATAAGAGCACATGTTTGTCTTTGCGGCTTGGATCTTTGACACGTGCTCACTTCATCAGGAAGTCGCAACTCCAGAACCAAAAGAGAAGGTGAAGGAAGTGGTCTACAAAGGCAAGTCGCATTTTGGCGCGGTCTGTGAAAGCGAACTAGGGTTGCTATAATTGTTATAGAGCGTGATGTTTATTCTTCCGTCAAGTCCAAGACCTAAGAGAAACTTGTGTTTTCGAAGCGGTTGAAGACCTGCCTGTGTGCTGTGCCGGGAACAGGCAGGTCCAAGACACCAAACCGAGCCTGGTGTAAGAGGTAGTTTGCAAATAGTCCACAGTTCCGATTGTAGGCGATCCCAAGGAGATTCAACACCTCAAGCAGGTGACGCAAAGACAGCAGGAGAATTGTCCAATTTGTCCATGGGAAAGGTCCAAAGATGTCCACGCTCCAAGCTAATTATATCAATCCTAAAAAATAGACATTGTATTAAGAAAAAGTTCGGATTTTTGACGAAGAGTCTCCTTGAAGAACCCGAACTTTATTCGGAGGAAGAGATCTCCCGACTTCTTTTGACGATTGACGAGCTCCGCAAGCGCTTGGAGAACATCAGGGTCAAGCACTTGGACGGCGACGTGCGCGACGCGTGCGATGGCACCAGGTTGAGCAGGTTGGGCACTAGGCGATACTGTACTGCTTGTAGTACTGCTTGTATTTGCCACTATTCTGCTTGTTAACACTGCCCGTCACTTGCCACAAGGTTGTCTCCATGGATGCCGGCCCCGGTGTGGCATCCTCTGTCGATAGCATTATGGAAAAGGTCGGCCTGAAGGACGCATTCTTTATATGTAGACAAGGCTTGAATTCGTTTGACATTCGTTTGCAGGATATTGTGGATTCTTCATTTGCTTCTGGACTCCCTCGAAACCCCCCTGTGCTCAAGGGCGTGTTTGAGCGCCTTTACTCAGATGCTATCCAACGCATCCAGAGGTGGGCGCCGTTCAGCGGGTAGACACGGTTCCGTTTGCACTCCGAAGAAAGTCACACATTGGTCTCTCTGAACCGGCTTTGCGGCACCGGTTGCGGGAAGCTGTGAGAAGCAAGACCAGCGCCACAACGCCATTTGTATTCGCACCGAGCCTCCCCAACCTTTGCCTTGTACTTTCCAAGGCGGTAGGCAGGGTGGGGTGGGGGTATGTGGGGGTTAAATCAAGGCAATTTGGGGTTGCTGCTTGAGTGAAGCGTAGATGAGCTGACCCTAGGCCCTGATGCGGGAGGTGTAGCTACCAGTGTCGTTCAAGACTTGCTCGTTCGGACGCCCCTCCTGTGCAGATGCAGGAACCTATGTTTGGGCAACAAAGCGCTTTTTGTTTGTCCCAGTTTTAACTAAAGGTGCCTATAAGTAAGGCTTTAAGGTGCCTTCTAACCGAAACCGAAACCTAACTTCAGAATCAGACATTCCGTCAGGCTTTGCAAGGCCGACATCCTGGCCCCTTCAGGTTGCTACATTCCACATCAGTCCAGACCGTTTCTTGAAATCTCAAATCTACATCGTAATCATTTCCATTTTCCTCGCTAACTGTTCCGCCTTGCATTTACATGCGTTTGCACTGTCGCATGTCGTGTGTACCGCGGCAGCAACACATCACAATCCTTGGCGCTATCCTGCAGTCACCTAAGGGTTGGCAGGACCATGGTCTCCAGATACGTACATATGTCTATCAAACATTGAACCTTCAAGGTTACTCGCTCATGTCATGTTGATATTGTGATGGTTTGATTTGACAGGTACAGCCTCATTCGCCAGCAAATGCTGTTGGCAAACAAGACGTATGCCTCAGTGGTGGATGCCATCAGCGCAACCGATGCAGAGGATGATGTTGTCTTTGGGTCGTCAGTTTGTTCAATTCTCAAAACCTCGGAATGGTTTCACACAGCGAGAGGTCTTCAAGGACGCTTGCCCCCTACCCTTAGGCAAGAGAGGCTTTTCACTCCATGCTTCTTGAGACTTCCTATCCCGGCACCTGCGTACAAGAAGCTCCCAGGCTTACGTAGTCAACAGCAACAAACTAAGAAGCACTTGTACCTCTGAACTCGCAATCCCAGGAAGCCAAGAAGATCCCTGACTTCGATGCTGTCAACGACACCACAGATTCCACCATCAGAGGGATGTGGTGTGCTTCGCAGAGTATGTTTTCTCGTGACAGAGCCTCTCTTGCCTTAACGAGAGGTACCAGACGGAGTACCTCTTCAGACGGGCTTGTGAGTATGCAATGGCTCAAGGTGTTGAGGTGCCAACAATGGACTAGGGAGAGAGAGAGAGAGAGGAATATTAAAGTACTGTACACTGCAGAATAGAAACATATGTTGCAAAGTCTGCATGTTTTTACTGATGTTTATGAGAGAGAGAGAGGTGCTTTGTTAATCATTGCCATTCACGGAGGCTTCGCTAATCAAGGCCCAGCAGAGCTTGGTCTCGGAGTTTGAGGCCCTCGTGCGCCTAGCTTCGACTCAGACCCTTTGTTTCTATATATTAAAAAGACTAATGTTTGTAGGACATGCACATGTCTCTTCGAATAAATAAACATGTTTTCCTGTCAATGCTAGAAGCAGCTTTTTCGGGCAGGTGGACAATCCACAACATACTCGACACGAGGCTGGTAAATAGTAGGCACACTCTTCTTGAAACTGGCTCTTGACGACAGGTTCCAAGGAAAGAACGATCACATGGGTGATGCCTGCCAGATTGGAAATGCTCAGGGTCGTGTCAGACATTACGCTTCTTTGTTGACATCCCCTTCCGAAAGCAAGGCAAAATTTCAATCGATACAACAGTCAGCAGCAATCACCATGGCTGTGGCGCCTGGTGGCTTCCAGGTTATTCCAGGTGGAGGTTTCTAAGTTCCAGGGTCTTTGGCTAAAGGTTCCCAGACGAGCTGGCTTTCAAAGTGGGGGCGGGGGGAGCACGTTGCCACCAATGAAGGTTCCTTGAAGGGCCCTTGCTGTTCCTTTCTCCCTGGTCCCAACCCTCCGGCATAGCAACACATCAGCCCATCTTCCGTTTCGGATCATCTTCTTGGGTTTTTCAATGAAGCTCTGATCTTGAACCCGAACTCTTTTGCGTTTGGGAGCGACTGCACCCTTGCTTTAAGCTGCAGCAATGTTTGAGTACCTCCTACCCTCCCGGTCCTCAACGGCACCCGCCCCCACCAAATGCATGTTGTGGATTCCTTCTGTCAGAGATTTTAAGTTTTTTCAGGAGAAGATTGGAACGTCCGCCTGCCCGAAGCCGCTGCCCGAGTTGAGTTTGCCTTTGTACTATGCTAAAAGGATTTGAGATTTCGTGGGAGGCGCGGTGCTGTGTGAACGCCAAAATGCAGATTTCGGCGCCAGCACAGCACTTTGTGCTCTCAGATGTTTAATCTCTCACTCACCCTCACTCTCACTCACACACACATTCACACACTTCGAACTTCGAACTTGGGTTTTCAGTTATACTCAGTTGTCACGATGGGAAGGAAGGTGAGGGAACGGAAAGGCGCATAAGTCGGCAAAACAGTATTGTTTAAAAAAGTTTTCAAAGAAGGCCTCGAAGTCGATCTGTACATTCGGTGCGGTGACGAGCTCAGCTGCAGAAAAGTGGGTTTAGGGGAAGTATCATGAGCAACAAACCATGGCATCAAAACACAGCAAGGAAAAGTGGAGTAGTGTCACTGCGCAGGTACACACGGGTGATCAATCCGTGCTTCCCACTCCAAGGCATAGCTTCGTTGCACTGAGTTTGCCGAGGAGTGCTCAGTGCCCCTGCCTTTGGTGGAAAGTCTCGGTGGTGGTAGAAGGTAAAACAGGTGGAAACCCTTAGAACCAGGGTGTGACACACACAACACGCCGTGATCGGCGCACAGAGCGAGCGGTAGAAAACGCGGGCCTTTTTTCTCAAAAACCGCCTGCACGCATGCAGGTCGTGCCCTTTTTGGGCGTAGAGGTTGACCAAGGCTTCAGCCGCAGCGGTGGCATTGCGGGGTGGAAAAGTGTAGGTGTAGATGGAGTGAAGTCTTGAAGCTAAGCCGGACAGAGCCAAGCGCTGGCTACCGGCGCTGGTGTGGTCCCTGATTTTCCAGGGTTGGGTGGGTTGTATGTAGGTGATGGTACGTTGCTGGAGGTCGATGTTGAAACCGAGGAGGTGGAAGTCGTCCACCGTCTCCAATTCGACGGGATCGCCGAAAAAGTTGTTGTGGATGAGGGTCTGGATGGCGTGATGTGACAGGAAGTGTTCATTGTGGACAATGAAACGGTTGTCGACATAGCGGTAGTAAGCAAAGTGGAGGGCAGTGCGTTGAAGGAGATTGTTGTGGAGTTGGTGCCAGGAGTGCTCAATGAGGGTGAGCCCCAGGTGCGGGTGGCGTAAGTGTGGCTGCGGGAGAAGTTGGATCGTCTGAGACAGTGGTGGTTGGGGCTGATGTTTGGTGCGGCGATGGGTGAGCCACCGATGGAAAGAGGGAGAAAGGCTGCCAAACGCCTTGAGATTGGTCCCAGTGAACGGGAACCTGTTGGATCGGTGGTTGCGGTGGTGGTGCCTGGGTCGCTGGAGGAGCGGATGACGCTGGTAGTGCATGTGGTAATGCATGTGGTAAAGAGGGCGGTAGGGTCTCAAATGCCTGCGGCTGAGGTGGTGCTGGGTGTGCGTGCGCGGGAGTGACAAAGGTTGGTACTGGTGGAGAACGTGTTGGCATGGGATGCCACGCATGAGGTGGTGGCTGCGGTGCAGTGGTCTGAAAGTGAGGAATAAAGGCCTGCTGTGGTGGGTGGGACAAAACGGTGGGAACAGGTGCCGTTGGTGGAGAGTGGTGCCATGGCGGTGGCTGAGTGCTGACTGCGGGTATCGAGGGTGCGGTGCACGGTGGTGGCCAGTGTGGATAAGGCCAGGGGTACTGCATGTAGAGAAGCCAGTCCAAGAAGCTGCGAGAAATGGCGCCGGCGCGGCACAGCAGCTGAAATGAAAAGTCGGAAGTATTGGTGAAGTGTGGAGCCTGAATGCATCTGCAGTGAAGTAAGGTGAAATCGTGGCATGCAAGGTGAAATCGTGGTATGCAATACAATTCCTGCGGTCTGTGGAGTGGTGTGGAGCATGTGGAAGCTGATCAAACGGCTGCGGATTAAAATTTGTGAGAATTGGGACAACGCAAGATGCACAAACCTGACTTGGTAAGAGATCCATCGTTTATAGCCCGGCGGCTCGAAAATCAGGAAATTCAGGGATAAAATGGAAACCGTGGAGTCAGTTATAAGAAAGAAAAAACGATGCGTTCCGGAATGATAGCAGCGCCTCCTTGCGGAGGGTCACACCCAGTACCCATGTGGGAAGACTGAGCGATCCACACTTCGAACTTGGGTTTTCAGTTATACTCAGTTGTCACGATGGGAAGGAAGGTGAGGGAACGGAAAGGCGCATAAGTCGGCAAAACAGTATTGTTTAAAAAAGTTTTCAAAGAAGGCCTCGAAGTCGATCTGTACATTCGGTGCGGTGACGAGCTCAGCTGCAGAAAAGTGGGTTTAGGGGAAGTATCATGAGCAACAACCATGGCATCAAAACACAGCAAGGAAAAGTGGGAAGCTCCAAGGCATAGCTTTGTTGCACTGAGTTTCCCGAGGAGTGCTCAGTGCCCCTGCCTTTGGTGGAAAGTCTCGGTGGCGGTAGAAGGTAAAGCAGGTGGAAACCCTTAGAACCAGGGTGTGACACACACACACACATTCACACTCACACTCACTCACACTCACATTCACTCTCACTCACGCTCGCACTCACACTCACTCACTCTCCCACTCTCACTCTCTCACTCTCTCACTCACTCACTCACTCAGTCAGTCAGTCAGTCACTCACTCACTCACTCACTCTCACTCTCACACACTCACACTCTCACTCTCTCACCCACTCTCACTCTCACTCCCTCTCACTCTCACTCACACAATCACTCACTCTCCCACTCTCACCCACACTCCCTCTCACTCTCACTCACACTCACACTCCCTCACACACTCTCACCCACACTCACTCTCACCCACTCTGCACACACTGCACACACTCCCTCGCTCGCTCGCTCCCTCCTCACTCCCTCACTCACTCACTCACTCACCGCCACCGTCACCACGATCCCCACCTTCATCACCACCATCTCCTCACTTCGAGGTTCACAAAGTGCTGCGCCTGCCACGAAATCTCCACTTCGAGGTTCACCAAGCGCTGTGCCTGCCACGAAATCTGCGCGTCGAGGCTCACACAGTGCTGTGCCTGCCACGAAATCTGCACATCGAGGCTCGGAAAGCGCTGGGCCTGTCACGAAATCTGCACGTCGAGGTTCACAAAAAGTGCTGTGCCTGTCACGAACTCTGCGCGTCGAGTTTCAAAAAGTGCTGTACCAGTCACGAAATCTGCACGTCGACGTTCACAAAGTGCTGCGGCTGGCACGTCGAGGTTCGCCAAGTGCTGCACCTGTCACGAAATCTGCGTCGAGGTCTGTGCTTGCCACGAACTCTGCACGTCGAAGTTCACCAAGTGCTGTACCTGCTACGAAGTCTGCGCATCGAGGTTCACAAAGTGCTGTGCCTGTCACGAAATCTGCGCGTCGAGGTTCCCAAAGTGCTGTACCTGTCACGAAATCTGCTTCGAGGTTCAGAAAGTGCTGCACCTGCCACGAAAGTTGCACATCGAGGGTCACAGGGTGCTGTGCCTGCCGCGAAAACTGCAAAACGAGCCACATGTCCAAAAGTGGCGATTCACTGCACCTGCCACGAAAACAGCATTTCGAAGTAAAACATCTCTGATCCCTTCCACCTCGCGCGAAAAGTCGACTGAAGCACCAAAACACGAGGTTTCCCTTGCGCCTGCAACGAAAAGTGACCACCATGTGCGAAAATGCGCAAGGCACCACAACGAGAGCGCGGTCGTCAGAAGCACCCGCCGCGGGCAGGCAGATTTTGCGAGCCTGCGCAGTCGAAATGCACTTCGAGGGCTTCGAGGGGCATGAATGTACTGTAGATAGAAACGAAATAGCCGGACACGCCCGCGCGGCACACCGATCTAAGCACAGCTGCTTTTCTCCTACGGTAAGAACCCCCAAGTGTGTCCACACTGTTTCGGGAAAACAAGAAGAACATCATATCTCATATAGACGTTGTTTCCCTTTCGATCATTGAAATCCTTGGTCGCTTTCACAAGCTGCAAAAGCCAAAGGCAAAGAAGACAAGGACATCGACACCACTGTTTGCAAGAATCCCTCTAGCACGTGACTCAGAAAAGAGAGAGAACCTGATTCTACTGCAAAGATATTGGAGTTGAAAGGATAGAACAGTTTGATTGTGTTTTCACATGTGATTATGTTGAGGCCCAGCGAAGGATGACCAGACACTCCAGACACCCTTCATGTCCGCACTGAATGCCTTGATGTGCAGACACAAAGTGACAACAGCCAGGTCATACATGGCAGCTCTTCGTGAGGCTTTGACGTTGTTTTCAGACGTTCAAGTTAACCAACCACTGAGAATCCATTGTTAATATTCAATGCGAAGGTGCACGGCGAGTTGACAGAGAAAGACAAGCCAGAAAGGACTGCAAACTTGTTATTTGGCCAAGTGTGGGAAGGCCTCGAGCATTGGACTACCACTTTTCCTTCGTAATCTCCCGCTCTTCCAAGTCTACTTCCTTTCCGTCCTTTTGGTCAAGGAAACGACATGGCACTGATGGTTTCCCAAAGACCTTGAAGGCAGCGTGCGCGGACAGGCCCGGGCTCACTAGCGGTTTTCTTTCCTTGGGTTTGTTGCTTTGCAATCTGCTCCAGGAGTGGTCAATCAGGGCTCTCCACCAGTCACAGTTTGCCAGCTCTCCCTAAGGGACGATCAATGTTCCAGGTGCACTACCGTCTCCGGAATAACGTGCAATCTACCATGCATTGGCAATGCGCAAACAGAGGGTGCTTTCATTATATAGATTTTTTCCAGGTTGATGACGGGGTGAGTCCGAATAAGGCCCAGACTGAATGTTTCAGCTCTTCCAATTTGACCATTGGTGTCTTTGGTTGTGCGATTCATGCTGTATAGTGCTTGGGGAGGCCAAGACATTCTCCTTATCCTGAGACAAATACTGTAGTTTTTTGCAGTCAACACGCCCAAAAGGGGCAAGCAAGACAATAAGTCACAAGAACCTGTTTGGTTTCTTGTTGTCTCACTATGTTTAGCTTGTCTCTCTGAGAGAGACAGTGGACAAGCCGCATCGAGCAACAGAAGTCCGAAGCACCATTCGTTCTTTTTGTCAAGCCAGGTTTGTCAATTGTGTTGCACGCTAAGACCTTCAGTGTGAGCGGTGGATGGCTCCGTCATGACCTGGGGAATTGGACTCCAAAACCAAAGCAAACAATTGAAGTAGTAGGTTTCTGTGGACTTGTGGAGCGCATATGTTACATCATTGTACATACATACAAACCGCTGCTCTCAGGAGAACGGGGATTTTTACCTTCTGAAGATTGATTGGTTTGCGAATTAGCATATTGGCTAACAATTTCTTTTGCTATAAACATGCACACTTTGGCATCTGCGACTGGCCTTAAAGCAGGAGAAGAAGCTAATTACTGTAGATGTTGTGGCCATGCCCTCAATCTTTTGTTACAGAAGAACATCTATATAGTCCCATTTGGCTTTGCTTGAAGGAACTTAAATCAATCGATTCACGGCCGTCTAAAACGAGGAAGCCATTGTTTGAGGTAGGTATGGTGGGGTCAGGCCACTGAAGGCGAAAAAGATGCCAAACTTGTCGTGTAACCTTCCCCCAATAGGCATGCTCAACTGCAGGGTGATGTTCCCTCTTGCAGGACCACCGTGCCTAATTATCCTATTACTCAAGAAGTCACGAAATCGGGCATAAAAGTCAATGTCCATTTGCTTTGCTCGTGAATATTGTGCCACTTCACGGAAAGCGGTAAACGCTTGTCAGTTAATCAATTTTGCTGTCTCATCTGCCACGTGGTTACCTAAGATTGGTATAGTTCGGAGGGATTGCTGGCCTCAGATAAGGATGGGTGAGATTTTTCTTACAGATTTCAGTATTATAAGATCTGTGTGTGTGCAAGATGATACGGACGCAGAGCTGTCCAAAAGGCGCGGAACTTAGCGCCTGCTGAACTTAGCAGAAGGGGTTTAAAAACACATAGCCTTCTTCTGAGATCCGCAACCACGAGTTTGAAGGGGCCTCAGACACAGCTGATTGAAGGCGCTGGCAATATGCGGCGTCCAAGGCACCACCCAAAGTGCGGCGTGGCCAAATTTTGGTTTGCCCATTTTTGCCAAGCCTGACGGTTTGGCAATGTGTCTCAAAATGGTCAAAACATATGTCCTTTTACTGTAAGTGGTTCAAAGTTTTCAATGAAGACTTGTTTCTGCGGAGATCATATTCCAAGGTGTCGTTACGAAGGAGGGAATGAACACAGAGTCTAGAGTCTAGAGAAGATTATGACTAGGATAATGACCAAAGAGTTGAGTGCAGGGCATGGAGTCAGCTGGGAACAAACATGTGAGCTGCTGCAACATTGTCCCGGGAATGCTAGCTCTCTCGTGGTAGCTCAAGTAGAACAACCAAACCACAAAGCACACGAAGTCCAAGTGGCACTACAAGAACACGTTGTGATCGACGGACCTGGATCTTTCTGTCGCGGGCGAACCTGCGAGTGTCGTGCCTGGCTAGACTCAAGGGCCCTATTTGACCCGAAAGGATGCATCGGAATGATGCTGCTCTGCAAAAGGGACATGGAAGGTGTCCAAACATGAAATGCATTCAGTGAACGCTAGCTTCATTGTCACCAGTGAAAAATTATGAATTTCGAGGTAGAACTCATTGTGGAATTCAAAAGCACCGTGCTCATGCGGTCTTGCTTCCACAAACCTGTTTTGACCAAGAGTGGGGTCAAATGTGAGTGGTGTCTGGCAAATCTTGTCATGCACTTCGTTCCAGCTCAGCCTCGTCACCAGGTTTTCCACATAGTCGGATTCATCTCTTTCTTTTCGCTTTAAGACCACATGTTGTCCAGCATCATACACAAAACGCAAGCACCTGTTGAACAGGCGGTGCCAGCGCGCAATCTCCTCATCGGTCACCTGGATGGTGGAATCCAGTTGGTGTGCTTCTTTGAACCGACGAATTCGGGAGTTGGTGAAGTCCTCATTCACGATCATGGTTCTCGTGTGGATGGCAATCTCTTTGTTCCTGAAATCTTTTGCTTTTGCCAGCCTTCGCATCCAAAACTGTTGCGATGGCTCTTCCTGCACGGAGGTCTTGGTTTGTTGCCACCTTGCCCATTCATTGTCATCCAAATCAGATTCCTCATTCACTGAGGAGCTTCCAGCAGTGTGTTGAGGTGATGTCTCAACATCAGGCTCTGGCTCCATTTCATCGTTCACATTCTGCTCGATCGCTACATCGTTATTCTCCTGGATCTCATGGCGTCGGGATGCCTCATTCACCTCAGTCACAAAGTTCTCTTCAATCTGAGTGTCAACTTCCTGGGAGTGCAGCCAGTTATACACAGCCAGAAAGACCTTGTGGATGTGTTCTTTTAGGCCAAGGCACAAACAAAGCAGCAGAACCATGAAAGTGCAAAAACACTTCACCATGTCACCCAAGCTTCAGACTTGGAAGGAGCTTCCAAAGCCAGGATGCTGCATGCTGCAAGTGCCGTTTTTCGCCACTCATCGTCCACGCGCAATTTTTTGCGATGACGGTGTTTGTAGAAATGGCGGCGGCTGCAGTATTTTTATGTATTTTTCATTGCCGTGCTTCTTCTCAATGACCTTTCCGCATCCAGGGAGAGAACAAAGGGTCTCATCCGAGACAGCTTCACCAAAAAGAGCCTCTCCAAACAGCTGCTTCGACACTGCCTCGTGTTCTTCACGTTCTTGTTCTCCAAGGTCTTTACCAACTTTTTGGCTGCAGTGTGCATTGGGTCGTACTTCAGCTGATGGACATTGTGTCTCAACTGCTCGGCAAAGTTGTCCCTTGCTGTCGGCTTGGTGAGGCCGTCAGGACCATGAAGTGCTTCAAGTCGTTCACGAACAATGGTTACCTCAATGGCCGTGCGCTTCTCTGAAAGTCGGAGACCTGAAGAAACAGATCGAGCAGCGTCGTACAGTGACTTCGCGTCGGTGATGAGAGGGGGTTCACCGAACATGGCCATGGTCTCATCGGTGGAGATGTCGATGAGAGGGTTCACCATCGCTGCAGCAAAAGCTTTCAGCCACTCCAACTCGTCCACAGCGGCCGATGCGGCCTGCGATTCCGGGTGAGTTTGCGACTTTGCCAGTCGATGATGGTCAAGGCCATAGGCTTCTCAGACATCAACTCAGCGGCGAAGAGTAAATAGCCACCCTGCGAAGAACCGTCAGGTCGAACGCTCCACGAAGCATCAGTGTATGCTCCAAACCGAAGCTCCTCCAAACAACTGCCACGCTTGCGAAGGGTCAACACAAAGCTTTGAACCACTTCCTTTGCAAAGCACAGTACCTTGTTGGCCGTCAGGAGATCCTGAACAGTGGGAGAGCTTGCACTGGCCTGGAGGATGCTGATGGATGCTGAAAGCTGCGGCAAACACTGTCCAGCCGGCCATGCCAAAGCTCCAATGATGGCTCTCAGAGTTCTATGCTCTTTCTCGTCCAGGGGAGCATCAGGAGTGGCCTTTCTGGTCTTCTCGAGCGTGGCAGGCTTCACGCGGTGGATGTACTCCTTGAGGGGAAGAGTGATCTGGTCCCAGTTCATGCCTTGCTTTACTTCAGTGCCACAAAACAACATGTCACCTTTTTCACCGAAGTCCCAGCTGCCAAAGCGAAAGCGCTGAGCCAGGAGCCTCAAGCGGGCAGCAAAGCTATTTGGGATCTCCTCCTTGGTTTCATCAAACTTTACTTCATTGGGACTGTTGATACCTTCACCAGCACCGATGAAATCATCCACGTGCAAACCAAGGTAGCCATCCACAATGAGTGCTTCATTGTCCTTGTTGTAGAAGACCTGGAAGGGAGGATCATCTTTTGTGGCGGCTCTTGTACTCAAGTATATGCACCGATCAAGCGGATGATGAAGCATCAACAGTTCTCCGGTCAGGTAGTGGTCAGCCGTCTGGTACATTGTTGTGGTGCCCGGACATCTCCAAAAGCCGGTTTGGCGGCTTTCAACACTTGGTGATCTCGAAGACCCATCATGGTTGCAAGCCGTTTCCTCGTGTCAGAAGAAGGCTGAATGAAGATGCGGTCTCCTTGTCGATGGAATCGCTTTGCATGATCAGCGTGCGACCCACTCTGGACAGGGTTGGACTCTCTTTGTCCAGCTCACTTTCCAAGACATCACGATGACGAAAGCCTTGGATGATGACTCTGCAGTTTGCAACCTTGCCTTCCTTGGTGGGCTTCCATCGTTGAAGCATGCGCCGGTACAAGTTCACCTTCCTGAGCTTCAGACCGATCCACGGCACGCCAGGCTTGGTTGTCGATCCACACCTGCAGGGCCTTGTTCTTGGCCTCACTAAAGGCTTGTTTGTCTTCAGCAGACAGGTACTTCTCATTGATGGTGTTTGCAATCAGCTCCTCATCGACTGACTTCATGTACGAGAGGAAACGTGGATCATTGATCTCGACCTGCGGCAAGCTTTCGTGCCAAATTGTATGACTTCAGCCCCCCCCGTCTCTCATGCGTTGGATCCCTTGGGAGTTCATCGTTCTTGGTGTGTTTCTGCAGCAGCGGCGGTTCTGCAGCTGCCGATGTTTGTACCTGCTGCTGCTGCGGTGTGCTAGGTTCGTGGCTGCCGCTGTTTGTTTCTGCTTCTGCCGCTGCTTCATCTTTCTCCCTGGGATCAACTTCATCAGTCATGACTTCCGGTTGGTTTTCACCAGGCCTTCGTGCGTGGTTGGGAAGGTTGTACTACCGTCTCCGGAGAGGAAAAAAGTGGAGAGGAAAAAAACTGGAGAGGTTTCAAAAAACGAACAGGCCCACACACCGGTCGAAGAGCTTGCATCACCTGCTGTTGCAAAGGACGAGCAGCAATGGTTTCAGGCATTTGCTCAATGCGGGCAGCAGTTTCACGAGGATTCTCCAGCCTGACATGTTCCCTTCCAACGTTGCACTTGAAGTTTTTCATCAGTCATCCTCCAATAATAGGCCCATTGGCCGACTTCAAAAACAGGTGGCTCAGAACGAGGACGACCCAGCAAGGCACGTCGGAGGACTTGATCATGGTTGGCTTCATAAAAACAGCGAGCGGCAGTCAACCGCTCGGGTCGATTGTCGAAGGGTTCATCCAGCAGCCCTTTTGGATGTTGTGGAGCTTGGCCAAAAACGATGTGACTTGGTGAGGTGCCATGAATGGAACGGAGGCGGTTGCGCTGCTGACAGGCCAAAATGACGGCCCGGGAGAGTTCCAATTCAGGGCGGTCACGTTTCATCTTCAAAAGCTGCAAACGCCGAACTGCATGAAGGCGCTCCACAATCCCCATCTTGTAGTGGGCTTCTTTCGGGACAAGCTGGAGTTTGACACCAAAATCATTCAGCTTCTGCTGGTAGGAGTCGGAAATGTGAGCACCGGAACTGTCAGTTTTGATTCTTTCAGGGGCTCCAAAGACCTTGAACCAGAGTTCCTCCAAAATCTTCAGTTCTTCCTCCTCCGTTTCCCTTTTCATGAGGGCATTGATCTCGTAGCAAGAGAAAACATCAATGGCAGCAAGGATCTTGTACTTCTTGTCGTCCCACTTGATGTGAAAAACATCAATCTCCATCAACTCATTGAAGTGGCTCGCTTGTGGCAGTGAAGAAGGTTTTGGAATCTTCTTTTGTGCATCCGATGTGCAACTGCTGCACGTGAAGTGCTTTGCCACATCAATGACCTCATCAGGGAACTTGGCATCACGAAGTGCCAGACATAGCTTGTCGTTTGAAGGATGGCCCAATTGTCTATGGAGCTTGCTCACGATTTGGCAGGCCTTCTTTCCATGGGTTTTCATCAACTCCTTGTCTTCGGGGCTGATTTCCATCTTGTTTTCCTTGGTCTTTTCCTCGTCAACTTCCATGTCATTGAGTTCTTCTGACACCAGCCCTTTTCTTCCAATTGTTGATCATGGTCTCGTAGGTGGCAGGTGCAGCAAGAGCCGTGAACCCAGGCTCATAGTTCTGCATGGCCTTGAGAGCACGAGATTTGCCCTCCATGGGAACGTGTGCGCCTGGACCGCATTGACATGGCAAGTTGAGAGCCTCATAGACATGGTCGCTATTTGTTCGGATCTTGGTTGATTTCTTCACCTTGCCCACGATGCTGCCCTGTGCATCACGATACACCAGGCCAGTTTGGCATCTATCACAAATAGCGTCCTGGTAGATCTCTTTGTTCATGCTCTCAATGGCGTCGGTCTTCCAGGACAAAGCTTCTTTTGGGTGTTCAAAGCCAAAACCAGACTCATCTTGCTCACAAAAGTCGGCGACCCGTTGGTGAGCCACAAGTGACTTGACTCTTCTTCATTGCGGACCTCCTTGAGGTAGGACTGGTACTCAGGTGTGAGTGCGCACAGGTTTTGCATCTTTGACCACTTTGTGCAAGGTGGAGCAATCCAAACGAAGTGTGGGCGCTCAGATTTCAAGAGCCTTAGGAAAGCTGATCGAATTGCGCCTTGGAAAGATCCCACTCGGGCAGGCTGAAGGTGGCCACAGTGACGTCATCATACTTTTCATCCAAAGTGGTGGCCAAATTGCCCTTGTCCACGTAAAGTTCAAAAAACAGCAATTTCCTGCTTTGGCTGTCTCTCTTGATCACATCTGCCACCAAGGCCTGGTAGTCATCGATCTCCAGGAAAGCTTCATCGTTGGTCTCCGTTGGGTTCCAAGATGACCTCAATGTGCCAGGGATCGCACGGGCTTTCTTCAATCATGTGAATTTCATCTTTGTTGATGAGATCGATGACGTAATGGCCACGATGACCTCTTTTAGGCTTGAACCATTCTCCATTCATGACCTGCATAGTTCCATTTGCAAAGCCTTGTTTTGCACCCCAAGCTTTCAGAGTAGGCCGAGACAGGAAGAAGGGAGTGTTGCCGGGCACCGCCGAAGCAGTCAGAAGCAGCCGTTGGCCATTCACGTGCGCTGGAAACGTCACCTCGTAGTGAGACCGTAGAATTTCACCACCTCCAAAGTGAAAATCACGTTGACATTGGGTGACTTGGATTTCCTGAGGATTGAGATGTTCCAGCCACAACTTCCAGCTGTTCTCTCCAGTGATCGTTCTTGTTGCACCTGAGTCGACAATGGCCTTGCCGGCAGTCATGGTGGTGAAGAAGCAAAACTCGGCCTCCACATGATCTACATCAGATTCTTCTTGCTTGAGGTCCACTGGCAGGTCATCCACCATGGTCACCTGATCTTCAGGAACTTCCTTGACCCCATTGGCCTGAACTCGATAGCGCTTGAAGCGCGGGCCATGAGCGGCTGTTGAACCGCTAAGCGTTGACTTTGGGCTGTCGCCGGTTGTTGTACTAGATGAAGATGTAGTTGGTCGACGGAGTCCAGACGTGGGCCGCCGGCTGTCGAAGGAGCGACGGAAGCCACCACCAGAACCTTTTCCTTTGCCTTTGCTTTTTCCTCCTTTGCCCTTTGCTACAAGAACACGTCGTGATCGACGGACCTGGATCTTTCTGTCGCGGGCGAACCTGCGAGTGTCGTGCCTGGCTAGACTCAAGGGCCCGAAAGGATGCGTCGGAATGATGCTGCTCTGCAAAAGGGACATGTAAGGTGTCCAAACATGAAATGCGTACAGTGAACGCTAGCTTCATTGTCAAGCTCATATATGAATAGACTGGCACACAGCACACGTGAAGACATCTAAGGCACCAGGAGGAGGCCAACGGACCTGCGCGCCTGTGCGCATAAAGTTGGGTCTGGAGATCGACCTGTTTGTGTGGTCTTCTTGTGTACTGTATATATATATATATAGTTGTGTTGAGCTTAGGGCAGGCTTGGGTGCACATACATCATCACAACTCCCATGACACATTTTGGCTCAAGAGCCAAAAGTGGACAGGGGAGCTTCTGTCTAATTAAGTTGGTTCAAGCGAGGTGTGGGAACACCACCATTTTGCGTGTGAGGGACACACTTCCAATAACACAGCGCACTGGTCAAGATGTGGCAGTGCACGCTGTGGCGCAGCTCCTTTCCTCCGCCGCCTATGCCGAGCTCCGCCAAGCTGTCCAGGACCGCTTGGACCAGGGGCGACCGGGCCCAGGCATTTTTGCTCTGGCAATGTGTGGTCGTGTTCGAAAACTATTGCCCGGCCCCTTTGGTGGCGGGAACGCCTTTGGGGTTTCCACCCCTGCGTCAGCAACGCTGTATCGGATTGCGAGGTGGATCGGCACATGGACACGCCGGGGGCGGTGGTTGTCCCGCGAAGCTCTGTGGCCCAAGCTTGGGAGCATCATCGCACCATCCCGGCCACTCTGGGCCTGCTGGAGCTACAATTACCTGGCCTGACGATTTTGCTCCGGACTATTTGTGGGCATTCCTAATTGGGCCGCCTGAGAATAATCCGTCTCGGAGGCTTCTGGCTTCCGGGGAGGAAATCTTTGCCCACCAGGCCGGGGCTTGTGCGTCGAGGGGTCTGGCGCGACGATCCTTGTTCCCACGCCCCGTGGCACTACCAGCAGAAGTTCAAACACATCGGGCCCTTCGGGGCTGGAGGGCGCGGAATGCAGATGAGATTGCGTTTTGAGTTAGTCGCGCTTCACTTTTGGAGGAAGTCTCGTACGAAACGCTGGTTTTGGAGACTTGGCGCTTCACTTTTGGAGGAAGTCTTGTTTTGGAGACTTGGCGCTTCACTTTTGGAGGAAGTCTCGTACGAAACGCTCGTTTTGGAGACATTGGCGCTTCACTTTTGGAGGAAGTCTCGGACGAAGGGCTCGTTTTACCAGTTTTCAGGTCTTGACGAAGTCAGCGATCCTGAAGGGTGGATGAGTTTACATCATTTTGTGAGCGACCTTTCTTTTTGTCAGCGCCTCAAAAAGACCCATGTTTCCCGAATGCGTAGCAGAGGGTTATCGTTTAACTCTGGGGGTCTGGGGGTAGAGCCTGGTTCGCGACGAGTTGTGTCTGCATCCGCAACCGTACCGTCCGCAGTAGGGCGCTAAGGCCGCTGCCATTGGGGGAAGCTTTTGGAGAGGGTTTCGAATGAAAACGTGACGTGTCAGATTCGTGTCAAATAGCATGGAAACGTGTGCAAATTAAATGTAAGATGTTGAAGTATGGAGGTTGAGTTCACTGCGCAGGCACAGCGTTTTGTGAGATGCGCAGTTTTCTGCGCAGTTCCATTGGGATTAGCGTTTAGAGAGTGGTGTTCTTGGGGTGTTGGATGTGGCCGTGCCATTGGCATTTGCGTTTCAGGGTGTGGCATCGAAGCTCTGTTTTCGCGACAAGCCTCAGCTGAAATGGCGATTTTTGTGGATTATTTCAGAACGGGTCGAAATCATTCCAAACGTGTGGTGTGGTATTGTCACTTTTCGTGGCTTTGCGCGGGTTTTGAGATGTGGAAGTGGGATTTTCATGGCAGGCGCAGGGAATCGTGACGTTGCGAGGTGTGACGGAGGTGACATTTCGTGGCAGGCGCAGGGAATCGTGAGGTAGTGAGTTGTGGTAGAGGTGAGTGTTGCTGTGACATTGGGATTGGCTGGTGAGCGGATGTGGATTATGGAGGGGCTGGAATCGCGAAACTGCTTGGCAGGGCTCCATGATGTGTGTGCTCCAACGCGTGTTTCTGCTTGACTTTTGGGGGAAGTCTCGGACTTTGACGTGTGACTTTTTGAGGAAGTCTCGTACGAAACGCTCGTTTTGGAGACTTGACGTGTGACTTTTTGAGGAAGTCTCGTACGAAACGCTGACGTGTGTGACTTTGGAGGAAGTCTCGTACGAAACGCTCGTTTTGGAGACTTGACGCGTGACTTTTGGAGGAAGTCTCGTACGAAACGCTCGCCTTGCAGCCTCGAAGCGTGACTTTTGGAGGAAGTCTCGTACGAAACACTCGCATGACTTGTGGAGAACGTTTCGTGCGAGACGCTTGTAGTGAATGGGCAGAACGTGTGGCCAATTACGTTCGTGATGTTGCAGTGCCATTGGGGGTTGCGCGGCCTTCGTGGGAGGTGTGTTTGCGTGGCGCCGTGCCACTGGGGAGCGCGAAACACGCTGGTGTAAACGCGGCGTGTCGCTGGTGAGCGGGATGATTGGCGGTCTCGTGTGATATGTTTGCTTCTATAGTGTATGGGCAGACCGTGTAGGGAAATTACGTTCGTGATGGTGCAGTGCCATTGGTATTTGCGCGGCCTTGGCGGAAATGCGTTTGCGTGGCGCTGTGCGACTGGGGAGCGCGAAACAGGCTGGTGTAAACGCGCCGGCTGGTGTAAACGCGGCGTGTCGCTGGCGAGCGGGATGACATATGGTATCATGTGACATGTTTGCTTCTATAGTGTGTGGGCAGACTGTGTCGCGACACGACGTTCGTGATGTTGCAGTGCCATTGGGATTTGCGCGGCCTTGGTGGAAACTGCGTTTGCCTCACTGGGGAGCGCGAAGCATGCTCGTGTAAACGCGGCGTGTCGCTGGTGAGCAGGATGATTTGTGGTATCACGCGATACGTTTGCTTCTAGTGTGTGGGCAGACCGTGCGGCGACACGACGTGCTATGTCGCAGTGCCATTGGGAGTTGCGCGGCCTTGGTGAGAAGTGCGTTTGCGTTGCGCCGTGCCACTGGGGAGCGCGAAGCGGGCTGGTGTAAACGCGGCGTGCCGCGGGTGAGCGGGAGGATTGGCGGTATCAAGAGTGTCCCAAAAGTGCGCCCCACAAGAGCTTACTACAAGAGTGACCCAGAAAAGTGTCCTACAAGAGTGCCCCACAAGAGTGCCCCACAAGAGTGTCCTACAAGAGTGTCTCACAAGAGTGTCCCACAAGAGTGTCCCAGGTAGAGTGCCCCACAAGAATGTCTCACAAGAGTGTCCTGTATGAGTGTCCCACAAGAGTGCTGCCCGCCAGAGTTTCCCACAAGAGTGACCCACAAGAGTGACCTACAAGAGTGTCCCACAAGAGTGTCCCACCACAGTGTCCTACAAGAGTGTCCCACAAGAGTGTCCGGTAAGAGTGACCCGCAACAGTGTCCTACAAGAGTGCCGCACAAGAGTGTCCCACAAGAGTGCCCCATAAGAGTGACCCACAAGAGTGTCCTCTAAGAGTGTCCCACGAGTGACCCACAAGACTGTCCTAAAAGAGTGCCCCCCCAGAGTTTCCTACGAGAGTGACCCACAAGAGTGACCTACAAGAGTGCCCCACAAGAGTGTCCTACAAGAGTGTCCCACAACAGTGTCCTACAAGAGAGTGCTCCACAAGAGTGTCCCATAAGAGTGTCCGGCAAGAGTGACCCACAAGAGTTTCCGACACGAGTGACTGACAAGAGTGTCCTAAAAGAGTGCCGCGCCAGAGTTTCCTACGAGGGTGACCCACAAGAGTGCCCTACAAGAGTGTCCTATCAGAGTGTCCCACAAGAGTGTCCCACAAGAGATTCCTACAAGAGTCTCCCACAAGAGTGTCCCATAAGACTGCCCCACAAGAGTGTCCTACAAGAGTGTCCTACAAGAGTGTCCTGTAAGAGTGGCCCACAAGAGTGTCCTACAAGAGTGCCTCACAAGAATGTCCCACAAGAGTGTCCGACAAGAGTGTCCCATAAGAGTGACCCACAAGAGTGTCCTACATGAGTGTCCCACAAGAGTGTCCTAAAAGAGTGTCCCACGAGAGTTTCCCACACGAGTGACCCACAAGAGTGTCCTAAAAGAGTGCCCCGCCAGAGTTTCCCACAAGAGTGACCCGCACGAGTGTCCTACAAGAGTGTTCCACAAGAGTGCCCCACAAGAGTGTCCCACAAGAGGGCCCTATAAGAGTGTCCCACAAGAGTGTCCCACAAGAGTGTCCCACAAGAGTTTCCTACAAGAGTGTCCCACAAGAGTGTCCCATAAGAGTGCCCCACAAGAGTGTCCTACAAGAGTGTCCTGTGAGAGTGACCCACAAAAGTGTCCTACAAGAGTGTCCCACAAGAGTGTCCTAAAAGAGTGTCCCACGAGAGTTTCCCACACGAACAAGAGTGTCCTAAAAGAGTGCCCCGCCAGAGCTTCCCACAAGAGTGACCCGCACGAGTGTCCTACAAGCGTGTTCCACAAGAGTGCCCTACAAGAGTGTCCCACAAGAGGGCCCTATAAGAGTGTCCCACAAGAGTGTCCCACAAGAGTGTCCCACAAGAGTTTCCTACAAGAGTGTCCCACAAGAGTGTCCCATAAGAGTGCCCCACAAGAGTGTCCTACAAGAGTGTCCTACAAGAGTGTCCTGTAAGAGTGACCCACAAGAGTGTCCTACAAGAGTGCCCCACAAGAGCGTCCTACAAGAGTGTCATTTGGACATATGTAGTTTTTGGAAGTGTTTGCATTCGGGTTCGTGGGTTCCATCTTGTTTTTTCCAGAAAGGTCGGTGACTTCCACGGAACTTTGGATAACTCCTTCTTACGGGCTTTTGATGTAATGTCTGTTGCCATTTTCGCAGGGCTTGAGGGTTTCGACTGCTGCTTGAATAGTTTTCTTCGTTCACAGGTTGCTGTCGCTTAGCTCTCTGTTTGAGTCGATGCAAGAGGCTAGATCCAGGTGAAAGCCGATCAAGCCAGTCATTGCTTTGGACGTTCCACTCCACCCAGGCAATGATGCAGCTAATGCGGCTTCAGGCGTTTGTATTCTTAGCGTTTTCTTATTCCTCTTTGAGGTGTCCTTTTTCATCATTTTTTGGCATCAAAAAGGTACCAAAAGGACACCCGCATTTTTAACATTCATGTTTGCAGTTCCTGTTTGCAAAACTATCAACCTTTGTTTGTTTTCTTGAGCCTAAAGACTCACCAAACGATGGAAACAAAAGCAAACACGCGCGATTACAAAAGGAAGAAAATCACTTAACACAAAAAGCAACAACAGATTGTGTGTTTCAGATTGGTCGACCTTGAATAGGGTCGAACTTGAACACAGTTCTACAGTAGGGACTCTCTACGATTTTTGTATTGGAGGTGTTTGGCGTGTTTCCGCATGTTGTTTCCGCATGTTGAAGCCTTCGGGTGGTTTGTTGGCGATTTTTTCTCAAAGACATGCGTTTTGTTGCTTCCTGTGTTGCTGGTTTCCTTGGTGTGTTTGGTTTTGTGGGTCGTTGGTTACGTCGTTTGCTTTGTCGCTTCCTGGCTTGCGGCCTCATTCTTGAATTATGTCCTTGCCCTCTCATGATGGTTCTGATTGGATTCGTATTGTTTTTGTCCCATCATTCAATTTCTCTTTGGTGAAGGACTTCAAGAGCGTAGTCAGGTGTGGCTTTAATTTTCCCAGTACAACAGTTACTTGTCAATTTGTGGCCACACCATTCAAGGTCAATACAGTTGGAATGAAATACTGTATCGTTGTTTTAAGTCCAGATTCCCAAAGTTTCACTTCTCATATCTTCTCTTGCCAAATCCTCTCTTGCCAAATTGCTCTTACAGCCTGTTAGTTTTTGTGTGCACAAATCTTTTCTCAGGCTCTGGTTCTGCTGCACTCTCCCAATGCTTGAACATGTGTGTTGTCTCAAACTTGAGTATCATGCTGCAAGTGAAAGTCACAAAACTTGAGCACGGCAAGCCTTGTTTTGGCAAATTGTTTTTCTTGAACCATCTCTTCCCCTCAAATGGGTCTGGATTCTCGTCCTATGTTTGGGTTTCTGTCAAACCTTCTTGCTCAAATGCTTCTCTTCACAAATCTGGTCATCTCGCAAAGACAAGAACAATATATATATATACAGCATTATGCGAAACAGCTTTGTTTTATGAGGATGGCATGACGGCAGAACTCGTTTCAGAAAGGCTTGTCAACTTGCCAAGAGTTCTAAGGTTCAAATACAAAATGTAAGAGTTCTAAGGAATAGAATAACATCTCACCTCACTAAAACCTAAACGAAGGTGTATTTAGGGTTTAGAATCTTTAACAACGGCAAGAGCGCGCTGCAAGGTATCCAACATCAACCAATTTAAACGACTCCTTGTTGAAGCTTGCAGGGGGTCTCTTACGGGACAGCCGGTCGAAGGTTCACCAACCTTTTGAAGTCACAACAGGGAGAGTTTTTGGTGCAATTCTTTTCTTCGAGCGTACCGGAATGATGTTATGACTTGTTACACCGTGGATTATCGCCAGGCTGCCTTCAGACCCCGACACTGACGTTCGTTTTTGTTTGGGTACAAGTGCAATTGGCATGTGTTGTGTTTTTTACCAAGGTAACATTGCCATATTGGAGGGTATGAAGACATTGCTAATCCGGCACAAGCTCCAATCCGCTCAGGCTGCATCATGAATTGTCATGTCAGATGTCATGTCTATGTCTATGAAAAGAAGTTCACTCCTTAAGACATGTTCAAAGCCTGGCCCTCCTACATCATAAGAACTTGTTTTCTTTATATAAGAATTTTTGCTGCGCCACATTGAACATTCAGATGTGCGGCATGTTTGTTTTGTTATCGATGCCGTTTAAGATTTCTCATCGGCAGGTATTTTGGTTGAAGTTGAAATCAGAAGTTTCCAATTTTGCTTACACAGCGTAAGCTACTGTGGGTTGTTGGTGGCTTTTTGTTTTTGCAGAAGAAGGAACAGAGGAAGGAATAAAGAAAGATATAGATAGATAGATAGATAGGTGAAGAATCAACAGAAAAAGGCAATGGAAGGAGGGACGCAAGGAAAAAGGAAGGAAAGCAGAAGGACGGAGGATGAAGTGAAGGAGAGAAGGAAGGAGGAACCATGAGTAGACGTATACAAAGAAAGGAAGGAAGGAATAAAGAATGAAAGGAAGGTAGAGTGGAAGAGAGGAGCAATAGGGAAAGCTAGAAAACAGAATGGTATACAAAAGCGTGCATAGGTTTTGGCGCGGGTTGCCGTTTTACCTATATACTTGGGCATATACATGACATTATATAGTTCATATCACTATGTTTTAATCTAGTTTATACACCCTAAATATATATATATATATATATTATTCACCATGTTGTACGAAGATATGTGTGCGCATTCTTTTGTAGAAGAAAGCATAATATGTTCAGCAAGCGCTTCGAAGACTGGTAGCCACTCTCCTTTGGCTTCTGGCAGGAGGCTAGGATTGTGTGGATCTATATAAGGGATTTTGCTGTGAAGAAACTTTCAAACAATTGAGGCATTAACGGATTGAGAATTTTAGGGCTCGAAGGACTTTGGAATGAAGAGTTGGAAGAAGTTTGGTATTAATGAAGAGAACTTGCGCCTTTAGACTTTAGCCTAACTACTGGTTGAAAGGGCTGTGGCATAGAGAGGAATTGAATCGTTTGGGCTAATTATGGTGGATAAAGACCAAAGAGCCTTCAGCCATGCTTTAAGTTAAAATTGGGTGCTTGATCTCAAGATAAAAGAGGTGTGGATCTATGAAATGCAACCTTCCACACACATCACACCGTGCACACCACAAACACACTCGTGGCGTGCAAGCGACCGCGGAGGCTGGGTCCGGTTGTTGGCTGTATGGGCAGCGCCTTAAGGGGTTCTACTGGAGCGGTCCACGGTCGTGTACAACAAGCGTGCCTGCCATTTACTGAAGTTGTCAATGGCGATAGACTTGCCGGATTCCCTGCGTCCCCCGGCATCGCCTGAAACCATGACAGCTGCAGTATCTAAAACCCCTCCGGGCTCATGGAGCCCGGGATATGGCGCCATTGTCCCTCTTGGTACCTCCTTTGAGGGAGCCTGGCGTCATAAAGGGGGGTCGGGCTACGCCGGGGAGAGGTCCTCAGTTGTGCCACCTGGTCTCAATCCAGGTTCCCTGGCCGGGACCTGCAGTGGGTGGGCTGATGGCTCGGCCGATGAAGCGGGTCATACATCAGCGCGCACAAACACACGCACAAGACATACAAGTCACACCAATACGGGCAGTGGGTGAAAAAATATACACTTAATACTTAAGTAAGAGGCATGGCCAGGGGTTCCGCCAAAGAAGAGCTGAAGGTTAAAAGGAACTTGTGATGACAGCGGCTCCAAGTTCTCCAGGACATTGGGGCGAAGAAGGGCGGATAAGTTTTCTTGAAAGATTGGGGGTAAAGGGTTCTAAGTCTGGCAAATGAAGGGTTAAAAGTCGTTGGACGGAAGAACTTTGATCAAAGACTTGTGATGAAGAGATCAAAATCTTTGGGATGAAGGGCTCAAAAGGGACTCCACAGCTTTGATCAACTACTTGGGATAAAACGCCACAGTCGCTGGGATGAAGGGTTCAAAAGCATTTGTTCAAAGGCTTGGGATAAAGGGTTCAAAGTTCTTGGGATGGAGGAGGTCAAAATCTTTGATCCAAGACTCGGCATGAAGGGTTCAAAGTCTTTGGGGTCAAAGGTTTCAAGCAATTGGGATGAAGAAGGGTTCAAAGTCTTCGGGATGAAGAAGGGTTCAAAAACTATATTCGATGAAATGGCATGAAGGGTTCAAAGTTGTTGGGGTGAAGAAGAGTTCAACAACTATATTCGAAGACTTGGCATGAAGAGTTCAAAGTCGTTGGGATGAGGGGTAGACTTATGGACGAAGAAGGGATCAAGTTCAAAGATTTCGGAATCAAAAAGGGTTCAAAAACTTTGTTCAAACTTCAACCAACTTGGGACGAAGGTTAGGGGACAGGGTTCAGAAGGGTTCAAGAACTTTGTTCAAAGACTTGGGATGAATGGTTCAATGAACTATGGATGAAAACATGTTCAACAAATGTGTTCAAAGATGTGGGATGAAGGGCCCAGAGTCTTTGGGATGAAGGGTTCAATGACTTATGGATGAAAAGAGCTTCAACAAATTCCAGGACTTGGGATGAAGAGTCAAATACTTGGGATGAAGGGTTCAAATTCTTCGGGATGAACAAGGATTGAACAACTTTGTTCCAAGGCTTGGGATGAAGAAGGGTTCAAAAACTATAATCGAAGACTTGGCATGAAGAGTTCAAAGTCGTTGGGATGAGGGGTTCAAAAGACTTATGGACGAAGAAGGGATCTAGTTCAAAGATTTCGGAATCAAAAAGGGTTCAAAAACTAAGGCCTTGGGATGAAGGGTTAAAAGTCGTTTTACGGAAGAACTTTGATCAAAGGCTTGTGATG
>CAXAMN010026384.1:339975-418032 GCA_963970005.1 Durusdinium trenchii
CCATTGCGACGCCGAAGAGTGTCTTAGCAGCACCCGTAGCCACTGCAAAACCTGAAAGGCACAACTACTATCTTGTCCATGCTGCTGAGGATTGTCTGTGTGACTGGAAGCCGACAGAGAACGAGCTCGACATGTTGCAACGATCCTTGCACATCACGTATGTAACAGACTCTGCAAGATGGATGGGCAAGCACAAGCACTGTTATTGGCACTGGCTCCAGTGCCAACTCCCTCCGGGCAAAGTTAGTCTCACCACACTGAAGCTCACGCGCCCGGATGTTATCTCTCGCCGCGATCGAATTGCCGCTCCGATGCGCCTTGCCTCCTGGATTCGATTCGAAACGGCTATGACGAGCGAGGATTGGGAAGGAGCTATCAGCTTGTTGGTGTCCAATCTCCATCGTCCTGACCAGGAATTGCTGGTGCTACTACAAAGCTGTGTGGCAGGACAGCCAATCGCCTCCATGGAAGAAGCACAGGCGCTGCTGCTCAAAAACTTTCGTGTTGGCAAAGGTACTCAAAGTGCATGTGCTCAATGGCTGACGGAGATGGCTCGAGACCTACTGGCGCCGATCCCGTTCCGAGAAGTCTTTGTCATTCTAGCCCTCTTTCTTCCACAGCTCACCTTTGTCGATGAGGCCACCACAAGACAAGAACTGTGGAGCAGCCCCACTGTGCGAAAGTTTGGCCTAGTCGTGGATGTCACACCCACAGCCACCGGATTGCAGGGCATGCATGAATATCGCATAGCTTTTCCTTCGGGGTCGCAAACAGCTATCTTTTGCCCGGCGCACTTCCAAAGTTGTAATTTCGAACAACTCGCCAGCAGTCCCTCAAGTACAGTGCATATGGGCTCGCAGGCTGGGAAGGCCTATCGAATCGTTCTGGAGGAGCACGGCGCATGCTACTCAGTCTTGGCGCTCTTGCTGGCTTTTGTGTCTCCCTCTCGAAAACGAAAAGGGGACGAATCGCCAAGTGAGAAACTTCGTCGGCTGAGCAGTCCTCGGCACTGGGATGTTGCCTTAGTACCGTTCCCGGAAGATTTCGCGCCGCTGCCCACGCCAACCGAAACCGGACTAGCGTGCCCAGCGCCATGGGCGTTCCCACCTAGCCTGTGCGTGCTAGAACCTAGAGCAACTAAGCTCCGAGTGTTGGCCATTGCGGAAGCAGGAGATACGGTCACTGCCGACCACCTCTTGCAAATGGCCTGCTTGGCTGCAGAGCACAAACCCACAGTGCTGGGTATTCCGGGCCAAATCCCATTCCGTATCAACTAGAATGCACGGTAGTCCTTTTGCAGAGCTTGCATGCCCTCTTCCAGCTGCTGACCTCCGGCAATACAATGCAATATTGCCCCCAAGCAGCCAGCTTTGCTGTTGCCCTGGGAACTGCCGCTCGGCAAGATAATGGGCACATTGTTTCAATGGCCGCCAGTCTTGCGCTGGCCCTTAGAGCTGGCAGATCTACCTTGGCAGTAGCAGGTGTCTTTGGAGCGGGCAAGACTAGATCCCTGACCTTTCTCCTTGCCTGGCTGGCCCTCACCACTCACCTTAAGATTGCAGTGGTGCACAAAGAGAATCCAGCGGGTCGGGCAATCACTAAGCTGCTCACAGCCTTTGACTTAGAGCCGGACCACCAAAGATATTTCATTCGACCAGTAAGTAGGGAAGAGGCAGAGACTAACACAGCTTGCACGGACTATGACTTGCGAGCAAGCGAAGCGGCGTCATACATCCCCGGCTGCCACGTGGTGATTGTCACTACTGGGCTTGTTTGGGACCAAAAAGGGCAAACCCACTCCACACTCAACACCCATATGGAGAATGTGGACCTGCTCATTAGCGAAGAGGCGCAGCAGGACATGGACCTCAAATCTGCCTTTGCGCCAACAGTCCCCCGACAACCCTTCTTTCGACTACTACTTGGTGATCCCAAACAGAGCCCTGGTGGAGTAGCCGATGGACAGAGAGCCTCTCAATGGACAGAGAGCCCATCGCACGCTCCTACTCAAAGCTCCCATTGGGCTACGAGCCCCCACTACCTGGTATATGCCGCATGAAATACCAGGAGTCTTTCACATGCTCATCCGACACGGCCGAGGCTTTGGCCTTAGTGACCTAGAAGAAACTGCCAAAGTAGCGGGCCACAGGCCCCTAGGGAGTAGCTGGTTTCGCCCGGAGAAGGTCCAAGCCACGTCCTCTTTCGCTTGCCAGTTACAGTCCACCTACAAAGACCTCTCCAGAGTAGACCTGGATCTCCCGGAGGGACTGCTGGTGGGTCTAGGCTATGCAGCTACCAGCCCAGACAGCCCGTTTGACTTTCGACAAGCGCAAACTGCGGCTGAGAGATCGGGAGTTGCGAGCCCACACTCCTACCACTTGATGCTGCCAACGAGTGCAAGAGTGGCCCAAGAAGTGTATGAGCCGTTAATAGGAATTCAGTACCCCATGTTGTGCAGCCGAATGGGAGATACTTGGCAAATAGGTACCACCTCAATCCGAGAGGATCAACGGATTGCCACAGGCCTACGCTTTGTCCACTGGTGCCATGCTTCGCCCAATCTGCAGGCACGGCAAAACCCAAACAACGACCCTACAGTAAGAGTGTATCAACACCTCGAGGACCAACTCGCCAAAGCAGGCTCTGCCACGGAAGACATCTTGGCCCTTACAACCACTCGGGAAGGGGCCACGAACCTACGCAATTATTTCTCCGTTGCCGATAAGAAGGCGACTGCAGAGACTGCAGTCAAGGTGGCAGGCGCCACGGCCAAGCATTGCATCGTCATTCACGGTGTGTCAACATTCCTCAGTGGTGAAGGACGCCACCTAGACTACGACCAGGAGTGCTTCACACGAGCGAACGTGGCATACAGCCGAGCCACTGATCTTACCATCTTAGCATGCCCATTGAACATGCAAGGAATGCCTGGGGCCCTGCAAGTCTTAGCCGCCCTCCTGCATGGTGTCCAAACAATATATACCTATGACAGCAACGAAGAGCCTACCGTCTTCGGCTCTTTGGACCTTCGAGTCACTCAGGTTGCGCAAGCCACGACATTCTTCCAACATGCGCTTCTGCCCCATCCAATGTGGCTCGGCCCTCTGCCGGTCTGTCTCGCAGAACACCATCACGGCAAGGTGAGGCGCTTACGCCTCGTCTTAGCCACGATTACGCATTTAACCAAAGCGGAAATTACCAGCCTCGTAGAAGGGCCCTACCTGCCTGGTGGTACGGTCTTGCATGACCTTGTCTATGGTTACGCAGCTGATGCTTCGCTCGAACCTGAGTGGCTAGTCATCACGGATGGGCAGCAGCCAGGAAGTTGGAGACTCCTCCACAACAGCTCTGGCCCAGGGCAACGATGTAGCGTGGGAAGCTCCCTACGCTATCAACCAACGCCAAGCGCACGTGAACAGCGCAGTGCGCAAGATTATACCTTTGAAGCACTGCACCGGGTGTACTTCTATGACGCGTGGAGAGTGCAGCCAGTCCTTGATGCCCCTGAATCTGACCTTGTCCTTCCACCGAAACCAGGCCTTTTAGAGCATGGCTGTTACTGGCCTCGGCCAAACCAGACACCTGAGGTCCTCTCTATCTCTGACCCTGACCCAGACAAAGAGGAACAAGAAGTGCAAGAGGGCGAATCGCCGACCTCCCTTGCGGTGACAGATGCGGCTATGGCTGAGGAAGACGCAAATGAAGCAGTCTCAATCCACAGTTCCTCCTCCGAGTCGCCCACTATTCCGAGCACAGAGCATCCGGAGGAAGCCGATGCGCACATGGCAGATGATGCCAGTGCTAGCACCTCCTCTGCAGAAGAAGAGGGTGATTGCCTTAGCAATCGTCCGGCCTTTCCTGATGCAGGTCCCGCGCGAGATGAAATGCTGGACGCAGAAGATGATGCAGGGAGCGTGCTACCTCCGCAGGATGTGGACCCCCCCAAGTAGCAGCCCTACATCACAATCATCTGAGTCCCCAATCAAAAGAAGACCGGGGTCCAAGGCCAGTGCCGGGCGAGCTCAATCCAAGAAGTTACGGAAATCACCTGCTCCACCATCCAGGCAGCCACTCGGCAGCATTCCTGAACATGAGCAACCACCGGCCACACTAGCAGACTTGGCCAGTCAGAATACTCAAAATCCGGTAGCTCCTGCTTGCAGGAATCCTACGACACCACCTGGCCGCCCTGGATCGGTGCAAGAGTGCCCATATGCGATGACTGAAATCGACATTGCCGGTGATCAAGAGAATACAGAGCGTGGAGGCACGGCCGACACTGATCTCCAATTGGAATCCGAGCAGAGAGCCATGCAGGCCCTATACGACTATCAAAATGCGGCTCGAACGGCCAGCGAAACTGCCAGGCAAAGGGTGCCGCTCCCCGCATTACAGACCTATAGTGACCTTCCTAGGGAATGGCCGATGGCGAGACTTGCTATTTCCAGCATCCTCCTTTGTGGACATTCCAGATGAAATCAACCAGGCCTATATAGGGGATCTCCTCCGTATAAGTGAAGCCTTTGCTGCTCCCCTATCCAACCTCTTTGCTTTTGTGAAGAGTGGGCATCCACCATTTCCCTTCATCACTCACAAACAGCTCGCCCTCTATGCAAACCCCCGATTCTGGCAATATGGCCTCCTGGCCTTCATTGCGAGGTGCTGTTCCTTTGATAATCAACATAGACACCAGGGTCCAGGAACAGCACAAGTAGAGGAAGGAAAATCACAGACGACAAAGGAAAAAGATGTTGATGCCCTTACCTTTATGCGCACTGTCCTCATGTCCTTTGTTAGGGGAATGGAGCATGGGGAACAGACATTGCCCACCAATGACCTCTTTGTCTACCTGCCAGTACAAATCCTGCCTGACCTGGTTGTAGCCATGGAGCGGCAGGGCTTCACGCCTGCGGAAGTGAAAGGGGGTTATGGGTATCGGCCAAAAGAAGAGGATGCTGAGGACAACCCCTTGCTCGTGGTGGGAGTGCACACCAAAGACATTGTTTATGACAGGTACCCCCGAATGCCGGACACGTCCTGGGCAGAAAGAGCCTACTTTAGTGGTGCCCTTGACCCGTCTTTGGGACAAGCTTTCTCGTTTCCCTCCCTTCTGCAGTTGAGGCTGCGCATCGAAGTCCCCTTGTGGCGAGACCTGACTACTGCCAAACACCCCAATGCAGACCTGCCTGCAGAAGAAGACTCTGCCTCTGACGCTACTGGGTCAGCTGAACGGTCGCCTAAGCTTGCTCTCCCCGTGCCAGTGGGGCTTGCTGAACCACCAGAAGTTGGCACTGAAGAGGCCACGGAGGACGAGGACATGATGGCTGAACCCAACTACACCTTTGCCAAGGGATATGGACGCTTCGGCATAGGTTATACCCGATTAGCAACGGCGCTCGGCAATTTTGAGCAAGGGAGCATCGAAGCAGAAGGTGCTGTCGTGGCTCAGTGGCTGACCTCCGGGCTACGTGTTGCCATGGCCCGCACAGGATGGCACCTGCTGTCTCCCCGCCTGATGCTGACCAAAGTCCCTGGGAGCGTCCTCGGCGACTACTACCACAATGGATATCCCTTCACTCCGAAAATGGCAGATCGCCCATACAATCAATATGGCACACAACTCTATACCAAAGAACGATGGGATCAGCTCTGTGCATGGCTCACTGGGAACCCCAATTTTAGGCTTCAACTCGTGGACCACAAGCAGGCGCTTCGAGACCACATGGGCTATAGTCAAGAAGCCCCTGACCCAGGTAATAAAGCACGCCGAACTGTCCCCCCGCCAGAATCGGGAAGCTCCTCGTCGGCAGCGTGGTCTTCCTGGCACAGTAGGCCCTCCCCATCGCCCTCGCCCTATGGGTGGTCCTATGGTTGGTGGCAGTAAGGTAGTTGGCAGTAGGAATCATCCCGATCAGCAACCGTCTCTGAGTTACAGGGTTCGCAAAGATTATATCTTCGGTGTCTCTGTAATTTGGCTCAAGCAAACTTAGCAAGCATGCTCGAGCTACCGCCTACGCGACAATGCCGACTCACCAAGACCGTTATGAGATCAACCTCGAGTTGGTTACCATAGCAGGTACGGTATACGCAATGCAGACAGACCTCTCCCACTATGAGGATGTAGCAGAGCTTGAAGATGACATTCTCTGCTTTCTGCCGACAGTTTCTGATTTAGATGTCTTCGGCTGTGAACTGGAGTTGCTCAACCTCCAAACGCAGCAACCCCTGCCAGAGGCATTCCGCACTGTGCTCCTGCAACGACCGCAGCTCCAAATTGTAGTTCGTCCCTGCATGGTAGATGGGCATTCCATCTGGCAGTTCCAGGATGACGGCAAGGAGAGCTACCCCAAAGCTGTTCGCGTCCCGCCCAACCCGCGGGGGGCAATTGCCGACAGAGCGTTTTATGCTGCACCTTTGCTCCGGCATGTAGAAGTGACAACTGGCATTCAACATGTAGGAGCTGCGGCTTGGCAGGCGTGTCAGCAACTACAAATTGTCAAGTTCCCACCCTCGGTCATAAGTCTGGCAGAAGGGGCTTTCCTAGGGTGCTATGTGCTGCGAGAGGTCGCCGCCCCGGGGTGTATCCGATACGGTCCAAGGGTGTTTGCAGAGTGCTGCTCCCTAAGTCGAGTTGGGGCCAGTCATGGAACAGAGGACAACAGTGTCCTTGCACCAGGGGCACAACTAGGTAAATATGCCTTCGAGAGTTGCCTCACACTTGCCACCATCACCTTTGACATGGATCATACTAACAAACCTAGAGGACTGCCTGAAGGGGCATTCTGCGGCGCAGGCATTGAACAGCTCTGCCTGCCGAGTGACTTCCACAATATCGGGCCGCGTGCCTGTGAGAATTGTAAAAGCCTTGTGGAGGTCAACCTCATGGACACAGAGATCACAGCCCTCCCTTCTTCCACATTTGCCCACTGTGTCGCTTTAAACTGCATATGGCTCCCGCCACGACTCACGCTAATTGGCAAAGAAGTTTTTCTGAATTGTGTGGCACTGCAAGAAGTTGTCATCCCGACGGAGCTCAGGGATATAGGCAACCGTGCATTTTGTGGGTGTGAGCAGCTGCAACGATTCACCCCCCTGGACTGGGGTGACATTGAACAGTGGGTACAAGCAGAGCACAATGCCTTTTTTATGTGTGACAAGTTTGAAAAACCCCAGTGGGTGGAGCTGCTCCCTGCAGAGGGACCTGATTCGGATGCTTTTGACGAGGAACTCCACCACGAATATTGCCAATATCATGCCAGCCCATGGTAGACTCTAGGTGGGTGCCTTAGCATCTGTCTTCAGAATCCAAGGCCTTGGGAACAGCCCACGCGCAGACCCAGACACCTTTGGCTCAAACAATCATTGCAAATAGCCTGTCGCACATGGAATTTGATGATTCATCCATGATTAGCACCCCTCCTGAAAAGGAGCCGGTCATGGAATACTCCCTGATGTTGACTACGCTTTCGGGAGAGACTTTTCAGGTCTCTCTCAGTGTTGCAAAGTTTGACCGCTTTGAAGATCTAGAAGATCAGGTTATGGACTATCTCGTTTCTGTTACTGATCTCAAAGTATTTGGGTGCTTCATTGACCTTTTGCAAACTGCCACACAGACTTACCTAGAGGACCCAATCTGGGACAAGCTACAGCAAGGCACGGAATACACTATCGTTTTTCGGAACTGCAGTGTTATCCTGCCATCTCAAGCAGAACTTGAGGATTGCCCTATCCATCACATTCCGCTAGCAGTTCATGTCCCCATGAACCCAGAGAGAAGTGTCCCAGAAGGGGCCTTTGCAGGGGTTCCACGCCTGAGACATGCCAGTGTAGAGTCAGGTATCAGGTTCATTGAGGCAGAGGCTTGGCAAAACTGCCGGCAGCTCCGCATCGTCAAACTGCCTGCCACAGTGGTAGGCATTTCCGATAATGTCTTCCGCGATTGCAAACTACTAAACAGCGTCGTGGCTCCGGGTTGCCTAGACTTTGGGTATAAAGCCTTTGCGGAATGTTGTTCCTTGCAATGGGTGTATGCATCGGAAGGGATTGCAAATGTGTTCAATAGCGAAGCCAAGTTAGGACAATACCTCTTTCAAGGTTGTATCAATCTTGCTGAGGTTACCTTAAGTGAGCTTCCATCTCCCCGAGAGTCAGTACTGCAAGCTAGGGTCAGTGAGTTAACGCCGGGATGTTTTAGCTCCACAGGAATCACTGCACTTGCTCTCCCAATGCATTTTGTAACTATCGGAGCGCATGCATGCGACAGTTGCCGACTGCTTAAGAGTGTAGACCTTTGCAACACCAATGTTGAGGAAATTCCGGAATTCGCCTTTGTGCACTGCACTAGTCTCAGAGAAGTCCTCCTTCCGACAACTCTCCATACAATCCGAGTCAAAGCCTTCATGAACTGTGCAGCCCTAGTGGAGCTTGCCATCCCGCCCTCGCTGAGGTACATAGGAAGTAGGGCCTTCCTAGATTGCACTGTCTTTAGTAGGCTTGTCAAGATGCCAGGAAGGCATAAATGGCGAGGAGTCTATGCTGAAGAGAATGCTTTCGCCATTTGTCCTGCTATGCGATGGCCACCTTGGCTGCACATGATCCCGGACATGGGGCACACCCCTGGTCTTGGATGAAAACAAGACTTTTTGGCTGCAGCGAGCGCTGTATCGCAGTTACTCGTTAAGAGTCTGGGCACGCGCCTTAGCGTGAGTCCAAGGTAGGTCAACGATCACGACAGGACAAATTCCATAGGGGAGCGGAGAAACATCGCAATTGTACCCTTCCATAGGAAGTTCCACTCAAGTTCCACTCAAGAGTATTAGGGGCAAGCAAAAGAAAATAAACGGCACATTGCCAAAGACCAGTGTCCCTGAACAAACTGGATAACCCGTCTAGTCCAGGCAATGCTGAGAGCTGTCGACAGATGCCAGTAGTCACAGAGAAGAAAACTGATCAGACCTGACAGAGCCGGCAATCCTGTGGCTGGAATGGGGGACAAGCTAACCGACAGCAGAGTACGGCAAGCAAGATGCGCAAGCACTAAACAACCTCTTTTCGCCATTCGTAATGCTGTGAGCCAATAGGAGTGAGCTATTCGTTCCTAACAGGCGGGTGGTAGAGAGTGGCAATGGCGGATGCCCAGGGGGAACCTTAGTTCCCTTTGTTGATGTCCGACATTTCCAATTTTGTACAAAGAGGTACAGATACCATGCTAGGATTGTCCAAAGTTTCACCTGTTTCACCTGTTTCACACGGGCCTTGCGTGCAGCCGATCACCTTTTGGAATGGTGCAGCGCTTCATAGACTTAGAAGACACCCCACTCTGTTTGCTACTTGGTACCTTTGCGTGCCAAAGGGTGCTGAACTGACCTCCCTTCGGGGGGGTCTTTTCGCACCATTACCTGCAGGCTTTCGTCGATTATGGCCGCCACTTATTGATTGTCGATTGGTAGCGTGCCACTTGACTTGTAAGTGCAACCGGTTGAACGGGTTGTGCCACAAGAAAGGTCTTTTCCACGGCATGCTGCATAGCTACGCCACCCCACTTGCCAGGGATGCAATCGACGTTGAAGCATTGCGATACTCCGTATTGGAGTGTTGACCTGCATCGTGACCATGATTTTGCCGCACTGGGGTGTGGCCGCTGGTCACTCACAATTGTGAAGTGAGGTCCCTTTGAAGCCTTTTTGCGACTTTGCTTGAGCACAGACCTGCGCCGATATGCTTTTCGTTCGTTAATTCAGGCCCCCTTTAGACACTCTTTTTCGTCTCACCTGTTTCACCTAGCACAGAGGAAAGACTACATGATGGTGGAGACTCTGCCTGTGGGCCTTTGGTTGTGGTTTTTGGGTTGTGGTTGTGGTCCTTGTTATTTTCTCCACCATCAGACTGTTTTCCCTCCCTTCAACGATGACCTGGGCACCATGCCCACACGGCGTCCGTACTCGTGGAAAAAAAGCGTTGGAGCATTGCGATACTCCTGACCTGCATCGTGACCATGGTTTTGCCGCACTGTGGTGTGGCCGCTGGTCACTAGTAATCATGAAGTAAAGTCCATTTGAAGCCTTTTTGGAGACTTTGAAAGAGCACAGACCTGCGCCGACATGCTTTTCGTTCGTGAATTCAGGCCCATTGCTAGTCATTAGTTTTCGTTTCACTTGTTTCACCTAGCACAGAGGAAAGACTACATGATGGTGGAGACTCGGCCTGTGGGCTGTGGTTTGTTTGGTTTGGGTTGTGTTGGTTGTCCTTGTTCTTTTCTCCACCATCAGACTGTTCTTCCCTTCCTTCAACGATGACCTGGGCACCATGCCCACACGGCGTCCGTACTCGTGGAAAAAAAATTACACTAGGCAGGAGGCTCTTACTACAGAGAGCTTGTTTTGAAGTTCACTGTCAAGAAACCTTTTTGGCTTGGTTGATGTTCTTCGCGAGATCCAGACAGAGATCGAATCATTTCACAGTATGCTTGAGGCAAGTGTGATGGCTAGAGCATTGGTTGATTTGAGGATCAATGAGGGGGATCAGTTTTCGCTGTATTTGAGGAATTTGCCTGAAAAGGTAGCTGAACACGTGCAACTCATCAGCTGGCAAGGACTGTCCAGCAGCTTTGGCGAGCAGTGACAGAGTATTACATCCGCAGTCGTGCTACTGGAACCATGGAAAGGGCACATGCTGCAAGGTTCTCGCAGCGGGAATGGTGGATAAGCACACCGCCAGCAAGCTACGGCAAGGGAAATGCGCAAACACTTTGTAGGATCGCCCACCTCTTTTCGCCATTCGCAATACAGTGAGCCAGTGGGAATGAGAGCCTCAGCTGCTCGTTCCCAACAGGCGGGTGGTGGAGAGTGGCAATGGAGGATGCCCACAGAGGGAACCTTAGTTCCCTCTATTGATGTCCCACATTTCCAATTTTGTACAAAGGGGTACAGATTCCATGCTAGGATAGGTCCAACGTTTCACCTGTTTCACACGGGCCTTGCGCGCAACAGACCACTTTTTTGCACCTCCCTTCGGGGGGGGTGTGCCTTTCGCACCCTTACCTGCAGGCTTTCGTCGTTTGCTATGGCCGCCACTGAACACCACCAACTCATGTGCCTCTGGACTTGTAAGTGCAATCAGTTGAATGGGTTGTGCTACAAGAAAGGTTTTTTCCACGGCATGAAGCATAGCAACCACTGATCCACTTTGACATGGATACAACCGGCGTTGGAGCATAGCAATGCTCGGGACCTGCATCGTGACCATGTTTTTGCCACACCGTGCAGTGGCCGCTGGTCACTGGTGATTGAGAAGTGAAATCCATTTGAAGACTTTTTGGAGACTTTGCTAGAGCACAAACCCGCGCTGCCATGCTCTTCGTTCGAGAATTCAGGCCCATTGATGGTCAGTAGTTTTCGTTTCACTTGTTTCACCTTAGCACAGAGGAAATAAAAGACTACAAGATGGTGGAGCTGTGGTTTGCGGTTGTTCGGTTGTTGGGTTGTCTTTGTCCTCTTCTCCACCATCTGACTGTTTTTCCCTTCCTTCAATGATGACCTGGGCACCATGCCCACACGGCGTCCGTACTCGTGGAAAAAAAACATGCTGTTCAAGGTTCTCCCATTCGAAGCAAGGGTTGTTTCAACTGTGGAGACTCGGGTCATGTGCAATCAGAGTGCCCCAAACCAAAGCGCTGCAAACACTGTGAAAAGATTGGGAGAAGCATCCTGACAAGAGACCGTCCAAGAACACCAAGGACACTGGAGCAGACCCTGGCAAGAAGTCTTTTCCATCCAAAGGAAAGGGTAAAGGCAAGAGCAAAAGCAAGGGCAAGGGCAAAGGAAAGAAAGGAGGCAAGTTGAGAGAGCTTGAGGACGAAGATGAAGAGGGCGAATGGGAGTTTGAAGACCCCGAAAAAGGCTTGGTTGGGGATGAAGACCTAGTGACTTCGAAAAGTTCGAGTACTGAGGGGTTAGCAGCTTCCAATTCTGAGCCGGTAGTTCACAGTGTCACTCATCCTCTCGAGTACTTGTTGAGTACTCAGGGCTTGGGAAAGGATCTCAAGACCCATTGGCTTGTAGATTCAGGTGCCACTTGTCACATTGTTGCTGAGGAATGGTTGAAGCTTTACAAGGTGAAGTACTGGTACCCAGGTTCAGCTCCAATCCTGAGAGGTGCAGGGGATCATATTCTTCCCACTGCAGGGATGGTAGACCTAGAGTTCAAGGTAGGTAGGACCCCGGTTGTCATGCAGCGAGTAGTGGTAGCTCGAATCAAGTTGAATGTGATCAGCTGCTATGCCCTGTCAGAGACAGGATGGTTGACTCGCCTTGGAGGAGCACGAGAGAGTGTCCTCGAGAATGGTCAGGGGACCAACTTTCCTTTGAGGATCTGTGAACGTGCTTGGTGGCTGAAGGTTGATCTGATTTCAAAGCCTAGTCAGGCCAGACGCGGAGGCAAAGCGACCAAAGGTCCTGCTCCAATGGAGGTTGATGAGGTGAAAGGCCCCCCATCGAACCCAGAAGAAGAGATCAGAGAGACCCCGCTGAAGCACGAAGCACTGAGAGTACGGTCACACCCAAACACAGTACAGAAACGACAGAAACGACAGTGAAACGCAAAACGATGCTGTGACTGAACAGGCACGACCAGTTTCTAAGGCAGGGAAGTCCAGAACTAAGGGTCGAGAAGTGATGTGCACGCAGCCTGGTTCTTTGCAGTCGTTTTCGTCTGTTTGTCGTATGTTTCGTTTGTGTGGTGATGAGCCTGTTTCTTTTCCAATTTTGTCTTTTGATTGTGAGCCTGATACGCTGGAGAAGGGGAATGAGGATGATCAGGGAGATTTTGCCTCTTTCACTTCAGAGTTTGACACCTGGGAGGTTGAGTCGAACTCCTCTTTTGTGAGCTGTGAGAGCCAGTTTTTGGATTTTGACCTCTTTTCCGAAGGTCCGGACGGGGATCCGGAGGCTTTGTCGGAGGTTTTTGGGAGATCTGAGACGGATTTTGCTTCTTTGCTTGCGTTGTGGAGGAACCAGGAAGGGTTTCCGGGAGGTTCGGAGGTGTCCAAGCGGGTCCGGATGTTCCGTGGGTTACCGAAAACCGTGGATTTGGAGAGTGATGACATGGTGAACCACCTGGGGAGTTGCCCCGCTATGACCCTGAAGGTCCACATTCGTCGGATTTGGAGGATCCATCACCCGAACTGGAGGGCAGTTTGTTGTATGAGCATGAGTGTCGAGGACATTGGCCATATGACCGAGGGTGTGATGCGTGTGCTCAGGCAAGAGGCCGGACGCCCGCACGGAGACGAAAGGACCAGGAGTCAAGCGCATGTGATCTTGCAGCTGACATCATGTTTGTGGGTGGAAGGCACTGGAAGGTGTTGGTTCTGCTCATGATTCAGACTGGCATGATTGGTATGGTGGTTTTAGGTGGTGACCGGGAGAAGGACGTGAAGTCCACTGTCTCTGTTTTGAATGAGATCGGTGTTGGAGGTTTGTCTTTGGAAGTGGCCACTGACAACGAAGCCTACTTACTGAACCTGATGCAGAGGTCTCTGAGAGAGTCCAACTGTCGAGGCTTCCATTGGAGGAACATTTCAGAGAATCGTCCACAGGCCAAGGGTGTAGAACGTGCTGTGGGGATCATGAAAGAAGGTTTGTTCACCAATTGGTTGGCTTTGGAAGCTCATTTAGGCATGAGGTTGGCTTTGGAATCACCTCTGATGGGGTATCTGGTTGGGTACACCTACAGGACTTTCAATGGTTTTTGTGAACGTAAGTGGGGTGGCACTCCTTTGGAATCTCTGAGAGAGAAGCGAGGAGGTCAGATACCACGAACTTTTCCTTTTGGGATCATGGGTTTTGTGAAGCCAGTTCATGCACAGAAGTGGCAAGGTCAGAGGATGGTGCTTGGTGCTTATTTGGGGGCCAGGTACAGTACAGGTGGTGGTTGTTTGGTTTACCCGGTTTCTGTTGATTCCACGGGGGTGAAGGAAGTGATCAAGGGTCACAACTTCAGAGTGAGAGACCAATCACCTTGGTATGACGTGAACGTCTTGTTTCCTCTGCTTGCGGGTGCTTATGTTGATCCCAGAAGTGGCGAACAAGCTCTTCCTCCGCCACCAGTTCATGATCCGGAGAGGTCAGTGAAGCGGCCACTTGAGGGTGCAGGTGGTGAAGGTGGGGAGGTTCCAGGTGAAGAAGGGGATGGAGACATGGAGGTTGACATTCCTTTGCCAGATGGGAGTTTAGCTCCAGAAGGGGGTGGAGAGCCTATGGACCTCGATGTTGTCCTTGACAGAGTCATCCAGCATGCTCAGAACGAGGCGGTGAACCAGTTCTTGGCAGGTGCATCTAGGTGTGATGCTGTGGGAGGTGACTTTGAGGCTGAAGGCCAAGGTTCGTCCATCTCCGTGAAGTTTGGGGGAAACCAGGTAGATGTTCAGATCGTTGAGGGTGTGTGTGATGAGTTGACAGGGCATCCAATAGCTCACGATCAGGTGATCGAAGGCGTTCGGACGGAGATGACGCAGTTGGAGACACTGCAGGTTGGGGATACCGGATACCTATCCTGAGAAAGCTGGTCGGACCATCGCTGTGGAAGCTGGCGTCCAGATTTTGACAGCCAGGTGGGTGTTCACTCAAAAGACCGCCGTCTTGTGCCGTGCTCGGTTGGTTGTCCGCGACTACGCCTCAGGCGCTGAGAGCGCATTTCGATCTGGGATCTACGCCCCAACAAGTAGTTTAGACTCACTGCGAGTGTCCCTTGCCTTCTCAGTGGTTGAACGCATGAGCCTTCTCACAGCTGACGTGTCGACTGCCTTCATGTACGCGCCTGTTGAAGCCGACGCTTGTGATTGGGTTTTGCTCCCTGCGAATATCACTGTGAAGGGCCAACGAGTCATCCTGTGGCTGAAGAAGGCCATGAATGGCTTGAGACGGGCTCCATTGCTGTGGTTCTTAGAGCTTCAGAGGACGATCCGTGACTTGGGCGGAGACGAGACCTTTGAATCAACGTTGTTCAGAGTGAAGACCGACACTCAGTTTTTGTTGGTCCTTGTTTACGTTGACGACTTGCTTATAGCCAGCAACGACGTTGAAGGAGGTGAGAACTTCCTGCGGGCTCTCCAGAAGATCTGGAAGATCAAACGCACGGGAAGTATTCCGTCTGGGCAGAAAGGACTTCTGGAATTCTTAGGCCGCACAATCTACAGACTCCACGATGCCGAGGAGTGTTTGTATTTTGGAGTGTCTCGAAGCTATATGGAAGGCATCTTTGTTTCTTGGGAAGAGAAGCTCAAAGAATCCACCGGTTCAGCCATGCCTAAGTTGGAAGAGTTGCTGAAGGATGCTGAGAAGAAGTTTGGCACACCAGAGTTGTCAGCCACGGAAGCACAGCGCTACCGTAGGGTCTTGGGACAGCTTGCACGGGCAGCACTCTCCAGGGCAGATCTTGCTTTTCCTGTAGGATTCTTGAGTAGGTTTCAGTCGAAGCCGCATGTTCCCGCAGAAGTTTGTCTTCGGAGTTTTCTTCGTTGGTTGAAAGGCCATTTGCATTATGTACAGCAAATGCCAGCCAGTTCACCTCCAGTGATCACCGAGGAAGGTACGGTGGTTGGGTTTTGCGACGCGTCTTGGAACGTCACTAGCGTTTCTGGAGGGGTCATCTCATGGAGAGGTTGTTGCATTAAATGCTTCAGCCGACGGCAGGAAGTTCCAGCGCTTTCATCCGCTGAGGCCGAGGCCATCGCAATTACTGAAGCCAGTAAAGAACTTGTGGCCCTTGGCATGCTCATTGAAACTGCGAGAACTGGAATCCCGCTGGATGCACTTGGGATGCCGGCGCAAACGACTGGGACGATGAGATTGCATCTCTATAACGACGGGAAAGCTGCAATCTCCATCTCGACGATGGAGGGGCTTTTGAGGAGAGTGAAACACATGGAGCTTCGGGCTCATTATGTGAAATATCTCCACCGTCGGCGTCGTTTGACCTTGGAGCACTGGGAAGGTGTCAGCGACCCAGCTGACGGACTTACCAAAAGCTGCAAGCTTGTGGAAATGTGGCTGAACCTCAAAGATGCTGTGGGACTTGTACCAGGACTTGAAGATGATCGAGCAGCATTTTTGAGGGGATTGTCGCAAAGCACCGATGACGATGCCACCGAACTTCTGTCCGGACGGTCAGTTCGAGAAGGGGAGGTTGCTCATCGAGTGCATTTCCTGCGTTTCTTGCATCTTTTTGCGTCCGTTGTTGGTGACCAGTTGTTGTCGGAAGACTGTGACATTGCTCCTGGTGAACGTGGCATTGCACCTAATGAGGTTTGAACTATGCCGAATGTGCTTTTTCCGGAACAGTTTTTCGAGATGCATTTTGACTTGGGAGAGTTTCTGAATCTGTTTTGTGTGTTTTCGTTGTCGTCCGTCTGTGTTCGGATGAGTTCGGAAGAGTTTCGGTTGCCTTTTGTGTGAAGCATGTGGATTTGGAACCTTTCGTTGTGTCGACAGAACTTTAGTGGAAGGACGTGTCCGAGAGCAGTCGTTGAGGTCCGACTAGGTTCGGAGGCGTGGGATGACTGTTTTTGTTGAGTTAGGAGCCTTCTGTTCTGCAGTGCAGTGTTTTTGAGTTTTGCTGAATTGGATGCATGTGCGCTTTGGAATCTGGTTGGAATTCCGTAGCTGTGAAATTGCTCAAGGCTGTCGACAGGGATGTTTCGTGTTCTGTGTTTTGGATCTTGAAGAGAAGAAGAAGACAAGAAGACCAGGAGAAGGTACGAGGTGACCCAAGAAGGGGTGTGAAAAGTGTGGGTAGCACGCCTGTACAGTGTGTGGATCACCTAGTACCTCTGTGTAGTGAAACTTTGCGTTTTTCTGTCCTTGGGGTTGGAGCTGGATAGGGATCTTCCTCCTTGGAGTGTGTTTGCTTTGACCACCTTAGCAGGACTAAGTGGAATGTGACCAGAAGTGGCTAGGAGCATGTCTAGAGAAGCCCTAAGTATAGAGCTGTAGTGCTTGAGATGAGCTGTGTATAGCCTAGCTTTGCTTGAGAGTGTTTGGAGATGCTTTCTTGTACTTTTAGTATGTTTTGGACGACTGTGACCAGTCAGACCTCTTCAGAGAAGAGTGGACGAACAGACATACAGTCAAACCGACTGTTATGTTTGGCTCAAGAGCGGGATTCGCAAAAGAGGTCGCGCTCGCTTCCGTGTTTTCACAATCCTGAGAAAGCTGGTCGGACCATCGCTGTGGAAGCTGGCGTCCAGATTTTGACAGCCAGGTGGGTGTTCACTCAGAAGACCGCCGTCTTGTGCCGTGCTCGGTTGGTTGTCTGTCAGGCGCTGAGAGCGCATTTCGACGCCCCAACAAGTAGTTTAGACTCACTGCGAGTGGTCCTTGCCTTCTCAGTGGTTGAACGCATGAGCCTTCTCACAGCTGACGTGTCGACAGCCTTCATGTACGCGCCTGTTGAAGCCGACGCTTGTGATTTGGTTTTGCTCACGCGAATATCACTGTGAAGGGCCAACGAGTCATCCTATGGGTGAAGAAGGCCATGAATGGCTTGAGACGGGCTCCATTGCTGTGGTTCTTAGAGCTTCAAAGGACGATTCGTGACTTGGGCGGAGACGAGACCTTTGAATGAACGTTGTTCAGAGTGAAGACTGACACCCAGTTTGTGTTGGTCCTTGTTTACGTTGACGACTTGCTTGTAGCCAGTAATGTCGTGGAAGGAGGTGAGAACTTCCTGCGGGCTCTCCAGAAGATCTGGAAGATCAAACGCACGGGAAGTATTCCGTCTGGACAGAAAGAACTTCTGGAATTCTTAGGCCGCACGATCTACCGACTCCACGATGCCAAGGAGTGTTTGTACTTTGGAGTGTCTCGAAGCTGTATGGAAGGCATTTTTGTTTCATGGGGAGAGAAGCTCAAAGAATCCACCGGTTCAGCCATGCCTAAGTTGGAAGAGTTGTTGAAGGATGCTGAGAAGAAGTTTGGCACACCAGAGTTGTCAGCCACGGAAGCACAGCGCTACCGTAGGGTCTTGGGACAGCTTGCATGGGCAGCACTCTCCAGGGCAGACTTGCTTTTCCTGTGGGATTCTTGAGTAGGTTTCAGTCGAAGCCGCATGTTCCCGCAGAAGTTTGTCTTCGGAGTTTTCTTCGTTGGTTGAAAGGCCATTTGCATTATGTACAGCAAATGCCAGCCAACTCACCTCCAGTGATCACCGAGGAAGGTACGGTGGGACGCGTCTTGGAACGTCGCCAGCGTTTCCGGAGCGGTCATCTCATGGAGAGGTTGTTGCATTAAATGCTTCAGCCGACGGCAGGAAGTTCCAGCGCTTTCATCAGCTGAGGCCGAGGCCATCGCAATTACTGAAGCCAGTAAAGAACTTGTGGCCCTTGGCATGCTCATTGAAACTGCGAGAACTGGAATCCCGCTGGATGCACTTGGGATGCCGGCTCAAACGACTGGGACTATGAGATTGCATCTCTATAACGACGGGAAGGCCGCAATCTCCATCTCGACGATGGAGGGGCTCCTGCGGAGGGTGAAACACATGGAGCTTCGAGCTCATTATGTGAAATATCTCCACCGTCGGCATCGCTTGACTTTGGAGCACTGGGAAGGTGTCAGCAACCCAGCTGACGGACTTGCCAAAAGCTGCAAGCTTGTGGAAATGTGGCTGAACCTCAGTAATGCTGTGGGACTTGTACCAGGACTTGATGATGACAAAGCAGCATTATTGAGGGGAGTGTCGCAAAGCACCGATGTGACAACCGAACTTCTGTCCCGACTGTCAGTTCGAGAAGGGGAAGTCGCTCATCGTGTGCATTTCTTGCGTTTCTTGCACCTGTTATCGTCCGTTGAGTGTCCGTTGTTGATCGGAGCAGTGCCGGGAGAACGTGGCAGTCTGCCTGCTGAAGCTTGAACTTTGTCAAAAATGTTTTTTCCGGAACAGTTTTTCGAGATGCACTTTGACTTGGGAAAGTTTCTGAATCTGTTTTGTGTGTTTTCGTTGTCGTCCGTCTGTGTTCGGATCTGTCCGGATGAGTTCGGAAGAGCTTCGGTTGGTTTCTGAGTGCAGCATGTGGATTTGGAACCTTTCGTTGTGTCGACAGAACTTTAGTGGAAGGACGTGTCCGAGAGCAGTCGTTGAGGTCCGACTAGGTTCGGAGGTGTAGGATGACTGTTTTTGTTGAGTTAGGAGCCTTCTGTTCTGCAGTGCCGTGTTTTTGAGTTTTGCTGAATTGGATGCATGTGCGCTTTGGAATCTGGTCGGAATTCCGTAGCTGTGAAATTGCTCAAGGCTGTCGACAGGGATGTTTCGTGTTTTGTGTTTTGGATCTTGTTTGTCTGTTTGGTAAGGTTGTGACAGTAGAGCCTGGAATCCAGTTTGGACTTCCGAGAAACCGGATAGAGACAGTTCCTCGTTCTTAAAGAACTTGAGGTGACATTCGCACTTAACTTCCTTGTAGTTCCATTCCTGGATGCACTGTTTTGGTTGGATCTCGCCGCCATTTTTGATTAGGAAAGGGACTGAGGGATCGGCCTGCTTCCGTGCCGAAGGCAGAGGGTTTGGTGTTTGAAGAGTTTCGCTGTGTTTTGATGACACTTGAAACCTTGGGAAGACACTACATTCAGGAGTCATGGACCATAAGTAGTTTTTGACCAGGGTTTGGAGTGACAGACATGTCCGTTTGTGTGCCTTCGATGTCAGGGTTGCAGGGTTGGAAAGATCATTTGAAGCCTCAGTTGGAATTGCACTTTTGATCGCAGTCGTACAAAAGGGTTGTCAACATTCTTTTTCCCAGGGTTGGTAGCGTGTTCGAGGGTTGGACTAGAACAGCTTTCATTTTCGTAGATCAGATGGATGTTCTTTATGAGTTGCAGTTTGCTTGTTCGTGAGGGTTACACGTGCTCAATGCTCACCACTCAAGCTCGAGTTTGCTAACAGCGCAAGTGTGATTGGATTTCGCGTTTTCCCAAGACTTTGTGATCATGGCCAGCCCTGTTCGTGCCGATGGAGATGCCCAGGTGGAGCCGCCTGTGGAAGCGGCTCCTGCAGCCTCAGGAGAAGTGGAGGTTGCAGCCCCAGAGACACCGGTTGGGGGAACCTCGACGACTTTGACGGCCTTTCCTTTCAAAGATGAAGACCTGCTTCGTGTTCAGGGTTCTCGTCTCCAAGACGCCAACCTTGGAAAAGCGGATTTGTTTGCTCAATGCTCGCTTTTGGAGCTGAAGTCTGAAGCTGCCCGCTGGCACTCGGCCAGCGACCAGGTGGAAAAGGATTTGGGGACCCTAGCGGCCCTCATTTTGGATCTTCAGAGTCAGGCGACCAAGGAGGGCACGAATGAAGATCATACTTTGGTCAAAGAAGGCCCACTCACAGGCCGGAGCCTGGGCCACGTTGTGAGGGTGCAGGAGGCCAACAAGAATAGGCTTCGAGCTCTGCGTGACGGGGAAAGCCTCTACAGTTTTCATACTTCTCGAAGTATGTGTCAGTGGACGAGGGCTCCCTCCCGTCGTTTGCCGGGGACATTCGCGAAGGGAATCGCGACGCGGTCCTTGACGTGATCAGGTGAACCACCCAAAAGATGGCAGAATCCCAGGAGAGTGTCCGAAGCATGACCAGCGCTCGATGCTCACCTCAAGTTGACGGAGGAGGCCCATGCCGAAACCAGTCGGCGCCTTATCGAGTTAGCCGGTGCCATTGTGGGGGTGCAAAGCGCGACCCGTGTCGCGGTGGATGACTCCAGGCAAAATCAGAGACAAACCCACAAGACTCTTGAAAACATGCTTTGGCAACCTGGCCGGCCCAGGCAAAGCGGTCAACCAGTCGATGAAAGATGTATTGGTATCATCTGCTAAGATGATTCAGCAGGTGGAACAGCACCGCTCGAAGAATGCTCGCATCGCCGAAAGCACCGCTGGGAATATGGAAAGCATGGAGAACCATCTTGCGGCAATCAGCGAGCATTTGAGGAAATTGGTTGAGCTGCAATCGAAGTCGACCAAGGCTGAGGACGCAAAATCCCCCGCCAAGCTGCCGCCACCTCCGTTCGCGCATGCGGGTGTGAATGCGCCGCCAGCGACTTTGGGAACAGCAGCCCATCCTCCAAACTTGATGCCGAATTCCCTGACCCCACCGGGACCGTCAGGATTCCCACCGGCACCGCCGTATCCGCAGCAGGATGGAACCCCGCAGACACCAGGTGCAGCGGGAGGAGCAACGGCATCGACCGCACCAATGACAGCTCCTTTGTACAAACGTGTTCGTTTGGCAGATGGATCATGGAACTGGGCTGAGCCAGACCAGGGTGACCTCATTTAGATCTTTTAAGATCATGTGGATCCCTCTTCTGGGGATGTAGCATCCTAAGAAGATCGACTTTCAAGGCCATCTTTGACTGCGGCCAGCTCACCTTGGTGAAAAGGGTTTGTTCTGAGAGATCTGGCATTCGATTTGCAGTTGTTCAATTTGATCTTGTGAGATTCAGTTTGAACTGGGTTTGAACTCTGGTTGAACTTTGTTTGAACTTCATTTGATCTTCACTTGAACTTCCTGATGTCTAGTTCAAGTTTTCTTGTTGAGTCAAGGGCATGCACGTGTGTGATCTTGAAGGGTTGAAGTTTTTGGTGGATTGCTATGTTTGAACTTGCCAGGACGAAAAGGGATGAGGTCAGGGGTTCAGAGAGAGTGAGATCAAGAAGAGATCAAGGGTTGAGAACTGTGAGAATCAGGGATGTCTTTTGCATTTGCACCATGGACCATGCACAACAGTAGCAGAGGGTAGTAACTAGAAGGGTTGACTAGTTTCCTTTGGTTGCTGTGGACTTTGGGACTGGACGACGTTTGCATTGAGTTGACGCCGAGTCGATTGGCTACAGTTGAAAGGAAATGGAAAAGGGTTTGGAGTTCAAGATGTGCTTCATGAACTGGCAGTAAAACAGTAACTGAGGGTTGTAGCTAAAAGGGTTGGTTAGCTTCCATTTCACTTGCAGTTTGACGCTTTGTGCACTTTTGGCACGTTGAATGTGACAGGTTTTGTCTTCAGGAATCTTCGTTTGCTTGACCTGTCAGGTGACCACTTGAGACCTTGTATGGTTTCAGGGTCCCAGTGATGACAGAAGCAGAGGCGAAGAGCTGGACCAGCGCAGCTCTCTGAAGCCCTGCTGTCTGAGGGACCTTGATTCTTTGTTGCTTTGCTTGCTTGGTTGAAGCGTGGTCGATTGGTTGATCTTGATTTGAACTTGCTTGAAGCTCGTTGTTCTTGATTCGTTGACGTTTGATCGACCTGGAGACCAGTTTGGGCCACAGGAGTTGAGATCTTAGTTGATGCTCGAACCCTAGTTGCTCAGAGAAAACGAATTGAAGAAAAGAAGAAGACAAGAAGACCAGGAGAAGGTACGAGGTGACCCAAGAAGGGGTGTGAAAAGTGTGAGTAGCACGCCTGTACAGTGTGTGGATCACCTAGTACCTCTGTCTAGTGGAACTTTTCGTTTTTCTGTCCTTGGGGTTGGAGCTGGATAGGGATCTTCCTCCTTGGAGTGTGTTTGCTTTGACCACCTTAGCAGGACTAAGTGGAATGTGCCCAGAAGTGGCTAGGAGCATGTCTAAAGAAGCCCTAAGTATAGAGCTGTAGTGCTTGAGATGAGCTGTGTATAGCCTAGCTTTGCTTGAGAGTGTTTGGAGATGCTTCCTTGTACTTTTAGTATGTTTTGGACGACTGTGACCAGTCAGACCTGTTCAGAGAAGAGTGGACGAACAGACATACAGTCAAACCGACTGTTATGTTTGGCTCAAGCGGGATTCGCAAAAGGGTCGCACTCGCTTCCGTGTTTTCACAAAACTCGGAAACTAGAACTGGGGAACTTGGGCAGGAAACTGGAGGCAGCAAACAACTGGAGACAGAGAACTTGGAACAGAGAACTGGGACAAGGAACTGGGGGCACTGGGGATAGAGAACTTGGAACAGGGAACTGGAGACAGGGAACTGGAGCAGGGACTGGAGCAGGGACTGGAGACAAGGAACTGGGGCAGCAAACTGGAGACAGGAACTTGGGACAGAGGCAGGGAACTGGAGGCGGGAACTGGGGCTTGTAGAAACCTGAAGATCACATTATCTGAGATCCACTGGTGTTTGGCTCAAACGTTGGGGTCAGTTTTTGCATGAGACAAAAAACCCAAACGTGAAGCTGCTTTTGATCACTTTTTGAATTTACTTTTTGGCTTCAAAAGAGGATCCGCACATGTCGGCTGGAAGCCAAAAGCAGCTTCTCATTTTCTGGCATTTTTTTGACCGTCTGTGGCTCGCTCGCGCAGATGACCGGAAAGTGTGACATTGACAACAAAGCTTTTTAAAAATCGATGCACTGCACTCAGAACATGGACCATTTGTCAAAAAAATCATCAATTAAGTTGGTCTTTTTGGTCATGATGAGGTGCTTACCGCAAGAAATTCACAGACACCTTGCCTTCCACGGGAAGTCTGCGACTTTACGAGAGTTGATGGAATCACTGGAGTTCCATGAACAGCAATCGAAAGCACTCGACTTTTCCAGAGACTCACAAAGGAAATCCTGTTGGGTGTGACCGACCACCCAAGGGAAGCCCCAAAGAAGGGAACGATCGCACACCAAAGGGTGAAGGAAAAGGCAAGGAGATTCGATGCCGTCGATGTGGAAGCCAGTTGAGAAAGATTGTTGGTCAAAGTCACCAAAGCATACCGATGAGGACAAAAGAAAGGGAAAAGACAATGAGACAGGTGGAAAGCCAAAGGTGGAAAGGATCGTTCACATTCCCCCTTTGACCCGAAGAGGAAAGGAAACCTAAAGGTGGCAAGCCTAAAGGAGGCAAAGGAGAACCCAAAGGTGGCAAAGGACCGAAAGGCGGAGAACCGAAAGGAGCAAGTGTGGGAGAGGAGGATGAAGAAGATATTCTCGGAATGGGTTGCACCACCCGACGTCCTGCTGAACCAGCTTCACAGCTATGGCAACCACACCGACGCCACTGATCCACACTTTCTGGTGGACAGTGGAGCAAGCATCCATTGATCAGTCAAAGTTCAGTGATGAGGGCGGACAGGAAATGATCCTAGATCGGTGTGTCGAAGCAGAGTTCAGCACGTATGCTCTCAGAAATAGGCATGTTAGCTTTTTAGAATGCGATGGAGCCGCCGCGTCGTTGCCTGATGCTGCTTCGCCTGCTGCTGCTTCGTCGAGAGCCGCCGCGCCGCCGCCCGCAGCACCTGCTAGCTCAAGCCTGTCACGGGTGTCGTGTAGCATTTGCGCTGGCAGCCAACTGCAGAGGCCACAGAAGCTCAGAGTCACAGCGCTGATGGGATGCGGACAGGTTAGCTTGTTGAGTGTTGCTCTTTTCAGAAAAGGTTGGACGTTTACATGTTCACCTGGCAAGAGCGGTTCCCGGACCTCCAGAGAGGTAGATAAACAGGCGAAGCCACCATGTTTGTCCCTCTCTCATTTCGGAGGTCACGACCAGGTTCCAAACAGAACTAGGAGTAGTAGAACTCATCTTGATATTTTTCTTTGGTGCAATGTTCCTTGGAGCTCAATTGTCCACCCAGGAGCCATTGACATTGACATGTCATCGTCACTCCGTTCGTTGCAGCACACGTCCGATGTTGACTCCAGTTCGCACCGTGTTGTTCGTTATTCGACCATGCATGATGCAGTTCAAGATTCGGTCTTGCATGTTGCAGAGCGTGACGGTTCAAGTTCGGTGCGCAAGCGCATTGACTGTGCGGACCCCGTCCAGCCCAGGTTTCGTCGAGTGGAGCATGCCTTCGGATGCTTGGGTCGACCAGGAGTTGAGCGGAGAGAAGAAGAAAGAGCAGAGTCCGGACACGGTCAGGGAAGAACCGACGGAACCCACGCCGGGCACTGTGATCGCCCAGGTCGGGCAACAGGATGTGGAAAAGGATCCATTGGAACCGAAGGAAGATACCGCATCGGAGACGGAAGTCAAAGGAACTACCGCACAAGAGGAATGGACACGAAGAGTTGTCTTGTCACGATGGAACCCGAGAAGTGCACCGAAGTGATCGTGAAGCCTCCAGAACAGGCAGAAAAGGAAAAGGGATCGGAGAAGTTTCCAGAACCCGAGACGTCGGAGAAGCGCGAACCCGAAATTCCAAAGAAGCTCCCAGACCCCAAGATCCCCGAGAAGCCTTTCGTCGAGACAGCGAAGTCTCAGGAGGCAACCTCCGAGCAGGAGGTGGCTTTCCGAATGAAAGCCAGGTCCACGTGGCTTCATCGACAAGACGAGCGAGAGGAAGCCAAGAGAATCAAGAATCGGCAGAGGCAACGGGCGCTACGACAGCAGCGCCGTGCGGATCGGATCGCAGGCCGTCAGCAAGCCTGGAGATACATTTGTACTTTAAAAAGCCGCGATTTGGCCATTCGCACTACAAAAACCAGAAACAACTGTAAATCCCACTGGCGCTTGAGCCTTGCTCGAGCCTTGCGTGTGCCTTGCTTGGTCCTTGAGCCTTGCTTGAGCCTCGCTTGAGCCTTGCTTGAGCCCCTACAGAAGATATAATTAATAACTTCCATATAGAAATTGTTTACCAAACATATATCCAAAACTATGAAAAAACCAACGAGTAGCAACTTTCAAAAAGGAATGCGCACAGCTGCTCGTTTTCCAGACCCCGCAGACTTCGATGCTTTGTGTTTGTGTTCCAGCCGCCGCTGAAGGAATCCAAGCATCAGAATCATAAACGAAAACTATCAGGAAGACCAAATGTAAAGTTCAAAGTTGGTTGCGAAAAACGGTTCAGACTCCTTCCAAGGCATCCCTAAACTTTTGAGCTGCACCAAGCAAATATCTTTTGATTGTGTTGGTGCAAGCTGTCATCGGGTGACAATGCCTGGTGATGGCCATAATCTTTTTCAAAAAATCTTCGTCCATCCAGCAAACTCCAAGGTACGGATTGATTCTATCCTCACCGGCACCTACCAAAGACAGGAAAATGTGGTGCAGCATGTGCCATTTAGGCCTTAGGTGGAAGAGTTTGTACAAGGTCTTTCCTGCCAACTGATGGTGCAATTTCAAGTACTCTCTCAGAGCAAATTCACCGATTGCGGCGACCTGCGAACACTCTGCTCCTGTTAAGAAATCACCCCCATCTGCCATAATGCCAACAGCGTGGTGGCAAGCCCACAAAAGCGACCTCAGATCTACATTTTCATGGTTGTGGCTTTCAAGCTCCGCGTGGAGCCAGCGCATGAGCAAAGACGCCCTGGAGGCCTTCTCAAGAAAATGTGTAGGTTTGTTTTTCTTCATATTGAACTTCTGCTTTGTGAAGCGCCACTTCCGGGGGATGCCTCCTAGTTTGTTGGCTTTCAACCACATCTTGAAAGCATCTGTCGCCTTTTTCAACCGCTTCTTCAGAGACCTCCCAGGCCAGAACCGAGAGCGTAGAAGCCAGGCCATTGTTGAAGCTACAATGTCCCTGGCCACCCCCAGAAAATATACGTGTAGCATATCCGGCCAAAGCCAGTGAGGACCAAATTGCGGCAGCAAACATAATGCGGGCTCACGATCCCAAGGAACTGTGGTGCCAATGGTTTGGCGCCAAGGAGCTTCAGCACGAATGTCAGTGAAATTGTTTTCCAATCTGTCAGCCAAACATAAGTGGCATATTGAAACACTGTTGTAGTAGCGTTTCAAATTTGCACACTGCTTGAAAAATTTCCAATCTCCTTTGCACCCAATCACTTGCAACTTTACCCCACAGCGACCTTCGGTCGCCATGTGATTGAACGCCAGAACTATTTGTTCCACAGCGGACTGCAGGGTCAGGTTGACGCCATCATCATCAATGACATACAAATCCGCAGGGATCAGGGTGAGCAAATGACGAGAACACAAACTATCCTTCTTGAACTTGCTAGTAGCAGCCATCCATGTAAGGGTCATGTAATTGCTTCCTTTGCACATACATTCATCCCCAAACAGAAGCACCGGCACAGCTGTTGGGCACGACGGTCGGCAATGATAACTGATTTTCTCCCAAAATCCTGCATCAGGCTTGCTCAGGATGTTCAAAAAGCCATGTTCTGAAAGCATCTCGACCTAAGACCACACAGGAAGAGGCTTTGAGCACAAAACCTCACAAATGTCAAACTTATAATTCTCTAAGTTTCCAGCAAAATCAGTTGGCAGCAGAAAAGGCCAACTTGTCAAGCTCATTTCTTCTGTGTCTGGATCAAGGACCGGAATTTGGAGATAGCGAACTGGGTCGCCCATCCCAAAGCCATGTTTCCCCAGGCGATTGTGCACGCGAGTCTCACCCTCTGGCCTCGCGAAGTAGGCTTGATCAAAACAAGTATGTTTTTTCGCGCGAAAAAAAGCGATCGGTTTGCAAGCCTGCGAAAGATATGCGACCCGTAGGCTTGTCCAAAAATGGCCGAAGTGCTCAGTGAGACAGCGCCCTTCCCCACAGCTGAGACCAGCCTCGCCGCAAGATTGAAGACGTAACAGAGCCACTAAAAACAAACACGGCCTGTCGTCCAATTCACGACGAATATGGTCAACTTCAGCTGACGTACCTAGAGCTGAGCTGAGCACTGTTTGTACAAGCCTGAATGGTTCAAAGGGATACTCCTTGAAGAATTGTTTTCACTCTCTTTTGAACCTACGGTGAGCGCTCTCTGTGAAAGCGTCGAGACAACAACCCTGCCAGAACACCTGCCGTACTCTATGGTGCAAGCCACATTTGTGCTTGCACATGCTTGCACAAATCTCCCTGGCCAAAAGCACCCCCCGCCCTGCAGGGCCACTGCAAAACAACTTGAAGGAGCAGCTTCTCCAAGCATCACACAGCGCTGGCTAGACAAAGTGACTCCAACAGAACTGTGTGGCCCTCGAGCTAAAACTGCCGACTAGCTGGTGAAAAAACCTAAGGTTGCTAGAGTCTCACAGCCCTCATTCACAGGAAAACATCAATCACCTGAGCAACAAGCAATCTAGAATTCTATAGCTGCGCAAGGTCTCAAGCAGCAAGAAGCTAGGCAGGCCCGCAGCTCCAAAGAAGTGATCAGGCATAGTCCCTGGCAAGGAGACATTTGAGGGTAGGCATTGATTGCGGAAACAATCTCGGCAGCAGCACTTCTTCATCTCAGCCAAGACTGCCCTTGCTTGAGCTTTCATGATGCGAGTCTCATTGACCTGCCAAAATTTAAAATAGAAATGCATTATATAAGCTATTGCTCATCAAGCCTCCAACTGCACATCAGCCAGCTGCTTGTCGAAGGCGGCAGGGTCCGTGATGACAGCGACACTGCCAGGGCAATGTCTAATGTTTCATCGCTCAAGAAAACACATCACATCTTGGGTTTGCCTGTTGAAGCATTGCGTCAACTTCTGGACCTGATCTTTCAGATCATTGCAGAAGGCCTGAAAGTCCATTCGCTTTGGATCAAATTTGCACTGGGTGAAATCCAACAGCATCCCATTGATTGCGCCAATCTCCTTCTTCAGCTCGTTGCCTCAACAGACAAAACATAGCCTCACATATGCAAAGGAAAAAAGAAATGAGGTTGCCACGCAAAATGAGCTTCCTCTCCGGGAGGTCTTTCTTCTCAAGTTTCACGGCCAAATCAACTTCGGCCTTCGCCTTCGCTTTGACCTTGGCCTTGGCCTTGGCGGCCACACCAGCCGGCTTGGCCGGCGCAGCACCTGGAAGGATTCGTGACAAACGGGAATGATTTTGATTGGGAAAAAAGAAGACAGCTACACGCAAAACCCTGCACCAGCACCTTCAATGCCAGTTGAAGCAGAGTCTCTCACGAACTTAAGCAAATCACCTGCAGCAGGAGACTGGTCAGCGTTCAGACCCACACCATGCAACTGGTCCAGGCGCCCTTCAAGACCTGTCAAGACCCCGATGGCATCTTGCGTGTTGATCTGAGCTTCGAGTTCTGCGGAGCGTTCCAAGCTTTCCTTATCGGTGCGGGTCCTCGAAGTCACGACCCAATACCCCAGGTCGGCAACCGACGTTGGGCAATCCGCATCTGGGACAGCGTTGCCACGCCGCACCACAGCCTCGATCTTCGGCCTAGGTCAATGAGTCCGAGGCCGCAAAAGATTCACACAAAGCGGGCATCATTCGAGTTCACTTACAAAAAAATTCTGCTTACATACAGGCGAAGCACTCAGACATACCACGTTCCCGCATCTGGGCTACGGTAAGCAGTTCCTGTCGGCACTCCCCCTCTTTCTTCTGACTGGCCACGACCTTGAGCTTGCACTCAATGGCATCAGGATCACCATTGTTGGCAACCCACTGGCGAAACAGAACGTCCTTCTTGCCACTGCTCCACAGCTTCTGCATTTCCGGGAACCTAGCAATCTTTTTGCCAGTTGCGAACCGTGACAAGCGGGCATACTCTGCAGGGTGAGTCCTTGAGTTGACAGTGGCAGCATTGGAAGGTGCTTCACAGCCCTTAGGACCAGAAGAGTTGGGTAGTGCAGGAGCGACCTGTGCTGGTGACTGACCCCCCTCTGCCCCCTTAGGAGACTCCTCCACAAAAGTATCATCCACGTACAGTTCATCATCCACAAGCGCCTCCTCCTCACTCAGGCCAAGCTGGTTGTCCGGGTCCTCTTCCGTATCCACATCAATTGGCGGACGGGTTGGAAAGACAAGGACGGTTTGTTTAGCTTGCCGAAGAGCAGTCATCTGAGCAGCGCTCCCAGGAATAGAATCATGGCTGTCTCCCCTGGCCAACCTGACATTTTAATTCAAAAACTACACATCGACTCGACGCGCACACACACACAGACAAGCAAAACCAGCAACTAGGGGTGAAGCGTAGAAGGGGGAACCTGCTTGCTCACAAAACCGATCCCACGCTGCAAAGTCTCATTGGTCCTGGAAAGGCAAAGAAATCGAACCCTAATTGCCATAGAAAAAACCAAGGCCATGGCTGGGACCTAGTCATGTCTGGAGTAGCCCCAGCCTGTATTCACGAAAGACCCTTTGACACATTGACCTAAAGAACAAGAGCCTGCCTCCAACTCAGAAGGTGCAGGCGCAGCGGGTGCAGCTGGTTCAGACGGACCGGGCTCAACTGGTTCAACTGGTTCAACAGGTTCCCGGCGGCTGCAAGTCTTGGGGGTCTTGGGAGCAGGGGGATCTGGTGGCGGAACATCCTCTGGCTTGTCCTCGACCTTCTTACGGGGAGCACGCTTGGCCTTGGCCTTGGGCTGTGCATCCTGCGCCTCAGTCTTTTCCTTGCGACGACGCTTCTGCTTGGGTTCCTCACTATCCACACACAAAGTCTCCAAAAGCGCCTTGCACTCAGGCACTGAAAGGCCACAGGCCTCTGACAACGCCTCTGGGGTGGGGGTCCCACCACCGCCTTTCAAGGCCTTCAGGGCTTCCTCCATGGCTTTAAAGCTTGTTTACACGCGCGTACACTTCTTGAGCTTCTATGCCCACCGAACAAGTCCCACAAAAAGCGTCGATGGTTTTTCGCGGTTTTTACGGTGTTTTTACGCGCTTTTACGGTGGTTTCGACGGTTCTTTTTTCCCCATCCAGTTCCAGCCAGTTTCCAGCTAGCGAACAGCTGTCAACAGCCAGCACCCCAAGAAGCCACAGGGAGCGAATCTGGATCTCCCTAGTGATGAATTTGCAATATATACATATGCTGAAGAAGCATTATGAACCCAACCACTTGCAAGCAGCGCGCTGCAAAACCCCATGCCACCGGCCCATTGGCTCCAGCGTCTTAGACGCCAACAAATAGCGAACTGCTGCGTCCAAGCAGGCCTGGACATAAGGCATTGAAGCGCACAGGGAGGTAGAACTGGAACCAACAAAACGACATGGCCTCAGACCATTCACGTTCCCGAGAAAACTCAAGTTCCTGCGTCAGAGTCTGAATTGGCAAGCTCTTTATGTTTCCATCTTCACTAGCCTCAAAAAGTTCCAAGTCAGACTTGCCCTCATCCACGGGCTGTAGGCAAAGCGGTTTTGGCAACTCCTGCAAACCAGTTTTTTGTTGACAAAAACTTTCCTAAAAACATCCTGAACTGAACACTCTCAGGTTCAGGCGGGCCAAGTTGGGCTCTCCCAAGCTCGCTTCAAGATCAGCGCTATGTGGACCCCAAAGCATTGGGCATACTCCCTAGGCACACGCACTAGGAAAGCACGGAATTCAGTGAAAGCCTTCCACCCCAAAAAAATTATGTCTAGTAGCTGGCTACTTTTCAAAGTAGCGCCAGCGCCGCTCCAGGAAACTTTTCCATCACTCTGACGTCGACGCTTTGTGGTGGGTTCACCTTGGAAGCAATCTTTGTCGCCTGGCTGTAGGTGGCCTGCGCAAGCCCAAATTTGTCTCAAGAACGTGTGGTCGTTCGAGAAGAGCCGTTGTCGTTTTGGAGAGAACTTGAAGAAGTGGTACAACCCGTGCCAAAGACCAGTGCTCCATACCTGCCCAAAAAAAAGAGAAAGAGGTTCTAGTTCAATCAGCTCTCTTGCCTCAATGTGGTTGCATAAGGCTTCAAAAGCAGGGTGTACATTCAGCGCTGTGCCATTCGGCTGTTCAAGAACAAAACGGCAGCCTAAGCAGGCAGCATAAAGGCACAGAAGCAAGCTCCGCCACGCTAAGAGATTACCAAGCCGAACTGAAGCGTAGCCAGCGTTGCCACTGGGGTAAAGCATGCTTCTCTGGTGAGTGCCTGATGACCTGACGCCAGGTCAGAGCAAGTCAAGAAGAAAGCAATTCAAATGCCAAGGCCCCAGCGGACGACAAAAACTCTGGCAAGGCAAGGCTACTATCAAGAGCCCTCCTTCTTTGAGGCGTCTGACTTCATTCATGGCAAGCCTGTCCAAAATGACAACGCGCGCCAACAAAATGCAAAGTTAGTTTCACTTGTAAGAGCTCCAACTTGGTTTCTGGCAAAAACCCAGCAGATTGGGAAATGTCATGAGACCCCCGTTCCAGGTCATAATCCAGGTCCAGACTGGTGCCCACATAGCCGGCCTGCAAAACAAAAATATTGAGAAGTATCCTTCCGTGGCTTGTGGAATTTGACATGCGTTTAACCTACTAGACAGCAAATTTGCTGCAAAATTAGTGTTATAGTTATAGCGTTATAGATATAGCAGAAATGCGTTTCCATTTGGGCCTCCCTCATGGCAAAGCTCAGCCAAGCTTTCCCGGCGTAGATCTCGACAAAATCTCTGTCCTGACAAACAGCCAAAAAGTTTCAACACTCAATACAAAATATTCTTTCAATATCTGACCTTCTCATCAGGAATGCCAGAATCGTGTGCTAGGAGAAGAGACAAAATGATCAGCCCCAGTGGGAGGCGCCATTGCAAGAATCTGAAGACTGACATACCCACAAAACCTAAACAACCCCGCGCGAGCTGCCAGCCATGAACTCACAGCAACAAGGCTAGTGATGTTGCAAACAGGGAACCAAATCTGCTTCCCAGCTTTTCCCAGCTCAAGCCAGCAACGGATTTTTATTTTTCCACTCCAGCCCCAGTATCTGCCTCTAATCACAAGGGGTCACGTCCCTTGCTGAAACCCAATTGCAGTTGATGGTTTTTCCATCATGCGTTTACCCCCCAAAAAAATCTATGTGAACCTCCTCCTCTTCAACTCTTTGGCGTCCAAAGTGGAAAGGTAATCAGCGCGCTCATCAGAGAGCATCCAAAGTCGAAGCGACTCCTGGTAACCATGACCTTCCTTGCGTTTGTTTTGAACAAACTCAGATTTCTTGGCTTGGAACTGCTTTGGAGCGTACGCATTTGACGGCGGTGGATCCTGGGTCTTTGCACACTGCCTCGCCAATGGCCGAGCAACTGGACGAGTTCCAGCCTGCCTCACACTCTGGTTGTCTGGAACATCTGCTGTTTTCACCTCTTCCTCTCCAGTCTCCCTCGTTCTAGTCTTTTTTGCTCCCTTTTTCTTTTTCTTGGGGGGCTCAGCGTCTCCAGAAACATCCATGCCATCTTGGGGGTCAACCTCATCTGGAATTGGCTGGAGAGCCGCAGGTGGTGGACACTGGTTCGCTGCCAATGCCTTCTCGACCTGGGCGGAGGAAGTGGCATGATCCCATAGCAAATTGGAATCGAACAAACTAAGTGACAGGCATACACAGGCAGCAAGTACTTGTTGTCCCGGCGAATCTCCGTGGAAGAGGCGGATGTCAAAGAATCTCCAGACTTCTTTTTGGAAATCGTGTTTTCCTTCTCCGCAAGCTTTGTTTCACCAACCCGTTTCTTTTCCAAGGCTTGTTTCAAAGCAGCTTCCAAACTCACCCAGTCAAACCCTGTTTCTTGCAAAGCTTGTACCGGATCGATGGCCGGTTTGTCAACAGGTTTCTTTTCAGAAGCCGCTCCAACAAGTTCCCAATATTTTTCTTTTGCTTCCTTGATTTTTTGCTTTTGGCACCATGGCTGCTGGCCCAAAGCAGCCGTTTGAACCGTGAGGCAGCTTCCCTCAGACCATACGCCATTTTGTCAGCCCATTTTTCCACAACCTCGAGACCTAAGCCTGTTGGTAGTTTGTGGTGCTCCATGAAAAACTTCAAGATGGCGCGACTTACAACCTCTTCGCTCAACCTGGACTCATCCGGCATGGAAATCAAAATGCCCAAGATTGCCTGCCAGCAACCGAACAGCGTTGCTACAAAATACTACTCTAGAGAAAAAATTGCCTCCGTGTTCAACTCAATATCCTTGATCTGGCAAACCTGGTCCTTCTCGAAGAATTTGGGTGAGTAGGCCCGGACAAAGCTGAAGCCCGCCTGACCAAGCATAGTGTTTGAAGCTTACAGCCCAAAACTGCATCTAGGTAAACTTGCCCTGACACCGGCCTGCTTTAGATCAGGGAAATGCTTCTCCCATGCACAGCAAATATCATCAACAAGGCTTGGATTCACATCCAATTGTTTCAGTCGGTTTTGCTCGCGATTTTCTTTCTTCATTGCTGCAGCACCCCAAGTTGAGACAAACCAAATGGCTCCGGGAAAACTGCTTGAACAAGTCATCAATGCAAAGCTCAACAGAAGTCCCAGGCGCAACCTAAAAGTGAAGCAGCTCCTGAAGGATGATTGTGAAAACTGCGGGGGCTCACTTCCAGTGGAGCGCCAGGGTTTCCATCGACGCCACTTGGGCATCGAATGAAGTCCTCCAGATCGCAGATATATAATGAAAAGAAATATAGTGACAGTGAAGCAGTCCTTCATGCCATATCCAAAACCTCAAAGGATAAAAGCTGGCGCAACGTTGAACGCAAAAGCTAAGTGACACATACTGTATGGGAAAGCTCATGCGCAAAGCCAGGCTCTCCTTTTGATCTCACAGTCTAGTACGGCATCTTCTTCGGCTGCACGCGCTGCACACGGTTCTCCGTGTCCACGGTGTAGTATCTGCCTGCCCAAGAGAAGCAAATCCAATGTGATACCTGCATCTCAACATGTCCAGGCCTAACAAAAAAAAGGTCCGAGTTCTTTTTGCCCCAGATGCCTGCAAAGAACTGGTCTTGAGATTTTCTCCCATACATGACTTTTGCAACTTAGAAGTTCGCTTCTCAACCAGAATCTGCAAAAATCATGGAATTTCCTGCCTCACCGGCGCGGCTGGTGGCATCGTTCCCCGAAGCTGAAGGCAAAGATGCTGGTGTTTGGTTAACCACAGGCAATGTTGGGGGCGGCGGCGGGCTCTGAAACTTTGGAATTACACGAGGAGGCGGTGGACACGGCGTCCACATTTCTTTTTCACAATGAGTAGGCTGCGGTGGTTTTGGTGGAACCCGCTGATGCTTGCAAACACTCGGGTAAGGCTTGGCAATCGCTCTTGCTGCCCGCGCCTCTTTCTTCAATGACGTGGGCCTGCAGCAAATGGGTGAATTTGAGGTACTTGGACAAAAACATGTTTCAAAATTGCAGGCTCTGTTTGGCCTTACAAGTGGACGGGTGACCAATGAAACAGCTGAGTCCGCCTTGGCAAACTCAATTGCAATCAAAAGCATTTGCACAGTGGAAAGGTTAAACTGACTCTTGGCGCTGCGCTTTTGCCTGGCTTCCTTCTTGTCCTTCTGGGATTGCCTGCAATTGTGCTCTGGAGGTGTGCCGCGTCAATTACAAAGCAAAACATTGCCTGTGAGTTCTCCATCAAGCCACTTAAAGGTAATGCTTTTGGCTTGACCAAAAAATTGCTGCAATATGGCACCACCAAATTTGATGCTCCGTGCTGCCACACATACTGTATCGATCTGATTGCCAGCAAACTCACTCCAAGCGCCGTGCCACCTGTTGGCGTCCACGAGGCCCCTTACAAAAAACTATAGGCCTGCAAGAAAATGGCTGCGGATAAGGCCTGAGAGGAACCACCTGCATGTCATGTCAACTCGTGCATGTCAAGCGTGAATGTCAAGAGAAAAACAGCAAAACAGAACAAAACAACATAGAAATACACATAAACACTGGTAAAATGACAGGGTAACAGTGGTGCAGGCTGCAAAAGGTTCTATTGGGCCTTGGGTTTCAACATTTAGAGTCGTTTTACGGTTTTTAAGTTTTTCACAACCATAGCTACTACAAAATCCCATCCTGCATCAGGATCTTTTTTATAGTCGAAACGCATCTCCAGGAGCAGTCCGAAAAGGGCCATCCCTGCGGCGGTCGTGGACTGTATCAGGAGACGATCCGGAGCCAAAGGGGTCAGTCCAGAAGGTGTTGAAACAACACACCAAAGCCCCTCGCAAGGAGCGGACTGTGAAGTTGCGCCTGGTCGAACGCGAAGTCCAAGCCTCCCGAGTTACCGCAAAGGGAGAGTACATGGTGCAGAACAAGCACCGAGCTTGGATCGCGCCAAAGAAGCGACCGCGACCGGGATCGTCGGAGTCGCGGGTGAAAAAGGAGTTCATCGAGATCAAGCCCTCAAGGGGAGTCACGATGGTGAGCTTGACAGCTTCAGAAGCATCGGATGTAGGGGATATGGAGGAAGTACCGAGCGAAGCGCCGAAGAGCCGACTGTCATCGGGACTGACAGGAGCAGAACGGGTCACCAGCGAGACCATCATCAGGATTGGCACCACGCCGGAAGGAGAAGTTGTCGCAAAGAAGCAAGAGATCAAAGCTGGGACTGCTTTCTTTAAGAGAAAGTGAAGTTTACGTCCCAGGTCAGGTCACTGATGAGACCAGCCGACAACTCAGCTCTAAGCATGACCGATGCCAGTACTTCCGAATGGATGTCGGAGACAGCCCAGAACGAAGATCCGCCAGTCCTCGAGCTGACGGAGGAGAACCTGAAGAGATTGGACGAATCGGTCAAGCAGCGAAGATCGCCTTCGATCTTACCATCAAAGCCAAATCTCGGCCTGTCGGCCCGCAGCCGCCACCAGGGCCGCCGCCCGGGTGGCAACCACCGGCCAAGCAGCCACCTGTTGCGCCGCCAAAGCAGCCGCCAGTTCCACCGGCGACCAGCTTGGTGGTGGAGCCATATATACAGCCGGCGACGAAGGAAGTTGAAGATCTGACAGAGGTGCTGAAGGTGCTGAATGTGCACACGGTGCCCAACTGATAGAGGGTCTCGTTGTGGTCGGGAATAATGGTGAAGTCGGATTAGACAGTGATTCAGGAAAGTAGGAGCTTGGGGTCATGGCAGGTGGTGAAGCCTCATCCGGATTTTGGATCATGTCAACCAAAAGACGAAGTGCCACAATGACGATGTTCAGCTGGGTCGCAATGGTGGAGACGAGATCCGAAGTGGTTGAAAGAGGCATGGGCGAGAAAGCGAAGTAGAACGGTAGAAAGTTGTATTTGAGCCGAGACGCTGGTGAAGGGAATGGAGTAATGAAGAGAGGGAGGAATGGAAAATAAAACAAAATAAAAACCAGAGAAAAAGGCAGTAAGTGAAAACGACAGCCACGGGGTGAGGACAGAGGATATTTTGATGCGAAAATCGGTCCGAGGTGCTGCATCCGGTGAGAAAGTGAGAAACCGACATTGTGTGTGCAAAGAAGATCTCGGTAGGTGAAATCGATGACGAAGTTGATGAAGAAGTGGTAGAAGTTGAGTCATGGTAAAGTCCTTGTCGAGGTATTGTTGAGTCAGGTCAATGAGTTGAGGAAAGATGAGGTCACGAGGTCGAGTCAAGCGGCAGATCAAAATGCCCCGAGTGAAGAAGCCGGCGAGAGCCATGTCCGGAGAGCCTGCAGTACGATTGCTGCGGATCAGTGTGAGATGAGGTGGTTGTCGAAAGGTAATAGTGCGTTGAGAGGTGGAAAGAACGAAACCAAGGAGAGTCTCATCCGTGACATACTCCATCTCCAATGGTCTGCCGTAGAAGAAGGGTTGAGCGATGGCCTGGAAGGAGTCAGTATGTAGCATGTGTGTAGGCCCGAGGAAGAAAACGTTGTCAACGTAGCGTGCCCGAAGGGCCACGCCAGTAGCGTAGCGCCACGAGGAAGTGGGGAATGAACGTAGGAAACAGTATTCACGGAAAAGTGCGACCGCGCTGCACAAAGCAGGGGCCAAAGGTGATCCCATAGAAGCTCCTTGACATTGTCGAAGCACGGTGAGGCCCACAGCAAAGTAGGAAGAGTCCAACAGGTGGGAAACCAAAGCTGGTAGATCAGATGGGGTGATAGGAGCGGGAAGCCTTGCGCCAACGACCACAAAAGATGCGTTGAAGGCGTTCTTGTTGGTGCTGAGCAACGCTGAGAATGGGGTCGTCCTGAAGATCCAAGCCTTGAAGAGCAGCCTAGCGTGCGATCAGGAACTCCACGGTGGAAATCATGCGGGGGTGTGTGACGAAATTGAAGAAGCCGGCAATGTCTTGTTGAAAGAGGACGAGGTCATCCGTGGGGTCGTAGTGTTGTAAGATCCTCCAAATGTGACGAAGGAGGGGTAGGACGTCAGAAAGTGCTGTCAGCTCAGGGAAAACGACTTGCAGAAGGCAGTAAATGGCGGAAGCTACCGTCTGGCTGAGTGGTGCACATACTGTCTGCGCGTAGGACACGATCGGCCGGGCTTTGCTCCAGTCTCGAGAATGTTTGGGAAGGATGTACGCAGAGGGAAGACGGCGATCCCAGTGGAGGCCCCATCGATAGCGTTGGAGAAGGTGAGGTGGCCAGATATCTCGTAGGCGAGTCCTGATCAGGTGAATACCATGGCGTAGTGGTTGGAAAACAGGTGTGGAAGTGGTAGGGGAAGGAATGAAGGTCTTGTGCAGGAGGTGGTCGTAGTGGCAGGGGCAGGAGAGGACTGCAGTATGTGGAAAACGATCACCAGGAAGCCTTTGGTGTAGCGGCGAAAGGTTCGGATTTCGAGTGAGGACCAGCCGTTCGGGTTGGTGGACTGTTGTTGAACATGGTGTTGCCACTCCTGTCGAAAAAAGTGTTGCCATTCGGGTGACGGAGTGGTTCAGGAAATCACGTTCCCCCGGCCAAACAGTGTCTTGCAGATTGGCTTCAGAGAGAAGTAGCCTGGGAAAAAGGTCTGAGGCAAAGCCGATGATGTGGTTCGAGTCAGGGTGACGACGGAAGTCAGGTCGAATCCGATGGCAAACGGAGCGAATGTCGGAGTCCAGTGGCGTAGAAATGTTCTGAAAGTGAAGAGGTAGTGCTCCAGCGTGTGCGACTTGACCTCGATGATCGGTGAAGCGGGTACTTGTAGTGGTGGAAAAAGGTGGGAGTGGAGTTGTAGAAACTCTCGAAAATGTGGGCGACAACGTTGTAGGAAACCGTGAGAGAGTTGCAATAAACGAAGAGTAGCGTGAGTGGGTGGGATCATCAGGTTCCGGAAACGGAAAATGGTAAGCAAGCTGATGCCGAAACGGCAGTCAAAGTAGCGGGAGCCACCGCCAAGCACTGCATCGTAATCCATGGACGCACGTCTTTCCTCAATGGCAATGGACAAAATGCTGATTTTGACAAAGAATGCTACACGGGCAAATGTTGCCTACAGCCGTGCCACGAACCTTACGATCCTCGCATGCCCGATTAACATGCACGCCGGCCCCAGAATTTGTCCTACCGGACAGTCGGCAGTTAGGACAATGGCGACTGCTCCACATCCAGGGCGGCGGTGTAGCGTAGGTTACTCCAAAAGGTATCAACCACAGTCGGTTGCTGAGCAGGACAGAAAGGCGCAAGCCTACAGTTTCGAAGCACTTCATAAAATCTACTTCTACGATGCGTGGAGCCAAAGTCGGAAATTGTCCTCCCACCAAAACCGGGTCTATTGGTGCACGGGTGCTACTGGCCCTGCCAACAGACTACCGCTGAGATCTTCGCAGTGTCTGATGCAGAAAGGGAGGAGGCGGATCACTCACCTGCCCCAGAGCCCTCGCCAGATGCTATAGATGTCGCCATGGCCTCAGGAGAGACAAGTGAAATCGTGTCGATTAGCAGTGCTCTTTCAGAGAATACCACACTGCCTAGCTCACTGAGCGGTGAAAACACTGATTCCTCAATGGGCAGAGAAGTGGATGTCGCTGACAATGAGGTAGAGGGTGAGAGCCTCAGCGATTGCCCTGCCTCCTCCCATGTGCTGCCGCCGTCTGACAAGCGTGTCCTGGAAGCCTTGCCTCAGCTCAAACTTCGTGTAGAGGTCCCACTATGGACAGACCCCAATGAAGCCAAACACCCCCCACCACAAACTCAATCCGAAGAGTCTGATGCTGATACTAGCATCACAGGCGCAAGAGAACCCTCACCAAGGCTTGCGCAACCAGTGCCAGTGGGGGAGGCAGAAAATCAGGACCTGGCGGATGAAGGGTCGGCTGATGAAGAAGATGGTGATGCAGACCCCACCTATATCGTTTCTCAAGGGCATGGGCGTTTTGCCCTTCGCTGGTAAGGGCAGTGTGCAAACAGAAAGCACAACCATTGCTGATTGGACTCTGGATTAGAAATTGCAATGAACAGGATGGGATGGCTCCTCCTCTCCCCGAAGCAGGATCTCACGAGACGGAGCAAGGAGGACCTGTACGTCCACTACCATCATGCCCAAACTGCCACGAAGATCTCCGACCGTATCAAAAGACTAGTGAGTACGTGTGCAGTGAAACGCAATGGCAAGGGATGAGCTATTGGCTCGCAGGGGACCCTACCTTTCTCAACAAAATTGATAACCGTCGCCGTGAATTGCGTGAAAAGATCGCAGGAGCATGTTGGTACAGGAAGCTCCTCATCCACTGCCCGTTTCCCTAATCGCAATCGACCTCCTCCTCCTCCTGGATACTGGGGCTCTTGGTGATTTCATTGCAACAACTGCCAGCCAAAAGGGCTTTAGCTCTTAGTAGGAGAATGTTGCGGCCTCAGCCGCTGCATTCGGGTGACCCTTCCTCCGTGGGCTCAATAAAGTGACTATGTAAAGCATCTTGGCTCAAGGAAGTAATGCAGTCGTAGTGCGCAGCTAAGCAATGCCACAGGTCTGCATTGAGCCACAAGTAATTGTGTTGGCTACGATTGCGGGCAATGAATACCACATGCCAGCCAACCTAGCACACCACGAAGAGCTTGCACAGCTAGAGGATGATGTGGTCTGCTTCTTGCCAACCGTCTCTGATGTGGAAGTGTTTGGCTGTGAGGTTGACCTCATTGTGCCGGACACCCAGCTGCCGCTGAGAAATCCCATCCATTCCACCCTGAAGAAGCACAATAGGCTTCAGGTCATTGTCAGACCATGCTTGGAGGACGGGCACACAATCTGGCAATTGCAAGACAGCGATCGGGAAGGCTACCCAAAGGCGATTCAAAGGGTGCGATTTGTGCTCCAGGGGCAAGTGCATTGCAGGCTTCTTTACCAGGGCTGACTTGACTGAGCGAGCAACATTCTGCAAAGACCCTTATACCAAATTGGACACACCCCGGCACTTCGATTTGTCTGAATACGTAGCATCCTTGAAATGCCCCATCCTGGAGAGAAACAACCGAAGGCGGGAGCTTCACAATTTGTAGCTGAGGACGGCTTTGCCACGCTGCGGATCCAATCTGGGTGATTCCTGGTGCCACTGCGACATGACGGAGCATTGGCGCAGAGTAAAAAGCTCAGTTTGGCACTTCCTTTCTTCGCATTTGAAAGTTGTCTTGCCCTAACGACCATCGATTTTGTCATGGATACAACTACTGACAGAAAATCAAGGGTGCTGCCAGAAGGCAGCTTCTGTGGAGCAGGAATAGAGAGTTTGCGTCTCCCGCCTGATTTCAACTTCATTGGCCCAATGGCTTGTGAGAATTGCAAGCGGCTGATTGAAGTGGACATTATGAACACGGACGTCACGGCCATCAGGGGTTCCACCTTCTCATATTGTGTTGCTCTGGTAAATGTGTGGCTTCCGCCTCGAATCCAGCGCATAGGGAAGGAAGCCTTTCTCTGCTGCACGTCGCTTCGAGAGCTAGTTGTGTCGTCCATACTTGAGTATATAGTAGTCCGAGCCTTTTTTGGCTGCGAACATCTCACGCATCTCACAATGCTCAATGATCAAGACACATGGGGGGATGTGAGGGCAGAAGACAATGCCTTCTTGCTGTGTGATCAATTAGAGCGTGAAGCTTGGTTAACGCTGCTTCCACCGAATGACGATGTAGACTCAGACGCCTTTGATGAGGAACTCCGTAGAGGACTTCACTGACAGGGCCGGTGCCATGCCTCGCTTCGCGGCAAGGGCAGCGCAAGCTCATGGTGGTGCCTTGCGCATGTGTGAAGTTGGCAAGATAGAGCCTTGGAGTGGGCTGCTACCACAGGAGAGCACTGACCCTGTCGACTCCGAAGACGAGCGCTCTTAAAGGGTTTCCTACCAATATATCCGTAGTCAGTAGCCATAAGCCAACCCTCGGTGAGTGCCTCAGCACTTGTCCCGGGCAAAGGATCTGCGCCTCAGTGGCTCATGCTGTATAGTAATGTTGCTGCCAAGTAGATGTGTAACCCTCTGCAAGTTTGCGTGCAGCATTTGAGGAATCCTTCGTAGCGGCGATGCCCCGGCTCAAGCAAAGAGACTTTGTACAGATTAGGGCCTATGGCGACCCTCAGCGTCTCCAGTAATGCCTCGTCCAGAGAAAGCGAACCAGTCATGTCGTGCCTGCTGAAGCTCACAACTCTGTCAGGCTTTGAGGTAGAAATCACGACAAGCGTTGCCAAATATGACAGGTTCGAGGACCTTGAGGACTGCGTGGTAGACTACCTATCCTCTGTGACTGACCTCGATGTCTTGGATGCACGTTCGATTTCGTACACCCCACAAAGCAGACATACCTAGATGAACCCATATGGGAAGTTTTGCAACAGAACGCGCAATTCACCATCATATTTCGTGACTGCCTCGCTGTCCTTCATTCGCAGGAATGTTTTGATGGATGCCCATACCGGGATATCCCACAAGCAGTCCGAGTCCCAATGAATCCGGCAGCAATCGTTCCTGCGGGTGCTTTTGCCGCTTTGCCCCGACTGCGTCATGTCACTGTCGATGCTGGCGTATGCGCAATAGGAGCTGAAGCCTGGCAAAACTGCCGACGTCTTCGAGTAGTCAGGCTGCTTGATACAGTGGTGCGAATAGCTGATAACACGTTTCGAGGATGTCATCTGCTCAATAGCATCACCGCACCAGGCTGTGAGGAGTTCGGATATAAGGCATGTGCGGACTGTTGCTCCCTGCAGAGGATCCATGCATGCCAACGGAGGAAGTGCAGCCAAATTTGGACACTACCTCTTTCGAGATTGCATCAACCTGGCCACCTTTGTCCTTCAGGAGGATGGCCGTCAACAGGAGGCACAACCACAGGCTGCAGCGAGAGAGCTCCCGATGGGTTGTCTGAGCTCCACTGGAATTACTACACTGGAGCTTACTAGGGATTTCCATGTGCTGGGTGCGCATGCTTGTGACAACTGCAAGTTGCTTCAGCAAGTAAACATCCCAAACTCAAGCGTTGAGGAGATCCAAGAGTTCACCTTTGTGCATTGTGTCAGTCTTCCAGAGGTCAACCTCCCGTACTCATTGCACACTATACGAGTGCGGTATTGGCAGAACTTGCTGTTCCGCCCTCACTGCATTACATTGCCAGTAGGGCTTTCCTGGATTGCACATCATTGCATAAGTTACCATGAGGATCCAACGTTGTTGTTGGCAAGTGGTTTGGTACAGACGACATGTGGGCGCCGGCGAACATGTCGTTTGTATATCACTTTGTGCCCAGCATCAGTGTTATATGTCATTCTGTGACACTCCTACGACATCGGCGACCATGTCCCATGAGGCAACGGCGAATGTGTCTCATGAGGCAACGGCGAACATGCTACACGCATCGACCTGCACTACTGTTTCCTGTGATCTGCCCTGCGAGGCTTTACTCGCGATATTGTACAACAGTGGAGTTTCTGTGGGCAGGGTTGTTGTCCATGCACTGTCTGTCTGTGTACTGCACACGACAACGGCGAATGTGTCTCACGAGGCAACGGCGAATATGCTACACGCATCGGCCACCACTGTTTCCTTTGATCTGCCCCTTGCGAGGCTTTACTCGCGATATTATACAACACTAGAGTTTCTGTGTGTATAGTGTTGTCCTTGTGCTGTCTGTCCATATGTACTGCCCACGAAGCCAGCGAACGTGTCCCATGAGGCAACGGCGAAAGTGTCTCATGAGGCAACGGCGAACATGCTGCACGCGTCATGTTACTTTTTGGAGACTACAAAGGCTGAAGCCCTGAAGGACCCACCATATGTCAGAGATTTCTTTTGTGGGTGTATAGAGCACGTGACGAGAATGTTCGGGCCACCTGTCGTGCATTGTTTTTTCAGCACTAAATATTTTTTGCGCTTTGCTTGTGAAGCTCCGCTGCCAGAGCGCAATGCTCAAGATCTAGAGGCATCACTGATGTTCACACCATGTAGGGCGCAAGGCCTCCAGCAATAGTTGTAACTTTGTAACACACCATGATCGGTCGCAGCCGTCGCAACGTAGATTTATTTGCTACATGTCTCTTTTGCAGTTCAAACGTAACAGAAAAAACTTCTGCAGTCGTTACTAGTTACCGGCTATTTTTTTCACACCTCACAGGGGACAAGGTTTGTTGGCACGACGGGGTTTGAGCGTTTGGCGCCCTGTTGGTTTTTCAGTTCCTCTTCGTGGAACGGAAACGGAACCATGCACGTGACAAGAACCTTACAATGTCACCTTTCGCGTATACTGCATCAATATGGACCTATTTTATCTCTATATATATACACATATTGAAAAAGGAACACGCACAGCATCTTCACAATCCATGAGCTTTTTCATGCCGGCTGCTCTGTGGCTGCGTCTGGCTGTCGGGCGTGTTGCACACGCGCTTGCGAAGAGTGACTCGCAAGCACCCAAACCCCCGCATGAGGCTCATGAGGACGAGGGCCACTGAATAGCTAGAAAGTTTAATCAAATACAGATGTGAAAACCTGACCACTTCTTTCCATTGGTTTTCAGAACCTGTTACACGATGCGCTTAGAGCGAGGTTGTGAAACCCTACCCTTTTCCTCCCAACTCCTGGCGCCTTCGGCGATCGGATTCCAGAAAGAGCCCCAAGCAAATCAAATACCGCTGCAAAACGCGGTGAACCATAGTGGACCCATGGCATTGAGCAGCCACCCGCTTCACTCTACCAAGCCATGACTCTTCCGCGAAGCAGTGGAAAACAAATGGGTTTATCTTCCACATTCGAGTTTGTGTGGCTGTGTGCCACAAATAGTGACATTTGGGTCTCATTTTAAAGAGAAGCGCACCTGGAACCCCATGGTTCTCTGTGAGAAGCTGCAATGACTTCAGGTGCCTGAGCAACATCTCACTAGCTTCAGATGCATTGCGACTGGTCAGCAAGACGCCGCCGGAATCGAAGATCTCCATCGAGCGGTTCAGAGTCCATGAGCTATAAGCTATCATTCGCAAAGTTTCGTCCTGACACGAAGGGCGAAAGAGTGAGGAACCTGGGATGGCCGGGTTTGGGCGGAAGGTCCCGAAAACCTTTTAAAACGTGTTTCATGAACTTGGTGCAACAAAGCTTCGAGGGGGTATTCCTCAGAAGCCTTTGCAGTTCGCAAAGCTGTCCACCACAGCAAACCCTTCGTGTCCGAGGCTTTAAAGCGAGAGCTCAGCTCAACATACTGTTTAGCGTCAGCCGGGTAGCAATGCTTTCTCACAATTGGTGGGCCCGCGTAGTACAACCTTCCACCATGGAACTATCAAAACTGAAAAACTATGGGCAGAAACTGTTCACGCACACACCTAAAACAAAAAGTAAACTAGCACAGAAACTTGTGATCTCGGTAGGTCTGGCGGATCTCCATCGTGATGTTAGCAAACATCTCATTGCTGTCTCGCGCCACCCCGTACCAATCGAAACATCCCCTTTCCAGGAGAACCCTGAGACAACCTGGCACAAAGTCGCGCCCAGTCCCAAGGAAGAGGTTGTGCATCACGTCAAACACACAGGTGTGTAGCGTCCATCCTTCGACGACGGCCCACTCAGAGACCACCTGCGTATGCATATATGTGCAATGGTCCATGGTTGCCAGGGCGTAGGGCGCACTGGCGTTCATGTTCTTATAATTCATATGAGGGTTCCCCCTCTTGGATGGCTTCTCAGCAAAACATAAATCACATAACCTTTGGTTGGCAATCAACATGCGTCATCGCTCAAAGGTCAAGGGTTTCTGCCCCAAACACTGCCACTAACAATGTTCTCAACTGGCTCCAGGAAGCTTTGTGGCCTGGTACCACCTTGCAAAGTTGTGAACTTCGTGCCGGGCTTTCAGGTCACATTTCCATGAGAAGTATGTAGCCCTCAGGACGGCTTGCATGGGTTTGCAACAGAAGTGGCATCAACATCCACTAGCCTCCACATGGAAAAAGAACAGAACCCTTCTCACTATCACGCAAAGCCAAAAGTCCGAAATCCATTTCCAATGGGCTCACCAGCCAGTTTAGCCCTCCAGGCGTTTGACGGAAAAGTTTCGTTGTAGAAACCCTTGGTTGGAGCAACTCCTTTGGCAGCACATTTGAGGCTCCATGCCACGACGTCGGCCAGGACTTTGTTCACCCGGCGCTTCACCTTAAAGCTCGCGCGGTAGAAGACAAGAACGCCGTCCATCCACACAACTACCATGACACCAAACCCCTCAACAACAACTGCAAAACTGAAACAAAACCAAATGAAGCAAGAGTCTTCAGGTTGTTGCATATGTCGGTCTTGTATGAGGGTGATTGGAAAGCGAAACAACATCACATCAGTCACAAGTCCAGTACCACCAAAAATGCTCGACCACGAATAGCAACAGCACTCGTCATCCCTGAACATCTCAGCCCCATCTGCGTGGAGCTGCACCCCAACCAATTGTGACAAGGTCTGAGAAGGGTCAGACAGAACCGGGTGGTTCTTCCATGGGTCCAGAGTTCTGCAGTGTGTCCAGAAAGCTTCGACGTCACTAGGGCTCAGATCCCCAAACATGATGGATTGAAAGATTGAGCCGGCAGCGTTGCACGTAGCCAACGCGTGGAGGACTTCATGTGGGAGAAGAACTGATAGCGCCGTCCTGGCATCCTTCAAGCCATTCACCTGTGAGCGGAGGAAAAGTTATGGCACACTTGAGACTTTGCAACAAAGCGTCCAAAGCCTACCCATACATCAGGAAACAAAAATGAGCCTTAAGATCCACGTAGACAGTGTATGGTTGAAGACGCAATCCAAAAACTGAAGATAGCCATCTATGCAAATCTCTCTCGCAGTTTGACTGGGCACGTCCAAAAGCTCCCAGTGAAGCCATCTTCTCTACACTCTCATTCTCCACCCCATCCTTGAGGATTGCTCTAGCAACATCAGTAGCGCAAGTGATATCAATACGGCCCCGCCCCACAAGCTGCAGAAGTGAGTCCACAACGTGGCTGTGCTTCATATCGTCTATTTTCCGCCGCTTCAAGCACCTACGGGCAGCTCTCCACATTCAACTAGCAACGCGCAATGGATAAGTTGGGATCCCACCAAGCAAGCTTCAATAAAAACAGCGTGAGCTGAACCCTGCAGTTGACAAAGATGAGAGCAGATTGAATTGCAAAGCCTTCCTACCGCAAATGGAATTGAACGATTGCACGCACGGATAAATGTAGTGGAAAGGAAGAATGCAAAGATTGATAAACATGTAGTTGAAAGGTTTCAAAGGTATCGGGACCGGACCTCTCTTCCACTGCCAGAAGCGAAGCGCCTGGCTCGGCGGACGTCGATGTCAAACAACGTTTTTAAAGAACACATTATTTTAAACTGCTTTCGAAAGCTTGCTCTGACAACTTGCAATGTACATGAGAGAAGCTGGCAAGCACGAGTTTGAGGTTTCATGATGCACTTGTTTCGCTGAACGCAACATGTTAGAGACTCACTCCACATGAAAGCGAAGAGGCTGAGATTGCACTGTGCGCCGTTTTTTCATCTCAGGACATCGACGGTGTTGCTGGCAAAGGATCCCATTGCCAAGGCCAGGTCTTTGCAACCCGTGTGACAAACGCGCGTCAAAACAAGTGGGCGTACTTTCAAAAAAAGGTTTGGCGTTTGAGACACAAAGAACGGGTTGGTCCAGTCTAGCTGGCCATTCAGTGGCAATCCCCTCAAAATTCAGATGCAGTTGCATCCCGAACTACCCCAAAACGTGTTTCACGGCTCTCAGCCCTCACTTGTCTCTCGTCTTCCTTGACTTGCTCTTCTCCTTGTTTTCCTTGTCTTTGCCATCGCTCTTGTCCCTTTTCTTCTTATTGTTGGCTCGCTTCAAGCCACTGAGAATGGAATCCGCAGCAGCCTGACAAGAGTGAAGGGTGGTCAGTGAGTGAGGAGACAACAAAGCTAATTTATATAGGCAATTAAGCTACCCATATATGAGAACTGAATCTGAAATGCATTCAAGTCAACCTGTTTTGAAAACCAGGCCTCAGCAGTTTTGTACCAGTGCCGCAACTCCTCGACTTTCTTGAAAGCTTTCGCGTAGAAGCCATCGTCGTCAACACGGGTTGACACTGCTTGCTGCAATGTTTTGTAGTGCTTTTCAAGCTTCTCGGCGTGGGCCAAAAGCTGAGCTGACAATTCGCCAGCGTAATTGACAGCGCCAAGCCCCATGCTCTTTCGCCTGGCCGCTACAGACTCAGCAAGGATCTCCACCATGAGGTCTTCTGCCTTCTGGGGATTGGTCTTAGGCAGCGCAGGTTCAGAGGACTCTTCCTTCTTTTCTTTCTTCTTCTTAGGGACAGCTGCCACTGCCTCTGCCAAGCCCTCAAACAGAAGCTTTTGGCCAGCGGCCGACGATGCTTGGGCATCAGGGAGTGCGCCTTGCCGCATGACACCATCATTCTCATCAGTCAGGGCTTGGAGCATTTGCTCATCCAACTCATTCTTTGCCTGGATCTGCGATTGATCTGAGACACATTGTTTCCTCGTCAGCTCCTTTGGTTTTTTCATATAGTAAAACCTCTCCATCTCATCGCCAGGGAAATCATCATTGTCATAGCAAAGTCCCTGCTGCTCCCGTTTCTTCATCACTGTCCGGCCCTTATCCTCACCGAATTCCTTCACAATCTCTCTCCCGGGCTTCGCAACCCATCCTGAGAGTGACTGGTTCTCGTTGGAATGGGTCCGGGTGACGATGAGGCGGCACTGATCCCACTGCTTGTTGCCGTCCAACCAAGCATTGAAAAGATCTACCTTGCTCTTGGCAAGGTAACCTGCCAACTCACAAGGGAAGTTCTTTCGGTCCTGGATGCGCCGGCAAAACGTGTCCCAGTCACGTTTGTTGGTGACAGAATTTCTTTTGACTGGAACTAAGGCCATGGACTTGTCGCCCTTCTCGTCAGTCTCTTCCTTCTCATCTTCATCCTCCTCCAGGTCCTCCTCCGCATCCTCATTTGACGCACCTGAACCCTCTGATTCAGCGTCAGAGTTCTCATCTTCAACTGATTCCTCTTCGCAGGAACTGCTTTCTCCATCATCTCCATCATCTCCATCATCCTCGTCCTCCGAATCATAGGATCGCGGCACTCGAAGATTGAGCACCTTGTTGAGGTCAGCGGCAATCGAGTCGGAGTCACTTGACTCATCCTCTTCATGCTCTTCCTCCTTCCGGCGCTCTTCCATCTTCTTCTTCAAAGCTTCCATGCCCTTGATGGAAACAGCATTGCCACCCTTCCTCTCATCTTCTTTGGACGTTTTTGGTTTGGCCGCAGGCTTCCTCAAGGCAGAAGGTCGTGAGCCTGCGCTGGAAGTCCTGCCCCCCTTCTCCTCTGCCTCTGCTTTCTTCTTGGGAACACCCTTCTCCTTCTTCTCTTTCTTGTTTGCCGCCTTCTCTTCTTTTTCTGCTTTCGGTGTCTTTTCACGTTTGTCATTCTTCTCCTTTTTGATATCTTTTGTATCCTTCACCATCTTCTTTGAAGAGTTCTTCAGCTTCTCTTGCTTCACCTTCTTCGCACTGGGCTTGTCCCCCTTGGTCTTTTTGGGAGCAGTGTTATCCTCTTGGCGGGGCGAAGACTTGCCGTGCACTCTCGACCTGACAGGTGGATGGGCCTGCGCTTGTTTTGCCATGGCTATAGGACAGATCGCAGGTCACGGGACAGGGTGGTGAAAGAACCATGCACATGGAACGATCAGGTTTGCGTGGAGCTGTATTGTGTGCACGCAGATGAATTGAATGCAGAGCCCACAAACATTGAAGAGCTGATGAGCCTACAAGAGACACGTTCTTTCTCGCGCAAGCGGCATTTGAATTCTCGTGAGATTTTGTGAGCGCACTTCATGTTCTATTGTTTTCTATAGCCGGTACCGTATTGCAAATACAGGAGACACGTGGATCTACAGGTCGCTACTTTTCTCTACAAGTCGCCACAGCATTCTCTACAAATCGCCAGTGAATCTGGGTCCAAAAGCTGTTGAAAAAAAACTTTGGAGGACCAGCTGTTGCGCTACCGCGCCTCTCTTCAAAGCTGGCAGCCGCATTGGGTAGAGCTCCTGGAGATAGGAGGACCATTGGCGTTTGAAGGATTTGCTGCCAAGAGGGGGGGTGGTGGCTGGAGGTTTCAATTCAAGGGCACCTGTTGCACGTAGCTGGGAAAGGCTCCAGGAAGAGCTGTCTTGTTGGTTTTGTTGGGATGAAAGGAATCAACTGCTGGCCACCTGTTTTAGAGTCGGCGTTTCCCCAAGCTTTGTTCACGTATGGCTAAAGCGCCAATCAGCATGAATTTGGAAAATGAGGATTCTCACATTCCACGGCTGCACACAAGTTCCCCTCGAAGAAACACACAGCTCTTACTGCACAGAGCTTAGGAATTGCAAGACAGGCGTGAGGTTGGCATGTTTCAGCCAATGGCCATTAATCTTGACTCTGGTGTCTAAAGAGTTCTCTGTTGCGACAGCTTCTTTCAGGAATTGCCGCGCTGCTTTGCGGACTTGCCGGCGGTGCTTGGATCGAATCTTGGCCAAAGCCTTGCCAAACCTGAGATGGCTGACGTTGGGCTGGCGGGTCGCTTGAGGGCTGCCCCTACAACCAACCCTTAAGTGTCTATAAATATAGATAGATAGATAGATAGACAGATAGATAAATAGATAGATAGATACAGAGAGAGAGAGACGAATTCTGCAAGGTTCAAAGAAATGTTTGGAAACTGTATCATCAACCTCCCATCTAGATTAAGTTTGCTTCGGGCAACTTGAGCGGATAGTGCTGGGACTTTTTGAGGTCTTTCCCCCCTTTGCATCGCCATTTGCCAGCCCCGTCTCGGTATTTAATTGTCATCTCTGGGGCCGACCCCTCCTGAAGTTGCGGCGAACTGCGCTCGTCCAACAAACTGTCGATGCAACGGTGACCTCAGCAGTGCGGCGTACCAAACACCAGGGCTCCGTTTCGGGGGCGAATGTTTTCTTCCAAAAGGATTGGGATTGGAATGAGAAGCTTTTGCAACCCATGGGATTCAACCAACCATAGTTTGCAAAGAGGAAAAAGGGAAAGGGCTTTTCATTACAAGCAAAGATACTAGAGTAAAGGTATGTTCCCTTTCTGCTTTCACCTCCATAGTTGGCCATGCAGATTGAAAGTTTGCGCACCCCTCTGAGCAGCGCGAGTGTTTTCTGGAACGTTGGGTGATATTCCATAATGGAGCTACTTGGTTGTTCCACCACCCACCAGGAAGCGGTGGCTGCTGCCAACGCACAAAGTACCATGACTCGTGCGGTCATCACATTGCCTTCTTGCACCTTTAGGCTGTCGGGTCTCCCAAGAGGTTGGGATTTGGACCGAAGAGTGCTCCCACGGCTCCTGAGAGAGAGAGAGAGAGAGCGTGCAACACACACACTCTCTCAAAACAAAGCAAAAAAGGTCCAACTATGCTACAGGTCCCTTTGCGTGTCCCCAAAAAGACTACATATATAACCAAACAGATGTACTTGCTCATATATCTAACCAATACAGTTTTCATTGTGGCAGCTTCAACTGCTTACTGTAAGAATGCAAATGCAAAGAGTCATGAACACCCACGTAGAGCATACGGGCGCGTGAAGGCTAGCACCTCCAACCCGCGTGCGCAAGGTGTAGTAGACTGCGTTGGCAAACCCTGCGTCCGTTAAGATGTCCATGGTTGAAGGATCCATGTTGATCTCAAAAGGTACTGCTTTTCGCCCTGCCTGCCAACTGAGCAAGTCTTTAAAGTACTACAGCTTTGCTGGACTGTTCAAGAAGGGCGGTACATTAAGCAAAACCACCTTGTGGGTGCAATGCTCCCATAGTTAGTTGGTGTTTTTGCCCTACTTTTGTTTCTAGCCCACCCAGGGTTTCAATAGACCCCTATATTGAAAAAGGACCGAACCCATAAAAGGTGTCAGACTAATCAGGCTCACAGCAAAACCATACCTGCACCTCTCAACATGAACGAACACCACTTCAAGGTTGAAATGCTCCGTTTAACGCAGAACACGCTACTGAAAATGTGGGTAATCAGGCCGCTAGCCTGCTGCTCTCCAATGGTCACTGCCTGGGTGCCCGCAAACGTTTCGAGGTGATCTATTGGTGACCAGTCTAAGCCTGGGCAGCCAAAGACGAGGCTTGCCAGCATTGCCAATACCTTGGACAAAACTGTGGAAACTCAAGGTTGGGTAAGGCGCTTGGAATGGAAAACACTCTTGTTGAAGGTCAACACTTTGTTGAAAGTAAGGCAAATGGCGGCAGGCGCCTTCAAATGTTTCAACCCTTGCAGGACGAGCGATCGCTTCACATCCTTGTGAGACCTTCGCTTTGGCTTGTCGTGAACCGCTTTCTTCTTCGCTGAAGGGACACGGAAAGGCATCGCTTCCTTTTTGGCGACCATTGCAAGACCGATGCCTTCAAAACACAGGACCAAGTGTTCTCACTCTCACTTGAGCCCACCCCCTGCGTTGACCCTTTCATTTCAACATCGCCGAAGAGATACACACGTTTTGGCCACAGAGACATTGCCTTGTTCATTTTGACACCTTCAATGCTCTCTCCCTTCCAACCCTCTGTTCGCAAGATGTCCACGGTTTTCAGTCCTTGTCGAAATTCAGCCACTCCTGCGGCTTGCGATTGGCTGATTCACTGTATAATTACACCCAAAAGTAAAATCTCAAACACGTGTCTTGGCCGTGCCCTTTTTCTCACCGCCCCTTCATCTAAGGAAGAGTGGCTACACAATTCACCAACATTGCCTTCTTTGCCCCCGGCGCCTTGGACGATGAACTGCCGCGAGAAGCGCGCCGCAAGCCCCCATCGCCTGTGAAAGCGAGCATGGATTGCAGGGACATGACGCGGCGCTTCCCCGATAATATCTTATGTCTTAGTGTTTTCATCTTTTTCCTTCGCTACAAATCAGCAGACATTGCGTCATCTGCCCTAGATAGGCATGGAAAAACCCACCGTCCATTCTCTAAGGACGACAGACTCCATGCAGCCCCAAACATAGCTACCTGGCAACTATGTAAATGAGAACCTTGCCTTTGGCAACCTTAGAAGAAGGCCCTTGTCTTTGCAATGTTCCAAGCCTCTTGGGGGCCATCAAATTTTGACCAAGTGATTTGGCCAAGAGAAGTTTTATGGTCAATTGGCGCTTTCGATCCAACCCGTTTGACGATGTAAGCCTTCTTGTTCAAGAGAACCTCAATCGCCTTGGATCAGAATATTGGTAATTGGGGCTGACATGGATAACTGCATGTTAACTTGATCTGCGCGTGAACACCAAACCTCTAAACAGACTTGCGCTGAGGGGGGAAATCAAAGTGGGTGGCAAGTCACTGCTCCAGTGGGGCCACACACCGTGTAGCCATGTTTTCCCTTGCTGCCCTCGCATGGATAGGCTTCACGAGGAATACCAAGCTTCTTCAAGTCGTAGGTCTGCCACACTGTGCCCGAAAGCTTCTTGAGGTGCCTCTTGATGGCCTTTGTCTTACCGCTGCCTGCCTGACAGAGACTGGCTTGAGGAGGGGGCCAGTCCAAGCTCACATGTCACAAGATTCTTGAGAACCTACCCGTTTAGATTGTGCGTTGTGGTGATGGTGAACTCTCTCTAAGTCAAGGGACCTGTTTTGCAGGGATGGGTAGATCACCCAAAATCTTAGCTTCAGCATCACGAAATCCCGGAAGGAAGGGGATTGCCGTCTTGGAAACAACGGGCGCCTCATCGTCATATTTCGTTGGACTGGTCTCCTCCTGCGCGTGGGCACAGCCAACAGAGTGGACCAATAAGTCTGACAAGAAACATTGTGTTGGTTTCACCTCCCCATTTAATTTTCTTTTAACAGAGTATCGAGTTGCATGTCAAACTCCACCTGTACTGATTCAATCTTTTTGGAAAACTACAGAGCCATTCTCCTTCTTGACCGCGGTGTGCACTGCATCCCGAAGTGGAGCGGCAACGGGTCGGGCCCCGGAGCTGGCAGCCTGGAGAAGAAGTTGAAATGGCGCGCGGACAAGTTGTGAACGCAATGTGCATTTTCACGCGTAAAGACATGATAGTAATGGCAATACGTTGAATATAAAAGAATGGAATAAATAAGAGTGCGTAGGTTTCGACCATGGATGGGTTTGTGAGCTCAACGATGCATGGGCGCTGTGTTCAAATCTCCAAAGTAGCAAAAACTTTATATAAGGGCCCTGGCCTCTCCAGCCCTGGCTGAGCGATAGAAATCCCAGTTGTTCTTGGTGCAAAGCTGCGCAGTCCTTTCGCAATGTCCATGACGGGTGTACTGCCTCACACAATGGTAGAGGTAATCGTCGAAGAGCTCATGCCTAGGTAAAAATGGTAGCGGAGCAAATCAGAAGTGGTATAGCGGAGCCAAAGGCATGTCAAACTCTTTTTGACATAATCGCCTACACGCATCGAAATAAACACAAAGACCACCAAAGTAACCGTTACTCACTTCCACGCTAGAGTACCTCACATCCTGCTTGGAGAAGGTACCCAAAAACTCTGTCCGTGAAGGCCGACGCTTGCAGCACCAATCATACAGGGTTTCAATTGGAACAACCGTCTTCTCAAGCCGGTCAAGCGCACCCACTACTTGGTAGGCCTGCCCCATCCATGCTCCCTCGCGCTGGCTGTCAGCCATGTCATCCATGGGTCTATCCTCATCACTCTCATCGTCGCTCTGGCCTGCAAGGCCATGCGAAAACTTGCAAACACTGCGCGCAGAGCAAGATTGATGTTAAAATAGCTCAGAGCAAAACCATGAAACCTTTTCTGACAAGAACGACGTATTTCTTGCCCAGAACACCCTACCTGGAAGTCGGAGGGTTGACGCGCTCAAACTGTCGTGGTCGCGACGGTCCTCTTGAGCCTCATCGGACTCATCCTGACCATCTTGAACAGGGACAGGAGACACCTCGTCATCGTCACTTGGCATGGCCTCCTCGATGTCACTGCAATCGGACCCCTCCTTTTCCTCCTCAGACTCATCCTGACGAGCCTCAGGTCAGACTGGGACCATGAGTTTGCAAGCTCGAATGAAATGAAATAAAACCCACCAACAACAGACAATAACACCTGAACCTTTCATCCGCAGACATGCAACACGGCTGCGAGAGGGCGAAGGCCTCAAGAGCCCCTTCAACTGAGTCACCCGAGGGTGATTGCCAGCAGGCGACGATCGCCATAGTGATCGGACTGCCCCCACAAGCTTCTTGATCTTGACCCCCTCTTCAGCCGCAATCTGAAGTTTGGTGTTGGCTCCAACCAGCAGCTGTCCTTTGAACAAAGTGTCCAGCCACATGATGCAGTCGGTCAGGAAATAGCCCGAAGGAACCTTGAAGGTGCCATAATCGACACATCATCAAAACAATTTGCTTCACAACTATATATAAAACTATATAAAACCAATAAACCGGTTGCATACACCCATCAAAGAAACTCGGTCAGGGAATTCTTCAATCACTGGCTTGAGAACGTGAAAATTAATAGCAACATCTGCTGCTGATGGCCTGACTAGGGCCGAGTCCAGCCGAACAATGCCACCGCCGCTCCACTTGCCACTGTTGACCACTTCATGAGCACACATCGGCAGATGGTCAAAGATCCCCTTGGCCACTGTCTCCACGTGGCGGGAGGTCCAACCAATCTTGCCTGCACCTCACGCGCGACAGTACGCATGTAGAATATACCCAGAAAATGTCAACCCACCGAAGTCTTTAAACACGAGGAGACTTGGCTATACACAGGGGGCTGCGATCCAAAAAACTAAAGTGTAGGCTTTGAATGAGCCACGACAAGATCGCCATGTAGCGTGCGCTGCCTGTCCACCACCTTCAGCCTGCTCCACAAGCGAACAACGCGACTCTGGTCCAACGTTCATAGCTAAAGGCGGGTTTTTCGCAGCGACCTTCGGAGCAAAAAGGTTGCCTGCGAGACCGGCGAGTCTCCACACTGCAAGGTTTTCATGCGACACAGCCGCTGCATGTCTGCCTTGCCATCTCACATGTGCCTCGAAGAAACAACAATAATGCAAACAAACAATTGCGGTGGCCTGCGCAGAACCCCAGGCGCGCTCGGGCGACAAGAGCTGAACCAAACGGATCGTCGGTGCCGACTGCAACGCGGCTGCAAAAACAGGAAGACATTCCTTCACAAGTCGAAATGCGAAGACTCAAGTCCAAATGTTTCCTTCACATAAATGTGCTCTTGATTCTCTCTCCATCCAAACGCGTTTAGAATTTCTCCTTTGCTCTTCTCTTTGCTTCCCAGCGCAATGTTGGGCAAACAAAACCACAGTTTACGCACACGATGCGTCGATCGGCGTTTGGTGCAAGGTTTCACGTTTTGAAAGCGCCGTGTGGAACACAACCAGGGGCACCACGCGACATCGTCAGTGCTCTTGCTTGTTACATACTGTAGCAAAACATTGGGGGCGCTACCTGAAAAACACAGGGCCCATGTTTAACGTGTATAACACATGATCATTATTTCCCCTGGGAGCGCGATGCGAGGTAACAAGCTCATGGATACGCTAGCTTTTTTTTTGCAGCAGCGTGCCCAAATACAAGGGACACCTTCTTTTACAAAGTGCAAGTGGCGTTGCCTATTGTAATCACGATGCGCAAATAAGAAGAGAGGAGCCTCATGGTAATAAGACTCCCAGGCCGAAACACCAGATGGCGAGGTACGTATGCAGAGGAAAATGCTTTTGCCATTTGTCCTGCTATGCGACGGCCGCAGTGGCTGCATATGATTCCAGACCAAGGCTATGTATCAGGTTTGGCCTAGCCTGCCCCTTCACTGCAGCCAGTACTTGTGGGTTTGCCAGTCTCTGAACTTGACTGTGCGCACGCCTCTTTCCACAGACAAAATGAACCTGCACTCATCCAGCTAGTGGGTTCTCTCCTGCCAAGGCAGTCCAGGCAAACTGGACCAGTCTTTTTTGCCTTTCGTGTTCGCACTTTGCTGACAGTGAGCCCAACCTGGCTGTGAGCCTCAGCTCTTGGCCAGTGGTTGGCGCCCGGCTTAGCAGAGTAGATGATTGGCACACAGGTGGGAACCTCTGTTCTTGTCCGTAGGAGTCAGTACTCAGCCAATCTTGTACAAAGATGGCACAAGAGCCATGCTAGGGAATTTCTTGGTTTCACCCGTTCTCACAAGGGCCATGCATGTTAGGAAGTAGCATGTGATGACTGCTCCCCTTTTTCTTGGTTGAACTGTGCACGCCTCACAGGCTCCTCTTGCTTGGTGTCAAGGAGCCTAGTGGAAGAGCGTGAGCTTTCCTCCCCCTGATGGCGGGGGGACCCTCGGTTGCCTGCAGCGGCGACTTTCGTTGCGACGCCTTACACCCTCGTCCCTTGCTTTGGCCACAGCCTCTGTCGCTAGTGCAGTCATTTGTAGTGGTTGTGCTCTTGAAATGCTGTTTTCCACGGCCTGCAGAGATCTGCAACGAGAAGACTGTCGGTAATCAGTCAATTTGTGCTGCAACTTATTCGCACCATTTGCCCCGCATACTTTCGAACAAAGGTGAAGTGCCTGCAACCGAACCTTACAAGGGCGAGTCTTCTCCCCTTGTCCGCAAACGAAGGTCATTGCAGTATGGCCTACAAGGACAACAGCCAATGTCCTGATGCAGCGAACAGCATACTTCGAGAATTCGGGCCCATCTTTTCTGTTTCACTTGTTTCGAAACTCTGCCACATTGGATCTTCTCTTTTCTCGGTTTTGGTGTTTGGGGGTTTTGTTTGTGTTTGTTGGGTTGGTTGGTTGTTTTGTTGCTTCTTTCCCCTTCCAATAAGCAGAGTTTCCATCCTTCTCATGATGACCTGGGCACGCCGCCCACATGGCATCCGTACTCGTGGAAAAAACACAGAAGTAGGCATCCCTGCCTTTCGCACAAAAGACGAAGGCACAACTCCTGTGCTGGAGTCCCAATGCCTCATCACTCACGCAGACAGTGGCAATGTCCTTCGGCCGCAATCAGTGCATAGGCAAACCAGACCTGCCTATCCATCATGTGCATGTCTACTTTCCTGTGCAGCTGATCCACAAGCTCATAGAGCGTATGGAGACTCTGCACTTCCAAGACGTTGCCCCAGAGGAAGGCAAGATACAAGTCCCTGTATTATAGTCGGGCCTACAAAGGACTATGTATCTCCAATGACCACCCAGCAGTCCCGCTGACGCCGAATCTGGCAAATGCCGATGAACAAGGCATCCTTGATGGGAGCTTTGGTCAGATGGTCTCCTTTCAATCTTCACATAAGAGTGCCTTCCGGCCAGAGGTGCCTGTGTGGCACAAGATGAATGAAGGGGTGACCTCAGCGGAAGGTGACACGGACGTGACAGCCCAAACAAGCATGGCCGAGCCTGTCCCTGCTATGGAGACGCAGACCCCTGAACTTTGGGGAACAGACAGGAAGAAACCGAAGCGGCAACAGATCCTGATAGTGAGGAAGGAGACGCTGAAGATGTAACTTACCTAGTCCCGATAGGACAAGGGTGCTTCTCTTTCCAGAAAGGTCTCCTACTCAGAGCAAAGGAAACTTACTCCAAAAGGAGCATAGGCAACAAATATGAGATCATCTCCAAGTGGCTCCTCACAGGTCTGGCAGTCATGATCACGAGAGCCAATTGGAATATACTCTCCAAGCATAGAACACTCACAATCACCCCTCGAAACTTGCTCAGAGCCTATTTTCGATGGGGCTATCCTGCTGATGAAGAGGATAGGACGAGGAAGCCGTATGCTCTCCCCCATCCTAGGTCCCTCCTTGCCGATACGTGGGAAGCTACCGTCTCATGGGTTAGCCATGAGCACTATGCCCAGGCAACCACCCTGTTTAACGCAGCGCGGGCGAGACCTGGATACTATTACACAATCAATCAGGTCAATCCTATTCACGCTACTCCTGAACAGGAGCAAGCTACCCAACCAAGCCCAAAGGTTGAGTTTTAACCCCTGTCTTGCTGAGTGTCGTATGGATCACCTTTGGACAGTAATCATACGCGTGAGGCAATGTGTCATCCCTTCACTGCAGTTGGCTCAAACCAGCTATAGGCGAGAACCTGTTGCGAGGCACCCCTTCGGCTGTCGACCAATGGACGACACGGCGCCAATGCTGTGCAGTGAAGAGGAAGAGAATACTGGAACCTGCCCCTGTACTCTCCATCTCACCACCATGGCGGGCAACGATAAACAGTTGGTAGTACCGGTAAGCATCCATCATAGCTGGGAAATGCTTGAGGACTACCTGGTGGAACACCTGCCTATGGTCGCGCGGCTGGACACCTTTGTGTGTGAATTAACCCTGTTAGGTGCTGACACCAACCTCGCCTTGTGCGACCCAATCCATGATGAGCTTTGGAATAGCATGCGCTTCCACCTAGTTGTTCAAGACTGTTTTCAGTCGTACAGCTGTAAAGAGCAAATCCAAAGGGATACTCCCTGCTAAGGCCTTCTTCTCACTAACGCGACTTAGGCATGTCAAAGTGGAGCCTGGTCTCCATACGATTGACCGGCAAGCGTGGCGATTTTGCCAGTCGCTCAGAATTGTCAAGCTGCTTGAAACAGTCGTTGCGGTAGAATATGCGTCCTTTCAAGGGTGTTATGCCCTGTTGGTGGCTGAAATGCCAGGATGTGTCTTTTTCGGCGTTAGGCTCTTCTCTGAATGCTGTGCCCTAGAAAAAGTTGGAATTATCACAGAAAATAGTTGCCGACTAGCCAACGGGGCTGTAATAGCACCTTACGCCTTTGAAAGCTGCGCCAAGTTGAGTCAGCTTGCCCTGCCACATGTATGTGCAATGACAGACATCGTCACTCCGACGTCCCCCCCTGCTGGCATATCAAATGGTTGCTTTCACTCGTCAGGGATCTGGGAAGTCGTCCTGGAAGATGAAGCTGTTTTTCTGGGCCATGGGGCTTATGAAAACTGCAAACAACTTACCCAGGTGGACATCTCTAAGACTAAAAATGACCTGCTGCACATGCACACCTTTTCGCACTGCCAAAGCTTGCAAAGGGTGACTCTGCCACCCGGCCTGAGGGAAATTAGAGCAGAGGCGTTTGTGGGATGTATTGCCCTGAGCAGCCTTACCCTCCCTAGCCAACGACGCTACATAGGACATAGAGCATTTGGGGGCTGTAGCAAGCTAGCTTGTCTTACCTACAGGAGGAGCAAGAAAACTACATGGAGGCGCCCTTATGCAGCCTGCAATTCTATTGTCAATTGGATTTCTTCTCCAGCGAAGGTGATCAGAATGAGATGTAGCACTAGCGATCTTTCTTCACTCACTGGGGAGCTACATAGGGACATGATGTCTTCAACCATCGCGAGAATCCACCGTCCTATCGTAGGCTTGAGCCTGAAAGCGCAAGCAGTGTGAAGGCGGCTACCGAGAATCAAGAAACATGGAGCTGTAACAGTCGTACTTAGGGACGGCAACATGGGCAGCCGCCCTAATGCATTCCTACCGCCTGAGGCACTGTTTTCATGTGTGATGGCTGGGAGGGACCATCCAATCACTCCCATTCGGGGGTAGATAATGAAGCCACCATGGTGTATTTAGTTCGTAACAAGCCTCGCAAGCGTTGTGGGAATTTGACAGGCTCAATGAGTTCGAAAACGCAGTGCTGGAGCAACTCCCCTACATCGGAGAGAGAGCAGCACCTTTGGTTGCGAGCTTGACTTTGTCCATAAAGACACCCGCAAAATGTTAGTTGACCCAATTTGGGACACCCTGCGCGATAACAACTGCTTCAACCTGATTGTTCGTCAGAGTTTCACTGAGGTGGAGCACAAAGGGGTGCGGGAAGGATACTGCCACATGCCTTTTCACATAACACAGAAGTTAGGCATGTGCAGGTGGAAGCAGGTATTCGCATCATTGGCGAGGCTGCCTGGCGGAGTTGTCTGCGACTCCAGGTTGTTCAGCTGCCGAACACAGTATAGTCTGCCTACAAAATGGGGTCTTTCGGAGAAGTTATGCACTCCGGACCGTCTTGGCCCCTGGGTGCAAGCAGTTCGGGATCAAGGTTTTTGAGGAATGCTGCTCCCTAACGCAGATAGGACCCACCGGTGATACCGCCAATCAATTAGCCCCGCAGGCGCAATTTCGGCCACGGGCTTTTGAGAAGTGTACTGCGTTGCGACAACTCTATTTCGAAAAAACGGAGTATGACCCCACGAACTTGACAAGATGTCTGCCTGAGTGCTGTTTTTTGGAGGCTGGAATCGTCTCGCTCTCCCTGCCACCAGACTTCACATGGATTGGGCCTGCAGCCTGCGAGCGCTGTCTGCAGCTCCAGTTAGTCGATCTCTCCCGAACCGAAATAAGTGAGATATTGGGGTCCACCTTTGCACACTGTTTGCATCTACAGCAGCTCAGCCTGTCCAACAAGTTGCGAAGGATAGGACGAGAAGCCTTTCTCAAATGCACTTCGCTACGAGAGGTGCGTACCCCGTCAACCTTGCTGTATATTGCTCGACGAGCCTTTGCGGGCTGCCTGCAACTTTGCACATTCCACAAAACCGGAAAGAGAATGACCTGGAGGGGGCCATATGCTGAGGCTAATGCATTTGACAAATGTGGACAATTGGACATACCAAAGTGGATTCACCTCCTTCCGCCAAACACCAATAGCGGTTGCGACATGTGTGCTGATGACTTCTATGAGGAACTGTGCAAGGACCTACATTAGCTTTGCGAAGCTATGCCAGAAGCTCAGGCTTGCACCCATGTGCTGGTCCTGACCAAAACATCAGCAAACCACCTTGTGGAGGTACGGTCCTGGATGAGTACAGAATGTACAGCCTGTACAGCACACTGAACATAGGATAACGGTGTTTCACTTTGTTTCACGCAGTTCAAGGGGCCTGCACGTTTCAAGATTGCACATGAATGCACAAAGGAGGCGCACTTGCAAGGCGCTGGTAAGAGCTCAACCCCCATTTTGATTGCGCCAGTCGACTGCCCATCTTGGCTCTTGGTGAGCTGTGGAAACAATCTGCCTTTCTGTGACTTCCTGTGGCAAAGCTGTTTGTGGAGTCACCGTCGCATCGTGGATAAGCATCTCTGCTACTCTCCCTCCCTCGGGGGGGGGTTTTCGCGCCTGCCCTCGCCATGCTCGCCTTCTCCTCCACTTCTCGACTACATGGCTCCGCTGGGTCTTCCTTTCGTCGATTTGTAGTTTTCGATTGCTGATCCAGCTGTTTTCCCTGAGTCGGAATGTCTCGTAAGGCCAATACCTCTTTGGAACCTTGTGAGCATGATAGCGGAATGCTGCTGTCCTTGAATGCCTTCCATGTCGAACAACTTTGATCTAGCAGCCTTCCGACTGTGCAACATTGCCCATCGTTATTTGAAGCTAGACGGGCAGTTCGAATGCCCCTTTTATCATGAATGCAGATGATTTTGTCAGTCAAAGGGCAGTGATTCGATTCCGATGGCAACCAAAGCACATGAACCTGATCATGACGTACTGAGCGCAAGGGAAGAATTCATTGCCCCAGGCCGCAATCTGTTTCACCGTTCTTCAGGCTGACTCAGCCATCCTGGGATTTGAACCTTTGCCAGCGTTTGGGTGGGGGCTTTGTTGTTTCTTTGTTGCTTTGTGTTGGGGGGCTTTTCTGGCTGTTTTCGGTTTCGGTTTGCTGGCCGGTTCACCTCTCTTTCTTTCACTAGCTTAAGGTGACTTGTGCATAACCTGCACACATAGCGCCTCGACTCGTGCAAAAAAAAGACCTCCCAGACGACGCAGAGCAGGCTGGTCCGGCGAGGCCGACCTCACGCTCCTGTCTGAACAAAGAGCAACGCAGGAACTCCATCGTTTTCAGAAACTATCCATGCAAGCGCTTGACCAACCTGATGACCCGCCTGCCCCGCCCCCTATTGCGCCCCCGATCAGTCTGTATGCCAATTTGCCCGCAGAGTGGCCGCCAGTGTGTGGATGCGGCGTGTGAGCGTGCTCTTGCGAGTAACCCTCTACCGACGGCTGGCTGACTTGAGCTTTCGTGGCATTGCTTTCACTGAGCTGCCTCGGGAGGTCGTGCGTCAGGTCCACCAGGACTTTAATGGAGTCTGTGGCGCAATGGCTGCACAGCTGGCATCACTGTTTGCTTTCCTCAAACCTGCCCAACCAGAGGAAACGCGAGACGACCTCGCCGAACTTGCTCTCTATGCGGACCCGGCTTATTGGCTATATGGTCTTTTGTCCTTCTGTGCTAAATCCTGTGAAGCCAAGACGGCAGAAGTAGGGGGAATCCCAGCCTTTCGAGCCAAAGAAGAGGGGAAAGAGGAGGGGCCTACTCCAATACTGGAGCCTAACAGGAATTCTCTGTCGCTGATGCACACAGTGGTCATGTCATTTGCACGTAACCTGTACTTGGGGCAAGGCAGACCTACCAATCAACCATGTACACGTCTACTTCCCTGTCCAGGTGGTGCACAAACTTGCTGAGCGATGCGTTGAGCTAGGCATGCAAGATGTCACCCCAGATGAGGGGAAAAGGTACAAACACAATACCGACAACGAGGCCAATAATCCGTACATTGTTGTCCGAGCGTACGAGGAGCAGTGCGCTGCTGAGCATTACCCGCCCGTCCCACCCACGCCGCAACTTGCGTATGCCTATGAGCACGGCATCCTGGATGGGAGCTTTGGACAGATGATTTCCTTTGCTTCCTCCTATAAAAGCAACTTTCGAATCGAGGTACCAGCATGGCATAAAGTGGAAGAAGGAGTGGCCCCACCAGAGGAAGACCAGAACGCAACAGCCCCTCTGCTCATGGCCCAACCTGTCGTGCCGAATAGTGTACCGAGCCCTGGCTCGTGCAACGACATAGCAGATGCCACTGCCGCCCCAGGACAAGAAGCTGAGGAAGCTTAGGAAGAAGAAACCTACCTCACTCCCACGGGGAAGGGTGCTTCTCCTTCCAAAGAAGTCTCCTACAGAGGGCGGCGCAGACCTACTCAAAACGCAGTGTGGGTAACAAGTATGAGCAAATCTCAAGGTGGTTGCTAACTGGCCTAGCTGTCGCAATCTCGCGGAAAAACTGCAGTGACCCACTACCAATTGCTCAGCAGACACTTCCAGCAGGGGTACCCAGCAGATGAGAAAGACAACGCAAAGCGGCCCTATGCGGTTCCTCATCTCAAGTCATTGTATGTTGCTACTTGGGAGAAGCTAATTGCAAAAGTTATCTATCAAGGCTACTATCAAGCGACCAATGACTTCGAAGAAGATCGAGAGCGGCGTGATCAAACAGACTTCTACAACACGATCAATCAGGAAAACCCCGTGAAGGGCAGCCCCGGAGTCAGAACAGAATAAAAGTGGTGAGGGCACCACAGGACAGGGTGCTGGTCAGCCGGCACAGCTGATGCCGGTGCCAGGTGGCGTGGGCCCTGCCCCGACGTCGAACAACAGAATAAATAAGCCCTGGCTGTCTTGCCGGTTTTGTTTACAGACCTGTGCCCATGGCTCCAGGCTGAGTATTTCTCTCACAGGCAACATCCCTAGATGTTGTCCTGGTTGTAGTGTGTGGTCCACCACTGGGGTAGGGCTAGGCAGCTGTCGCTATACACCCAAATACAAGCTATATTATAGAGGGTCGAAGAAGTGACTATGCTCCCTCTGCAACTGGCTCAAACCAGCTGGAGTAGAATGCGAGCGTCGGGATGGAAGTAGCAACCTTGATGCCCCCCCTAGCTTCCGCAGTGGCATAGGCATGTCCCTAACGTGTAAGAATGATAATGAATTTGAAGGCAATAGCTCGTACTGCCTTCAGCTTACCACCATGGCAGGGACTGCCATCCGGATCGAAGTGCCAGTGAGAATCCACCACGCGTGGGACATGCTTGAAGCATACTTAGTGGAACACTTGCCTGCTGTCAGTAGTCTGGATACTTTTCGGTGCGAGCTCACCCTGTTTGACGCAGATACGCACCTGGCTTTGTGTTACCCCATCCAAGAAACCTTATGGGTGAACGCGCAATTCCGCCTCGTTGTTCAAGACTGCTTCCAGCGGGTTGACTGCAAGGAGCAACTCAAAGGGGAAGAGTATGACGACTACCCTAAAGCCATCTGTGTCCCCGCCAATGACACGGGGGTACTCGTAGCTAAGGCCTTTTTCCCAGTGCTGCGATTCCGGCACGTCAAGGTGGACTCGGGATTTCACATGATTGACCGACAAGCCTGGCGATACTGCCACTCACTCCAAATTGTCAAGCTTCCGGACACTCAGGGGTGTTATGCCCTGGTTATGGTCGAAATGCCTGGGTGTGTTGACTTAGGTGTTCGACTTTTCTCGGAATGTTGTGCCCTCGAAAAAGTTGGGGTCACAACGAAAGGGCACGCAGGTTAGCAATAGGAGCTGTAGTAGGGCCCTATGCTTTCGAAGAATGTGCCAAGTTAAGCCAGCTTTGCATGCCCCACGTCAGAGCGATGGCAGATGTCGTCTCTCTGTCGACCCCCCTTTCAGGAATTCCACAAGGCTGCTTTCATTCGTCTGGCATTCAACAGGTCGTACTGGGGGGGATGCAACTTTCATTGGGCATAGGGCCTATGAAAACTGCAAACTGCTTACCCAGGTTGACTTTTCCAGCACTGGGATTGCCGTCCTCCATATGCACACTTTCTCGCACTGTCATAGCCTGAGAAATGTAAGCCTGCCGCCTAGCCTACGGGAAATCCGAGCGGAAGATTTCGTAGGGTGCAAGGCCCTACACAGCCTTGCCATCCCAGGGAAACTCCGATACATTGGACACAGGGCGTTTGGTCAATGCACTGCATTCTCATGTCTCATTTACTCCAGATGCAAGCGAGGTGCGTGGAGACGCCCATATGTGGCCTATAATGCTTTTGAGGAGTGTTACAAGCTTGTAATTCCCTGGTGGCTCCACTACCTGCCCTCGAACGGGAGTGATTGGATGGTCCCACCTAGTCACCATACATAATGCCATACCCTTTCAACGGTGCTAGGACATGTAAGGGCGGTTACCCGAGTAACCTTCCCTGGTCACTGTCCTTGAGCTTGTCAATTTCACACTTTTCCTCCGTGATCGTTTCAAGGCTCAAAGAGACGACCGATCAGCATCCCTCCCCGCGATGATCGCAGATATTTCGTCACAGGATAGCTCGCTGGTGAGCGAAGAACGATCCCTAGTCCTGCATCTGGTGCTGAGCACTTTTGCCGGTGAGGACATTCAGCTGTCAATAGACCTGCAGGAATTCGATGGACTCTATGAGTTCGAGACTGCAGTGCTGGAAAATCTCCCGTACATTGGTGAGTACAGCACCTTTGGATGTGAACTGGACTTTGTACATAAAGATACCCAGAAACTCTTAGCTGACCCCATCTGGGACACCCTGCGGGACAACAACTGCTTTAACCTGATAGTTCGCCAGTGCTCCGTCCAAGCAGAACACAAAGGGCAATTAAAGAACCGGGTCAAGGCAATTCGAGTCCCGTCCAATAACATGGACCGAGTTTTGCCACACGCCTTTTCACACATCTCAGATGTCCGGCATGTGCAAGTAGACGCAGGCATACACACCATTGGTGAGGCTGCCTGGCAAAGCTGTCTTCGACTACAAGTAGTTAAACTGCCAAGTACGGTAGTCTGCTTGCAAGATGGTGTTTTTCGAAGAAGCTACGTACTCAGAACCGTCCTTGCCCCGGGGTGCAAGTACTTTTTGGAATTTGTGTTTTTGAATAATGCTGCTCCCTGGTGCAGGTAGGAAGCCAAAGCGCTACAGCCAACCAACTGGCTCCGCAGGCGCAATTTCGTCCGCGGGCGTTCGAGAAATGCAGTGCTTTGCGAGAACTTAGCTTTGAGAAAACTGAGTATGACCCTGCGAACTTGAACCGTTGCATACCTGAGTGCTGTTTCCTGGAGGCTGGGATTGCCTCGTTGCGCCTGCCAGCGGACTTCAATTGGATAGGGCCTGCTGCGTGTGAGCTTTGCAAACAACTGCAAGTAGTAGACCTCTCACGAACAGAAATCAGTGAGATTTTGGGGTCCACCTTTGCACACTGCTCACAACTGGAGCGGCTAAGTCTTGCCAGCAAGCTGCGGCGCATTGGGCAAGAGGCCTTTTTGAACAGCTCGTCGTTGCGGGAGGTACATGCCCCACCAGCTTTGCTGTATGTTGCGCGACGAGCATTTGCAGGATGCACACAACTCTGTGCTTTTCACAAACCAGACGCCAGAATCACTTGGAGAGGGACATACGCGGAGTCAAGTGCCTTTGACAAATGCGGTCAGTTCAAAGTCCCAAGATGGATCCACCTCCTCCCAAAGCGAAGCCATCGGAATGAGGAATGGACTGATGATTTCTATGAAGAGCTGCGCAAGAACCTGCAGTAGGCGGTGCGAACTGCTCAGGCTTGCACCCACGTGCAGGTTCTGCAAATACGACGAGCATGCCAAGCAACCTCATCCAGCAACACTGAGTAGCTAGACAGTGCCCAGGCTGCCACGCGAGTGGCGGTCCTGGATGGATACAAAGAGTACGCACCTGTACAGAAACTAGGACATAGGATAACGGCGTATCACACTGTTTCACTTAGTTCATGGGGCTTGCATGTTTCAAGAAGGCATCAAGGTGGCACACCAGCTCGGCGCCAATCGAGATTGAACCTTCCCCTGTCACTGTGCCAGCCGGCGACTCGCTTAGCTTATGAAGCTTCTGCGTCAGCCTTTCTGTGTCTCTCGTGGCATAGCTGTTTAAGAGACACCGCTGAATTGCTGAAGTGGAATGCTGCCGTCTCCCCCCCCTCGGGGGGGTGGCGACCATGCCGGTACGGTGCTCCCTTGCACCCTCCATGTCTGCTCGTGGCAGGCTGTTTCTGGCTTTCGTTGATTTGTAGTCTTCGGGAGTTGACTCAGCTGACTCAATCATGTTCCCGGTGCCTCAAGTGCCTCGCAGCCTACGTAGGCTATCTCCTGCGTCATGTCCTCAGAGCTTTGCTGATATTGTGAGGGGTAAATGTGTACTGAATCGTCTCGTTTCTTGGATCCGAGCTGTCCATCCATGCATTACAACTTTGTGCTTCAAGCGATGATGCCTCATTTGAAGTAAGGCACCTTGGCCGCATTGCTGAACCCTCATCGCATATCACCGCAAGATGAATGCAACCAGTTCGACAGCAGTACACCAATCTCACGGACTCTCTAGAAGAAAGAGGACTATGCCCAGAATGTGATGAACTGAGTGCAGAGGAGAATTCGTTGCCCCTCCGTTTCACCTGGTTTCACTCTCCTCCACTGGCTTACGCAGCCAACCTGAGGTACGAACCTTGCTCCTTTTTGGTTGTGTTGGGTTTGGTTTTGGTTTGTGTTTTGGCGTTCTGGTTTCGTGTTGCCGCTTGGTTCGTATCTCTCTCTTTTACTAGCCTAAGGTGACTTGTGCATCCTCTGCACACATCGCGCCTCGACCCGTGCAAAAAAATGCCATCTTGGAAGACTAAGACTTCGGGGGCACCTTGACGGGTCTTTCTCTCCCACTTCCATTGCACACAACCTGGTCAGTGGCTGCCGCCCGGCCAGAGTCGCCAGTTCTCTTCCAGCTCTCCAGCTAGTCTGCGTGCTAAAGTTGCACTACAAAGTCAACGGTTCTCATCTTCCAGCTCAGTGGGCTATGCGCAAGAGGTCTTCATCCACCTGGGCTTGGCAGCCGGCGCAACAGGAAAGAGTTCATCATCCAGCTCAGTTCCGTTCAGGAAAGCCTGGCACAAGAGCCCACACCAGCATCAATTCTAAGACCTTGTGGACAACATCACCAGAACACCAACGCATCACTGTCCTTCACATCAGCAGCGAACCTCAGGATGGAGCCTTGACGGCCTGAGAGAGAGAGAGCAAATGCCATGCGTGACAGGAAACCCACTGAGTGGCAGCAAACTCTGGATCAGAACCATGCACCACATGCTGTCCAGCTCGAGAAGATCTGTAATGAACAGCACTACATCCATTTGCAAGGCACCCAGACAGCAGGGCAAACAAACTGATCAACGCAAGAAGGATCTGGTGAAGGCCTGACCGCACCAATATCTTGAGGACAGTCTCAAGGAAACCTACCACAGCTGCAAGCTGACACCAGCCACGACCCAGGAGGCATCGCCTGCATCAGACTTGGTGCGACTAAAGGCGTGAAATGCAGCTGGCCGCATCAAGAGGCAGCCCTGCTCGAATGTGGGCGGGCCCAGCTTGCAGCCATGGAGTCCTACAGATGTTGACGGACAGCTTCCTCATGCCGTGCACACGCTTGTTTGGTTTGGCTTGTTCCATGTCTTTCTGCAACCTTGATCGCAACTCTCTCTTTACCAGCAAAAGGACCTGTGCAACCTCTGCACACGTGGCGTCTAGAATCGTGCAAAAAAAACAATGCCGTGCACATGATGCCGAGCACACAGAGATGCGCGCCAAACAGCTCCCTTGAGCTGCTTGTCTGCCGTTAGGGTGCTTGTCTTTCTGTGACTCCCATGGCAAAGCTGTTTTGGAGTCACCGCCGCAAGCTTGACGCATCGCTCTTCTTCTCTCCTCCCCTCCGGCAGAGGAAACGGAGCGATCAAATGCTGACACCAATGTCGTCTCCCTCACCTCTGCTGGCGAGGAAGAGCTAGAGAAGGATGAAGGGGAAGAAGAAGCAGAAGAAGAGGAAGAAGAAGAAAAAGAAGTTGATGAGGAAGAAGATGAGGAAGAGGACGACGAAGAAGAAGAAGAAGAAGAAGAGGAAGAAGAAGAAGAAGAAGAGGAAGAGGAAACAGAAGAGGAAGAACAAGCTGCTGCAGAAGAGAGAAGAGAGAAGGAACGGATGAGTGAGGGTACAATGCGAGAGGAAGATAACCCCTCTGCGCACGTGATCTCTAGTAATGATAGCAGCGGTGAGGACCGTCAGGAACAGAAGTCACGACAGGCCCAACTCGAGAGAAGCGGCGACAAGATGCCCGCACTCTCGACGAGCCAACCAGAGCTGTGTATCAGCCCGACTGACCACCTTGACCAGCCCAGCTCAAGTAAGGTGCTCGAAGGCGGTTAGCCTAGTAACCGTCCTTCTGCTGCCTCTGCCCCTGACATGAAGCATGCGCCACCGACTGATGCGAGAAGACGAAACCGGTGGAAACATGCGTTGGCGTTCCCAGAGAGCACTGCCTCTCCCCCCCTGCGGAGTTGAACCGGCTCCTACATCGCCAAGCAGCCAGGCTAGTCATGAGGAGCACGAAGCTCCCCGTAAGGTTGCCCCACGGCGAAGGGTGCGAAAATCCCCTCTAAAACTCAAATCTAAAGCAGTCAAACCGCACCCCCCCGCTGAGGGCCGCAAGGCAGCTGCCCAGCATTCCGGAACTGGGTCCACCGCAAGCACCGACGCAAGCACCTCCCCAGTTGCAAGCGTGCGGGCGCACAGGGCTGGCGAACCTGGTAGCTGACAGAATTAAGGAAGAGGTAGCAGCCAACCCTAACATGCCGGAGCCGGATGCAAGCTGCAGCTCTGATAATCCTGCGACTAGGGTCGACACGACTGCTGAAATCTATCTCCAAGAGGAGTCAGAGCAAGCCGGCACCGTGGATACCGACCTTGCGCTGCAAACGGAACAAAGAGCTGTGCAGGAACTTTATCGCTTCCAGAAGCTGTCCACGCAGGCTCTTGATCAGCCGGACGCCTCTCCCCCTGCCTCGCCTCCAACCAATCTCTATGCCATGCTGCCCAAAGAATGGCCCCTGGCGCGCGTGAGCGTCTCGATGCGACGCGTTAGTGTGCTCCTACGAGTTACTCTTCTTAGGCGTCTGGCTGAATTGAGCTTTCGAGGTATTGCTTTCACTGAACTGCCGCGGGAAGTTGTGCGGGAAGTGCACCATGACTTTGATGGCGTCTGTGGAGCAGTGGCCAACCAACTGGCATCCCTGTTTGCGTTTCTCAGGTCAGACCAATCGCCGAGCGCACGCAGTGACCAGGCAGAGCTAGCCCTCAATGCAGAACCGGCATTCGTAGCGCAAAAACATGTGAGTCCAAAACAGCAGAAGTAGGAGGGGTTCCTGCTTTCATTGCTGCTGAAGAAGGGACTCCAATACTGGAACCCAACAGAAATGCCCTCGCGCTAATGCAGACTGTCATTATGTCCTCTGGACGCAACCTGTACCTGGGCAAGCCGGACCTGCCAATCAGCCACGTGCATGTTTACTTCCCCGTCCAAGTGATTCACAGACTCACGGAGCGTTGTTGCACCCTGCGCCTCCAAGAGGTTACCCCACAGGAGGGGCGAAGATATAAGCGCAACAGTGGACAAAACGAGGCCAACAACTCCTACATCATTGTCCGAGCATACGAGGGGCAGTATGCCTACAACCACTGCCCAGCAGTCCCACATACACCAAACCTGGCCCAAGCCTATTCTTGATGCAAACTATGGTCAGATGATCTCCTTTGCATCCTCCTACAAATGCAGATTTCGCCTCGAGGTGCCAGTAAGGTATGATGTTGCTGATGGAGTGTCTCCGACAGATGTAGGCCAACCATCGACAGAGCACCCACCTCTTACCATGCCGTCCCCGCCTGTAGGGATTCCGCAAGGATGCTTGCACTCGTCGGGCATCCGGAGTGTTGCCCTGGGGATAGATGCTGAATATATAGGGCATAGAGCCTATGAGAACTGCAAACAATTGACTACGGTTGACATCTCCAACACATGCACACCTTCTCGCACTGCGCAAAATTAGCAAATGTGAGTCTGCCGCAGGAAATTCAAGCAGAAGCATTTATAGGTTGCCGTGCCCAATGTAGTATTGTTCTACCGGACAAGCTTCGGTACATAGCACACAGGGCGTTTGGAGAGTGTGGTCAGTTGTCTCGTCTACACTATCGTAGACTAGTGCGCACCACTTCGAGGCGCCCGTATGCCGCTCACAATGCATTCGAGTCTTGCTACAAGCTTGCAATCCCTTGGTGGCTTCACTACATACCCCCAAATGGGAGTGATTGGATGGTACCGCCAAGTCACCGTACTTAACAGCATTACTCTCAATAGTTGCATTTTGGGCAAACTAGGGCGGTCACCTATGTCACCGTCCCTGGGTGCAGTTCACATGACTCACCATATTGCAATTTAGCAATTTGGTTAATCCCTGTTCGGGTTCACGGCCATTTTTCAGGTTCAAGTTGTGCGGGACGCGCAGGCGCCCTCACAGAAGGGCTGTGACTTCCTGCGATGTTAGGAGAAATCTCATCACAAGACAGTACACCCGCAAGCGCAGAACGATCAATTGTACTTCACGTGATCCCGGTCACCTTGGCCGGCGAAGAGATCCAACTGCCAATCGAATTCCAGGAATTTGATCGCTTCAATGAGTTCGAGAATGCGGTACTCGAGAATCTCCCACTCATAGGAATGCACAGCACCTTTGGATGTGAGCTTGAGTTCGTTAGCATGGACTCCCGAAAAGTCCTAGTTGACCCTATTTGGGACACCCTGCAAGAATGCAACAGCTTCAACCTAATCGTTCGCCAGTGCTTCACCCAGGCAGAACATAAAGGGCAGTTGCGGCGCAGAGTCAAAGCCATCTCAGTGCCCTCGGACGACACCGATCGAGTGCTGCCTCATGCCTTCTCGCATGTCGCAGACATTCGACATGTACGTGTGGAAGTAGGCATACATACTATTGGCGAGGCCGCCTGGCAAAGTTGTCTGCGACTCCAAATAGTCAAACTGCCGAACACCGTTGTTTGTCTACAGGACGGTGTCTTCCAACGAATCTATGCACTCAGAGGGGTCCTTGCCCCAGGCTGCAAGCAATTTGGACGCAGCGTGTTTGAAGAATGCTGCTCCTTGTCCCAGGTAGGAGCTGCTGAAGACGCAACCAATCAGCTTGCCCCTCAGGCTCAGGTCTCTCCGCATGCCTTTGAAAGGTGCAGTGCACTTCGGCGGTGGACCCTGCGAATTGTACACGTTGCATACCCGAGGGCTGCTTCCTGGAAACCTACCATCTGATTTCAATTTCGTAGGACCAGCTGCCTGCGAAAACTGCAAACGACTGCAACGAGTTGATCTCTCCCGTACTGAGCTGACTGCAATTTTGGGGTCAACCTTTGCACACTGTGCGCACTTGGAGCAACTCAGTCTCTCCAAGAGACTACGACGTATGGGGCAAGAAGCTTTCTTGCTGTGCTCTTCGTTGCGTGAAGTGCATACCCCTCCAGGTTTGCTGTATATTGCCCACCGAGCTTTCTCGGAACGCACACAACTCAGCAGACTGCGTAAAATGAACGACAAAACAACATGGAGAGGACCATATGTCGAAAGTAACGCTTTCGAGAAGTGCCACAAGTTCGACATGCCAGCGTGGATTAATCTCCTACCGCCGAATCAAGGCAGCAGTAGGACTTTCGAGGCTGAAGATTTTTATCACGAGCTGCGCAAGGATCCACACTGATGCTGCTTGCGTCTCAGGCTGGCACCCATGTGTTGGTCCTGCTTACTGCGTGTTGATGCCCGACGATCTTCTGTACAGCAGAACAGCGCAGCTAGATAGTGCGCAGGCTGCCACCCTAGTGTCAGTCCTGGATGAGTACAAAGAGTACAGGCCTGCGTGGCAAGCTAGATATAGGAATAACGGCGTTTCACCTTGTCTCACCTAGATTATGGGGCTTGCGTGTTCTAGGCACTCACAGACAGCATATCAACTTTGCACAATTGGTGCGCGTCAAAATGCTCTCAATGAGCTACAAGTCTGTCCCTACTTGACCTCTTGACCTTTTGGGACTGATTGTCTTTCTGTGCTTCCTGTGGCAAAGCTGTTTTGGAGTCACCGCCATAAACAGGTTTTGCAACAATGCACTCTCCTCCCCTTGGGGGGCATGATGCTCGCGCTCTCAAAACTACATGGTCTTGGCTTCGCTGCACTTGTGCTTTCGACAATTTGAAGTTGTCGTAAGCTGGTACAGTGGTTTTCCTCTGAGCTTCCCATGTTACCTGATCGACTGCCGACTGTTGCAAGCTTCCTGAAGTCCCATGATGCATGCTTCGATTGCTTCGACTGCTGTCTGTCAAAAAACCCCAAGAGCCTTCAATGCTCTCAACACGATACTCGCCCTATGTGACCTCTTTCAAGATGCGTGACACTTCGGCAACAGAGGGCTCCACCCAAAGGATTCGCTCTGTCGATGGAATGCTGATCAATATACCTCTTTGTGGTAATGACGTACTAAGCGCAAAGGCTGAACTCATCGCCCCCGTCTCACCTTCTCTCATTTTGGCTGACATGGCCGCTTGAGTTGCGCGCCAGGTTGCAGTCGGTTCTTGGGCGCTGTTTTTTTGGTGGTTGTTTTGGTTCTGTTCTCTGTTGGTGCTTGGGGTTTCTTCTACTGCAACCTGAATTGTAACTCTCTCTTTATTAGCATAAGATGACCTGTGCAACCTCTGCACACATGGCGGGCGTCTCCACCCGTGCAAAAAGATGCTCAAGCGCAGTGCGACATTCCTGGCCATTGTGCTGGAGCAACGGGCATGATAAAAGGTTCCACGCGGACAAATAGTTTCAAGTCTGTCCCATTACTATGAGCTTGGAGCCCATGCCTGTGACAACTGCAAGCTGCTTACCCATGTAAACATTTCGGACACCAACATCGAAGAAATTCGGGAATTCACCTTTGTGCACTGTACCAGGCTCCAAGAAGTCAGTCTTCCATACACAGTACGCACCATCCATGTGAAAGCCTTTATGGACTGTGCTGCACTGCAAGAACTAGCCATCCCACCCTCACTGCACTACATCGCCAGTAGGGCATTTCTCGATTGTACAGTCCTGAAGAGACTCAAGAGAATGCCAGCCAGGCCAAAGAACTACGTGGAGAGGGACGTATGCTGAAGAAAACGCATTTGCGCTCTGTCCTGCATGGCGTTGGCCGCGTGGCTGCATATGATCCCAGACCTTGGATGCGTCCACAAGAAACACGGCATCAACATCAGTCAACAAATTCGAGCAGACCTGCGAACTCAACATCCACATACTATACATGATTCTAGGAGGTCTACAGTGCCAGATGCAGCGGTTCCACTCGTACACCATAGCACAGCCTGTGTAGTCCTTCTAGATTGTGCATTCCTAAGTCTTTTCATGAGAAAGTTCCCATGGCACGCGCAGCCTCTTGCGATCGCACACCACTAATGTGACTCATGAGGAAATTAGGCCACGCAAAAGGGAGAGGACGTCACCTGATCAGGCTGCTTTGGACCTTTTGAACAGCCTTGGGTAGCGATGGCCCGTCGGGTTGTGCAGGACTCTAAACAAGCTGATGCTTCGCAAAGCAGAACGGCGCCCAGCATAAAATGCTCAGCATCCATATGCGCCTGCCTCCGCTGACCATGCTAACAGAAGGAAAGATGGTCGTTTTGAGGTAAAAGTGGCCTCTGTCCAATGTGCCCATTTTGTTGTACGCTGCTAGTGAGCTGGCCCGGTGGCGAGCCTTAGCTCCTGACCAGTGTTAGCACGCGACGGTAGCTGATTGGCGCCTGGGTGAGAGCCTTAGCTCCTCGCCTGGGAAGGGTCCGTACTCTGCCAACCTTGTACAAAGCGGACACATAGCACCAAGCTAGCCTTTCACGTTTCACAATGTTTCACAAGGGCCGTGCATGAACGTCGACTCTGTCTTTCCTTGATTGCATCTCGCGCACCCCTCGCTCCTGTAGGCTTTGCTGTTAAGGAGCTTGCTGGATATGTGTGCGACCCCTCCCCCTGTTGAGGGAGGTTTCGTCTTGCCCTTGCTGGCGCACGTGGCAATGCCCTGCAATGGCGCACGCCCACCACAGGCCACAGTCTCCCCTGGCTTTGCAATTGTTTGCATTGATTGTGACCAGCTGCTGACTGTTTTCCAAGACCAGAAATGCATTGCGCTCGAGCAATTTCAAGGCAACACGCGTTCACAGGGAACCATCACGCACGACACTCCAGTCGGATTGCTGAATTGAGATCCTGCCCTTCCTATGCGGGAGTTGGAGTGCTTCTGGTGCACTCCAGTGGCTTGCGCCTGTGTGCAGGCTGGTCCGAACTAGGCCTGATTACACCAAGCCACTCAACAGGCATTAACAGCAGACTATTTCGAGAATTCGAGGCCCGTGTAGCTAAGTCCAGTCGATTTATATTTCACCTTGTCTCACCCTTATGTACAGATTGAAACTCTGAAAGTGTTTGTTTGGGGGCTTCTTGTTGTGTTGGTTTTTTTGTTTGTTTTTTGGGTTTTGTTGCTGTTTTCTGGTTTTGTTTCTCCCTCTCACTACTTACAGAATTTCCACTTTTAGAATGATGACCTGTGCATACCGCACACACGGCGTCCATACTCGTGCAAACTAGACGACGAGTGGCCCGAAAGCATTTTTCATCACGTAGGAAGTCAGAGTGCGAGTTATCTGTTAAGTGTGCAGTGTGAAGTGTTAAGTCGAGTGAGTTGAGGTAGTGTGTGGGTTTCTGTGTGTGTATCTATATCCATGTGTATATGAGTCTGCGTATGTGTGTGTGTTCCGGCGGCCAAGCGGTGACAGCCCAGCTCATCGTCATGAGCATTTGAGCTGCTGGTAGGGGGAGAAGCGCACGGCGCCAGGAAAAGTTCACGGAAAAAAACGAGCCGGAATGAAGACAGAAAAGCGCCGAGGCAGGTACGCAACAAGTGTGTCAAAGCAGTGACCTGTCAGAGGAGATGTGTCCAGTGATGTACGATCAGAGGTAACGTTTCCTTCACTCCAGGACACTAGCTTGTCCAGGATGTAGTCAACCAACCACTATGCTTGTCATTGATTAAATGACTGTGTCCAAGAAAAACGTGACAAAGTAGCATGAGGTGACACACAGCAGGCACTGTAGATGTTTAGCGTACTCTCGCTGTTCAGCTCGCGACCAGTATTAGAGTGAACGAAGTAGCGCGGCTCCACAGCTACTCCGCGCACTACAAAGTCGCTACTTCTCAGCTTCCAGCTCCACAGATTGCTCCGCGTACTAAAGTTGTACTACAAAGTCGCCAGTTCTCAGCTTCCAGCTCCCCAGCTACTCTGCGAACTACAATTGTACTACAAAGTCGCCAGTTCTCATCTTCCAGCTCCCCAACTAGTCCTACTAGTCCGCGCACTAAAGTTGTACTACAAAGTCACCAGTTCTCATCTTGCACCTCGCCAGATACTCCGCGTACTAAAGTTGTACTACCAAGTCACCAGTTCTAATCTTCCAGCTCCCCAGCTACTCCGCGTACTAAAGTTGTACTACAAAGTCGCCAGTTCTCAGCTTCCAGCTCCACAGCTACTCCGGGTATTCAAGTTGTACTACAAAGTCGCCACTTCTCAGCTTCCAGCTCCACAGATTGCTCCGCGTACTCAAGTTGCACTACAAAGTCGCCAGCTCTCAGCTTCCAGCTCCCCAGCTACTCCGCGTACTACAATTGTACTACAAAGTCGCCAGTTCTCATCTTCCAGCTCCCCAACTAGTCCGTGTACTGAAGTTGTACTACACAGTCACCAGTTCTCATCTTCCACTTCGCCAGATACTCCGCGTACTAAAGTTGTACTACAAAGTCGCCAGTCCTCATCTTCCCACTCCCCAGCTACTACTCCGCGCACTAACGTTGTACTACCAAGTCGCCAGAGTGAGTGAGTCAGTGAGTGAGTGAGTGAGTGAGTTCCCCAGCTACTCCGCGTACTAAAGTTGTACTACGAAGTCGCCAGCTTTCTCAGCTTCCAGCTCCACAGATTGCTCCGCGTACTAAAGTTGTACTAGCAAGGCACAATCTCCGCAGAGGTTTGCACGCGCACCGGACAAATCGCACTCTCGCCTGCGTCTCGCGCACTCGACACGCGCGATCTCCGCAGAGGGTTGCGCGCGCGCCGAACAAGTCGCACTCTCGCCTGCACTTGGCGCACTCGACACGCACGATCTCCGCAGAGGGTTACGCGCGCACCGCGCAAATCGCACTCTCGCCTGCATTTCGCGCACTCGACGCGCGCGATCTCCGCAGAAGGTTGCGCGCGCCGGACGAATCGCACTCTCGCCTGCATTTCGCGCACTGGACACGCACGATCTCCGCAGAGGGTTGTGCGCGCACCGGACGAGCGGCACTCTCGCCTGCATTTGGCGCACTCGA
>CAXAMN010026384.1:418042-455703 GCA_963970005.1 Durusdinium trenchii
GCGCGCACCGGACGAGCGGCACTCTCGCCTGCATTTGGCGCACTCGACACGCACGATCTCCGCAGAGGGTTCCATTTTCGGCTGATGCTTTTCGTCCCACCCTCCGCCTGTAAGAGAGAATTTCTAAAGAGGGGAAATGTTTTTATTAGGACATCTCCCGTGCTCACACTTGCCTACTCATTACATGCTTTGCCTACTCATGCATACTCATTACATGCTTGCATACTCATTGCATGCATACTCATTGCATGCTTGCGTACTCATCATTGCACTTGCATCATTACACTTACATACTTACATACTTACATACTTACATACTTACACTTGCATACTTTGACACTTGCATACTTTGCACTTGGGTGCTTTCGCTCTTCCACTTACACTGGGGTACGTATACCGTTCATGTTGTAGTGCAAGTGTGGTAGAAGTGTCAGTGTGTAAGTGTCGAAGTGTCAGTGTTCAAGGGATTTTCCGGAAGAACCCTTCGCAATGCTTTCGGGAAAAAACAGAACAGACGCTGACGTCGGGCCGGGTCAACTTGCTCATGGCCAATGGGAAGTGTAGTATTGGCAGCAACCGAGACCTCAGCAGCTTGCAAGGCAGTAGCCATGGTAGCAACAGGCACCAAACAAGACCCTTGTTGCTCCGGCCACGTTTGCAATAGGTTGCGCCACCAGCTCCACACGATGGCACGACAATGTAAAGAGAAGGGGGTGGAGACAGGACAAGTTTCGCGAGCCAGGGTAATGCGCCGCCTCAGGGAGTGTAATGCCGCTTGCCGAGAGCATTCCTGTGAGTCAGTAATGGAAGTGGTAGGTTCAAGAACGACTTGAGAAGGAATGGTCTGGTTTTTTCAGACAGCGGACGGAGTCTGGGTTTCATCTTAAGGCGCGCCGTAACCACTTTGTGGTGACAAGTGGCAACACGATATCTCCCATTGATGCGGACATGCCCGCATCAATGCGTAGTATCCAAGAAGAGACTGGGAACAAGAAATCTGTCAAGTGCAGATTCCTGACCTTGATAACTATAGGTGGGATAATCTGGGTCAATATCAGTCAAACCTAATTGAGCAAGAAAATCATCCCACAGTTGGAAATGATGTTGATCACAGCGATTGAAGTCACCACCGATAAAAATTGGGTGATCCTCAAGGGAGGTGACTGAGTGTAGCACTCGTTTAGCAAATGTTTTTGTGCTTTGTGGTGGTAGCATCTGTTCGTGCACTTTACCGCCGGAGCGTTTGGCCAAAGCCGGGCGCTGCCTAACACTTGAACAGGAGTTTGCTCGTGTGCAGGAACAATGGGCTGCATTTGCTGATTTGCAGTTGTTGAATTTGGACCAGATCATGATCGTCGTGACGTGTTTGCCGCAAGAGATACATCGTCGTTTGGCGTTTTACAGGAAGTCACCACCTTGAAAGAGTTGATTGAGTCATTGAGGGTTTATGAGGGGCAAATTCAGGCAAATCAGTTCATATGGAAAAAAATGTTGGGCAAAATCACTCAAGCGCACCGAAGGGGACCAAGGGACCAGGTAAAGGTAAGGACAAGTCGAAACGAAAGGGACGGGCAAAGAAAGAATGACAGAAAGAACCCAATTTCCACACCGTGATGGTGTAGAACCATGTCAAGAGGACGCAAAGCGGTGTGTTTCTTAGAGAACCATGACGAAAGTGCGGCCTCCGTATTGAGACAACCTGATTCCGAATCACCTCGGAAATCATTTTGAGAAGAAGTTGCGCGCCCCGGTCATAGAGCTTGAGTTTCTGGGCCGCGTCCTGGGTTGGGCTCCACCAAGGCCGTGCCCGAACGCTAAGGACAATTGTGTAAGGCATCACGAACCCAAACCAGTCTCCCAACTTCCAGGCGTCGCTATCTGCTGCCAAGATTGGTAGCTCGATGCACTTCGACTCCATGCGCTCATAGCCCTCCTCATTGACCTCCTGAGGCGTGGCAATGTTGAATTCCGGCGTTTTGTGCTCATCCATGGCCTTGTCCGCGAAGAGCTGCTTCCCGAGCGTTGGATCTAGAGGCGGTGGTGGAGGTGAAGGCCCGTTTGGCTCACTGTACTGACTTTGCCGGTGTTTGCCAACATCTCCGCTTTCACGTCCTGCTCCGCCAACATCCTCCTCAATTCCGTCACTTCACGTTCAATCCGATCATCGCGATCTTGAATTTGACACCAATCAAGAAGTCCTCGTGGACTTGTCCTGACACAACTGACTACACAACTGTTGAGGTACTACCAAAAGATCAAGTTGGCCTGGATGCCGCCACCCAGAGACCTTTTTCCACCGGATCATAGGCTTGCAATGACGATTCGGGGTCCTGATAGAGGCCCCTCCGAAACTTGTGTTCCATTGGGCGTGTACCAGCTTGCAGATTACCCTGTCGAGGAGTGACTGGTTGTGTCTCCCCTTCCACCCAAGACTTTCAGGAAGAAGTTCTCTTCAGTTCTTCATAGTTCTTCTATATGTCCCTTGGGTCTTTCTTCCGAGACTCTCTTCAGAACTTCAGTTCACTCACTGCAAAAAATTCTTTTCTTAGTTGCCTGTTCGTCTCCATGATGTAGGCCACAAGGTGCCTCTCCATGTCCCGGTCCATGAAGTATGCATGTCATGTCAAAACCCTAGTCCAAGGTTCTCGTGTGAACATTCCTGCTCAGACGCAAGTTTCGTAGCCTCTGTTGTAAGAGCTTCTGAGAACTGCATTTTTATTTTAAACTGAAAACTCCAAGTGGTTTGGCTTCAATCGCGTTCTGTTGCTTCCAAGCTGTGGGAAAAGCGAAAGGCGGTTGCTGCGCATTTCGGTGTTTTTCCTCTCTTAGCTCTTGTCATGCAACCTCACAACCGGGTGACCACCCGCAGCAGCAGTACCAGCCACAGCTTCAGCAGCAACTGAGCCCAAACAACAACTGCTCCGCATGACCACGAACAGTTTTGCAGACTTGCCGCCCCTGGTGGTTCCAACATGGGCTTAACGTAGCAAATAGGGTTCGTGGGGTGATTGCTGGCGGATGGGTGTATGCAATGTTTCGACATTCACGTCATGTTGGCTCTTCAGCATAGCCTCATGTTTCGTTGCGTTCGCAAGTCACTGTTTCACGCCGAATTCTGCAACATGTGGTCAGATTGTCAATGAACCCGCTTCTGGATATTGGCGATGCCACTTTTTATCGCAGATTCATTCTCTCCATCCACCTCCGTTGGCTCGACAGTTGATAGTTCTCATGCCAGCGTGCTCCTCTGATGGGACATCATTTGCTTGTGGCGTGTGTGGATGAGCCAGGCGCAAATATTTTTCTTTCTGGTGATTGCATTTGCAGCGAAAAGCCGTGTATATATGCATTGCACACCAAGGGATTCAGAGCGAACCTTGCCAATGTTCAGTGTTCAATCGCTTGCCCAGGCAGCTTCTGATGATCCCGGCTCGAAGTTTTCACCTCATTGGATATCGTGTGAGTTTCCATTTCGAACTGGTAATGTTTCCCCAGGTTCCCACCGACAGGGGGACGGAAGTGACTTCAAAAATGGTCTCAGGACATTAGCTCCAATGCACTTCTTGATTTCAGAGTCACAACAATCAATTTTGAATAGCATTAGTTTGATTTTTATTTGTGATAATCAACCACTTTGTACAGGAAGAACGTGGGGCTTGATTTGGGGTTTGGCCCTTGATGCAGTGTATTGTATTGAATGGTTCTCTTGTTATTTTTTGCCAAGTTAATAAGGAGGCGGCTTTTGGTCGTTCTCAAGACGCGTCTCACTCAGTGACGTGACGCGTTTGCGCAAGCAAGAACCTTTGCAGTTTGTGCTCCAGGGCCAAAGTTGAGGAGACACAGGAGACCTTGTTGGACATGTGCATGATGGTTTATTGTTAATTAATATTTGGATGTGGACATTTCACCCATCAACTCTTTGCTGGATGAGACGCAGGCAGTGCGAGTGGTTGATCATGGAGAACAGCAAAAAGAGGCTTGGAATGTTCGCACGGATGTTTAGCATATGAGCCATACCAACTCGCAGGAAGTTTTCATTCTCTGCAATATCCTCCCTGAAATAGTCATGGAAGTCGAAAACCACCTGTTTGTAGAAGAAAATTGTCATCCAAGGGACCATTTTTCCACTTCCATTTGGAATGAACGGATGTTTGATTTCAATCTGCAAAGCCTTTGAGTTCAAGCTGCAAAATGGAAGTTTGAGTTTGTGGATCACTAAAGGCATTGAGACGCCTCTTCGATGCTCAAGTCCTTCTTCAGTCATATGAGGCGTTGCAAGTGCAAATTAACAGCAAATTGATTAATGCAAATTCAGAATGGCGTCAATGCAATTTTTCGCAGGAGCAACTGCAATCCAGGGATGAGCAGCTGCAGAGCATAATGGCATGTGTGAAGAAGGTGCAATAAGATAAGGACATGCTTTGGATATCATAATATTGAATAAAACTGAAACAATGAAGAGGTGCGAGCAAAGACCAGCTGTCCACAGGCAATCCGTCAATCAAATGGAGATTACTTGCGAGATTCAATGCTGATAAAGTCACTGGCTGAGTCGTCAAATCGTTTGTGATTCAGACGAACTTCCAAGCGTTTGATACAAAGGTCCATGGGCCTTTGTGAAGAAGAACTGCAGGTCATAGCCGAGTTCAATTGAACATGGATTAGTTTGATTTGCTGTGCAGGAGGAGGGCATCTTAACAAGTGAGGGACACCTTGGAAAGATGGGACGCTTCGAGGCCGCAGTCGACTGGCGGAGCGTTTTCCTGAAAATCTAGGACTATTTCCGCCATACTTCTTTGAAGAAGCCTCACAGCGCCTCGATTGTTTCCGGGCGGGTAGTCCAAGGGGTAGTGGCAAGTCTGCTCGAAGTTACTCTAAAGTCGGGCAAAATCGCAGATTGAAAGGGAGCTACCAGTAGCGTCCTTGCTTTGCTCCTAGTAGCGTCCTTGCTCCTAGTAGCGATGCCCTTTTCTCCTAGTAGCGTCCTTGTTCCTAGTAGCAAGGCCAGGAGTTACTAGTAGTGTCCTTGCTCCTAGTAGTGATGCCCTTGGTTACTAGGTTTCCCCAAAAGTCACCAAAGGGTTTTCTGCCTCCTGAGTATATACTTAGAAGCTCTCCGCACAGCCTAACCCCCCTTCTTCAGCCTCAAAAATAGAAAGAGCTTTGTGCTTTGGTCCAGTCTACCAGGGAATCCCCCACTGCCCAAGAAAATGTCAGATGGACTGTTCAGTCGTAACCAAAACAAAGAGAGGGTCGGAGAGGGCAGCTGGGCAGCTGCTTCGAATTCTCTGACTGTTGCTGCAAGCAGCATGAGGACGGCGAGGTGCATGAATTCTTTCCGCAGGTGAAACTTTGCTCTTCAAGAACCTAAGAACCTCCTTCTTCTTTCGTTTCCCGCAACAAGTGGCTCTGAGGCCTTTCCAGATCAAAGTTTTGAGACCGCAAAGTGGGAAGAGCAGCAAGATCGTGAGAGGAAAGCCCGTGAGATTCAAGAGGCCAATGAACCAGGTGAAAGACCACATTTCTTCCAGAGGGTGCAAAGATGCCCACAAAGAAGGTCCTTCTATCATGTCGCATTCGCACAGTTGCCTGCCTAGTTCTAGCGATCTATATTTGTATAGATTTGTTTTACCATGTTGCTCGGGCTCCTCACAGAGTATTTGCAGCAAAGATCAAGGCCGTTGGTTGATGCATTTGTTTCTTTCACTTGATGCCTTTTGCCCGTTCTGTGTCAAGACACAATATATTTATGCAAATGGGCTGCCAATGCTAGCTTGTTTAGCAGAACAGGTTGAAGGGGTTACAAACATTTAAGTGATTTGTTTAGGTGGAGAAGTGACACCGGAAGATTTGAATCTGGTTTCAGGTGACTGGGAGCTTGTCACCTGCAAGCCCCCACTGTGTCCTAGCTGAATTTCTCAAAGCCTATGGTTACTAGTGCTTCTTGCTAGTAGTAGTGGCCTCCAACCTAGTATATAGCTTCTTGTTCCTAGTGGCAATGCCAAAGCTACTAGTAGCTTCTTGTGTTTTAGTTTTCATTGCTTGTGCGCAGATGAATATCACGAGCGTGAACTGCACTGGTACAAGATTCCTTATTGGCTAAAGTGCGATGAGGAGACGAGGCCGTTGGCATGGCTGTTTTTTGGCTTTTTGGGATGGCACTTTTCAGAGTTGGCAGGGCAATGATCCAAAACGTGAAGCAGCACTTTCTCGACGACATGAATGCTAAGGTGCAGCGACATGAAAGAGTTTCGTTTCTTTTTTTTTTTTCGTTTTTGCAGAACAAGATTCGCAGAGTTCGTAGGGGCACTTCGACCACAATGCATTTCAAGAGCACTTGTGGCAGGCACGTTTGTTTTGTTGCAGTGTTGTGCAAAGATGTCTTCGTGCAGCCAGTGAAACGCTTGCTGCGCACGTGTGCCATGCCCAGTGTGGACTCCAAGTTGCGCAGAGATGGGCGGGTGTGCCCAATCAAGAGCTCATCAAGCAGGCAGAGGCGCTTTTGCCAAGTGATGGGAATCTGGGACTTTGGATGTGCTTTGAACACTTTTTGCGACTTCTAAAGTTGGTGTGGAACTTTGACTTCAGATATTTCGGGAAATAAGGAGCTGCAGTAGGGTCAGTTTATGATTGTGCGCGCAGCAGCTGTCTTGGGAATGACAGGGTGAACATTGGTTGTTCCGAGCCTTCCATGGAGCGCCAGCCTGTCCAGTGTGGCTTTGAGCGCCAAAATGGATTGAAGTGGAGCAGAAAAACAAAAGAAGGTATGTAAGGGCCTGTTTAGTTAGGCTCCCTTCAAAGACCCTTTTTAAAAGAGGCTCAAACACATTCCTTTTGTATTTTTTTCGTTTTCTCTGCTCCACTTGGCTGCAGTCGGCAATGGATTGTCCAGGTTCACTGGGTCACTTGGCGTTCTGGAGCTTGCTTAGAGTAGCAGCGAGAGAACGTGCTCAAAAAGGAGCATAGCTCATCCATTAGCTAGGTGGTCTTCAATCCTGCATTTCTTTCGTTTTGTTGGCACAGGGGTGCGTGCACATGTTTTTTCTGCCCAGAAGCAAGGAGAGTTTTCGAACGCCGACTTAAAGCCAGTTGTTTGGTGTTTTTTGTTTGAAGGATTTGAGGACAAAAATGTTAAAAGTAAACCGTAGTCCTTATCAGACTTAAAAGTGTTTTGTTTCAAAAGCACGCTGCACTGGGCTGAGATCACACAGGCTTGGGCTGACAAGCCCCTGTATACAGGGTTTGTTGGCTTCTTAAAAGAAACACTAGAAAGTGTGGGAAAGTAAACACAGCTTTGGAGCGGTCCCAGATGCACTTGATGCCATTCATGGACCCCGAACATTGAGCTGGGAACGAAAGGAGCTGAATCTGATTCTTCTTCGTTTTGGATCATTTGAGAGTTTTGAAGTGCGCATGCATGGAGTAGCTTCCATGATGCTTCAAGTGGCTTCCATCAAGCCCTACCTATTGCCTGCCGCTGGAGGCAGCAGAACAGAAGGCAAGAGCAGTGCAGAGGGAGTCCCTTCAGGCCTGGACACCCCAAGTACCAACACTGAAACAGACTGAAACAGGACGCTACTAAGGGCTCCTGGCATCGCTACTAGTAACAAGAAGCTACTAGGGGCTCCTGGCCTTACTACTACGAGCAAGGACGCTACTAGGGGCTCATGTGCAGGAAACATCGATGCTTCGTCAGCACATCAAACGGGTCGAGCGAAAGTGCGCCTGCAAGCCTCCAGGAACTCCATTCTTGCCGGCATGGAATGGAATTCCCCTTGTTCTGGGTCAGGTACAAAGAACTGCAAAGTAATGTTTCCAAGATGCAGAAAGCCATGTCAACAATGGCGAGCCAGTTGAAGGAGGCCGAAAGCGCAGTGAGATTGAGCTAACCTTCTCATCTTCCATGGAACCAAGACGACACCATAGTAGGCCTAATAAGTTTTCTTGCATATCAGACACATTTTGAATACGCCTTTGGACTTTGAAACTTGAGTCAACGTGCATGTGCCAAAGCAGTGTTTAATGCAGCTGTTTGTTATGTTGTTTGACGTAGAACAGCAAACGAAACAGCATAGAATTTATGTTGTTCTCACTTCTCACCGTCTCACCCCAGGCCCGGGATGCAGCGGCAATGTTTGGAGTGGACATTCCAGTTGAAGCTGAACGCCGCCCTTCGGTGCGAACCCGCTCGTCGGTCTTTCCCAATTTCAGATTTCTATCCTGCTTTGGGTGTCTTGAAAGCAGCTCGGCCCCCCCTGCAGTTTAGTTCAGATACCGTACCTGAGCTGGTTTGTTGTCCGAAAAGGCATCACGTTTGTTATTTTCCTCAGTTGCAAGCCTGTGCAGCCCGCATTGCCAGAAATGATGGAGTCCCAGGAGCCAATTGTATTTTGCTTAAAAAACACTTGTTTCATCTCGTCGCGTGCCTGCTCCGTTTCATTGTGTATCTTTGCACTCACTTCTTCGATGAGGAAAAGTTGTCAGTTTCGCCCCATCGCAGGTTTTTGCAATGCCGGTCACGCCTTCGCAGGCTGTGGTTTATGTGCAGCCCAAGTGTGCGGAAGTTCAAACCTTGACTGACCTTGCCAGTGCGCAGGCTGGAACTCTGACTGTTGGCAAGGACTCTTTGTCGCATGAAGTTACCATTTTACACTTCTGAACTTGTGCAAAGCAGCGAGTGAACTTTGGTGCACAGTCAATGAGCAGCAACTGAATTGTCATTGTCCGGTGGTGAGCCAAGGCGCTTGCAGTGCCTGGACAAACAGTCTGGTGCTTACCTGCGAAACACAACACAGTTCAACTATTGCTGGTGTTTCTCCCTCTAAGGTGGCACAAGCGCCAAGCAACCGATCATCTTTGAGCTCAGATGGAGCGCTTGGGGGCCCGGACCAAGAGAGCTGATTCCTGCCAAACGTATTCCAACTCAAGTCCCAGGGAAAAAGGACAATTCCTGAATCTATTGAAGCAGTATTCAACAAGAATATACAGCCTGCCTTTCTTTCCACATTGATTCCAAGTTTCGCCTGGATTTATCACTTTCGCTTTGAGGCTCTTCGACTTGTCTCAGAGCGTTGCTTTGGCTCAGCGAGGTCGTGCCGGAAACGAATCAAAGGCACTCCAGCACTCCCCAGTTGGGCGAGGTAAAGGACTAATTGGGGCGTGAAATGCGACTAAAACGCCCACGGCCATGGCCAGAAACCAACATTTTGCAATACATTTTAAGCATTCACAGCGATCAGGCCGTGCAATCGCCCAACATTGCAGCTTCGACATACAAAATGCTGGGTGTAAGTGTAGAGGCATTAAGCAGAGTCCAAGACAGTAAGCCCAGTGCAAGGGGTATTTCGTTGGTCCCAGTGATAAGCGCGCAGTGAACCTGCACACCACGCTGGGTCTGTCATTTCCTGTACAGGCTTGCTGCTTGCTTTTAGATTCATTCTATGCACTTCCTGCCATGAACGAAGAAAAGCAAGACAGGAAGCAAGGAAGCTAACTTGCTAAGCAGGACGACAACAAAATGCAAAGGTACAAGGAAGACCAGAGCAGGAAGCTACGCGCCAGACAAAATAGAACAGAACAAAACAATGAAGCTTGCCACCAAAATGCAAAGGATGCTTCAAGACCTGTGACCACAAGATCCTAGTACCCCTGAATAACAATATTGAGAAAAAGCAGCAGAGGAACGATGGAAACACAGACGTTCAGAAGACTTGGTGAAGTTCACAACAGTTTTCAGGGTGTCCCTGAACGTAAACCAATCGAAAGCTAAATAAACCCAACCCATCGAAGGCATCAAAAAGGCCACAAGAACACTCTTGGGACTTTCCTGACGATTTAGGTCTGTAAATCAGTTATTTTTCGGTATTCATCCCAACTAAAGCCTTCACGAAATGCAGTTGCCTTTCTTGAATTACTATCACAAACTGCTTTCTGGCTTTCTTATCATTGGAGCTGCGACCAAATGACAATCCAAGAGTAAATCAATATTATTGGGGGACGTCCCTTTTTGCTTTGCTTTTCTGCTCCCCACTCAGAGTCCTCAAGTCTTGAATGGAGTTCAAGGTGCCTTCTCCCTCTCCCACTCCCCTTTCTTTGCTGAAAGCAGAAGGGTGGGTTTTTCCGTAGAACTGCCTCCTGCTCGCTTTTTCTCGGTTGTTTGCTCCAGTCAAATTTATCATTTAGCGATCGAAGGCTGAAGACATAGGAATTGAATTGATTTACGTAAGTGCTCGTCCGTCATGAGGTCCTGGTTGCGTTCCGCCCCTCTTCGGCGACGACACCTTGGAATTGTTGGCCGACCAGAAGCAACTGGACGAGGTGACTAGTTTTTGTTTGGACCAAAGAGACAGCAATTGATGATATAGGTGTTCTTGCTTCACTAAATATCTTCAACCACTACCGCTGCCGTCCTAAGTCTTGTGCGGGATGAGTTGGAGTAGACTTAGGGTAGACTTGTCAAAACCTGTATAAATGAAACAGCTCTTAGGAGCGATGAAGAAAAAAGTGAAGGTTTCTTTCTTTTCCTCATCCCTCCCAACGCCTCCTAGATTCGTTCTCATCATCCCTCCTAGGAGCATCCCAGTAGGAGGAAAAGCCGTGAAGTCGAGAGCACAAGTGGTACTACCTAGGTAGGAGGGTTGTGGCCACAGGACAAACGATCACAACATTTCACTTCAAGATGCGTTTAAATTTTTTCACTGATTTGTTCAGATGGACAACGAGATCTATGAGCCTTTGAACCAGTTTGACCCAGATCTCAGGGACCTCATGATGGATTGCATCACAGAGAAGGAGCGCTTGCTTGTGCAGCTCTTGCATTGTGATCTGACATTTTTTCATGCATGTTCGACTCTTGCGCCGCATTCTTCTAGGTTCGCCGAATTTTGTCTTTGGACCCTTCCAAGTACAAGAATGGTAGATTGCCATTTGGTTTGAAGCCAGACAAGGCAAGAAAGATCGTGCCACAACGGTGTGCATTCTTCCGAAACGAACAGACTTCTTCGCTTTTTGTTTTTTGGGCAAATGTATCCACTCATGAAGCTATGGTTGACCAAATAGGACATAAAACAATATATAGCAACAGATTCTACATCAAAGATGCGCGTTGGGCAATTGGGCAATGTATTGCTAAGAGTTGCGGTTTCAACTCTGCGCGCGGACAGGGTATTACCCTGGGCGGTGAAGTTGACTTGGAGGCACACAGTCCAGTGCATGGTCAGACCTAAGCTGTAACACGCTTCTGGAGATTTGTGGAGAACAGTGAAGACCAGGAGGAGTTGGAAAAGCTCCGAGAGATCATTGAACGTCTTAAAGAAGAAAACGAGCAGCTGACTCGGCAATTGGAGGTGCTCCTCTACTGTGTGCTTTGTACTGTTCAGTGCTTTTGACTCTTTAGATAGTGTAGATTGACTATGCTTGCCTTACAAACATTTCAAGAGTAGAACCTGTCCAGGCTGCCAGGGCCGCTTCAGAAAGATGGAAGAGCAAATTCATGGAGCTCAAGGAAAGTCAGGTAGATCCACCGAAGGCAAGTTGCAAAGTCAGCTTGCTAACTACTACTACTACTACTACTACTACGACTACGACTACGACTACGACTACGACTACGACTACGACTACGACTACGACTACGGCTACTACTACTACCACCACTACTACTAGTACTACCACCACCACCACCACTTCTACTACTACTACTACTACCACTACCACTACTACTACTACTACTACGACTACTACTACTACTACTACTCCTACTGCTACTGCTACTGCTACTGCTACTGCTACTCCTACTACTACTACTACTACCACTACCACTACCACTACCACTACCACTACCACTACCACTACCACTACCACTACCACTACCACGACGACGACCACGACCACGACCACGACTACTACTACTACTACTACTACTACTACCCCTACCCCCTGCTACTGCTACTGCTTCTGCTACTACTACTGCTACCACTACTACCACTACTACTAGTAGTAGTAGTAGTAGTAGTAGTTCTACCACTACTACTACTACTACTACTGCTACTGCTACTGCTACTGCTACTGCAGTGTAGTAGTAGTAGCAGCAGTAGCAGTAGCAGTAGCAGTAGCAGTAGCAGTAGCAGCAGCAGGAGTGGTAGTAGTAGTGTAGTAGTAGTAGCAGCAGCAGCAGTAGTAGCAGTAGTAGCAGTAGTAGCAGTAGTAGTAGTAGTAGTACGTACTACTACCTTCTGGGACTTAAAGGGATCTAGGTCGGCCAACACAAACGCTCTTCATTTTGACCTCAGGTTTTCTTCCACTACACATGACTAAATATGACCACTGGAAGCAAGACATCTCCTTTCAACGCCCGCAAGTTCCAGGTGGCGACCAAAGTTGAGGTTGCTGAACCGCCATCTGCGTACCTTGGAGTGCACAGACAAGAAATGTGTGCATGTGCGCAACGTCAGAAGTGTCAAACTCTCGGGGCATTAGAACACGACGAATCTAACCAAGTCCAGGCAGTACTCCCTTTAAGCACTTGTTTTTTTATACTTGCTTTCTAATGCAAATTTGTTGCAGGTTTGCCCTCCCGACCGATCATGCTGAGCAGCCCAAACTGTCAAAACTTTGCAAGGATTCCACACGAACCTGCACAATTCTTGTTTTCTCACAGCCAGTTTGTCCCACTTTCGTTTGTAGAGGTCGGAGTTCCGTTCAGTCAAGTGGTTTTGACCATAATGGCTGGAAACAAATACCTTTTTGTTTGGTGGAAATTGCCTGGAGAAGCTATGACATGATTGGTTAGAGGAGGATGAGTGAGGATCACATGGAGGACGTGCGACACAGGCCTTTGTTATTTCCATTAGGCTAGCAAAGACCAAAAAAGACTTCTGAAATGGATGTTGATGGTAAGACCACCATGTTGCTCCATTTGCAGGGGATCAGCCAAATAGAGTCCGTATCGGAACGCTTCATTCTAAAGGTTCAAACTCCATGGAGATGATGTCAAGCAGCATTTGCTCGCTACTGGGACGCCCACAAAATTGACATACTCATATTGCAATTCCTCGCAACCAACCGCACTGAGGTCTTAGGAGACTATAGGTGTATTTTCATTTCTTTACGCGTGACTCATGGCCAAAGGAAGAGAGAAGACGCAGTAAATGGATGGGGGGAAGCATCGTGCGACCGATAGGTGGTCACTAGACTTGCACACTTTCTGTCAGCTTTGCTGGGCATGGGTGCTCTCGTGCCGAAGGGTTCACCTAAAATGAAGTGCAGCAGCGGTATGAGCTGGAGAACCACCATTTCCACATGCTAAAGATCTTGCTTGGTGGTTGCGCAGCTCATCGTTCGAAGTGCGACCCTACATGTTTGCGCTGCATACTTTGGGAGAGGACAGGCTACAAGAATCTGGATTTCCGCACTGCCGACCTACAACCATGTGGAATCAGCTTCCTTCGTAAGGATGCCCCAAAGCAATGTTCTTGTAAAGCTGACCGACGTTTCATCTTCCTCTGAAGTGTGAATTTGCAGTGGGTGCTCGACTTTGCATCGGTCATCTCGGACCTTTCTTCCCGAGCGTCTTGCCCTGTTCACTGCTCGGCCAGCAACTGGCTTCCTTCTCGGCTCTCTCTGCGCCTGTTTCTTGGGCTTATCATTTCGCCTCTTTGCTGGTCACCTCCGGCTCGCCACCCTTCCCTTTTCCTCGAGACCGTTCCGGAACTTTGGACAGAAGGGCGCGGCTTGCTGGATACGTGGATTAGTGAGTGAGCTTGCCTATTTCCAAGGACGACGTTGATCAGCTTATATTATTGGTGCATTGAATCGCCTTAGTTTGGCTTCAGAGAGATCTTCACCTCCGGCCTCTTCATCGACACAGTCTCAGGTGGTATCGATTGCTGGGTGGGAGCTTGAACCTTCCTCTGAGTACAGCTGGACTCCCGCAGAATCTTTGAGGATGGCCCACAGCCTGCTTCAGGCAAGTTGTCGTCGGCAGCTGGTGATCCAAAAGATCGTGTTGTCAGAGCTTGGAGGGCAGGCTTTTGGGCTTGGGCATCGGTGGCTTCTCATATCGCCTACTCCAGGGCTGAAGCCATTTCGCTCTCAGACACTCAGTGGATTGTCATCAACCATCCTCGAGCTTCTGGCCCGATTCGTGTGAGAAAGTTGGCAGACCTTCGTCAGTTGTTGGCTTCCATTCGTCTGGGGCACGAAGAGCCAGCCTTTCAGGCATTTGCATCGTTGACAGAAGTTCAGGTTTTCTGCGCCGCGTACGGCATTGATACACCTCCGTTGTATCAATGCAGCGCGCAGAAGTGAAGTTTATGGTGGAGAGAAATGACTTCTCACTGATGGTCATCACTCTCACTCCACCTGTGGTTGAACCAGTGATTGAGCTTTTTGAAATACCACTACTGCCTCGAGAGGGCGGCTTCCTAGTGGTGATCCCTCACAGAGCATTGGATGAGAGCCTGATCAGTGATGGGGAGGCGCCTGAGATGTCTCCTAGTTGGCTTGGTGTGGGCACGATTCAAACAGTCCCTATGGTGAGGAGGACGAGTCAGGAGCGCCTGCTGGTCTGGGCCTGTCGTGCTCATTGATGTGACAGATGAGATCCTTTTCTACTGCACGGCCTATGACCCTGTTACAGATGGAGACCATGATATCATGCCCTATAATGCAGAGCATCTTGCGGTACAGATGGGGCAGCGGATCTTTATTCGGCTCAAGAAGACCCGGAAGCCTCTGCCAAGAAATCCTCTCCACCCAAGAAGCCTCCGGCAGCTTCGAAGAGGGTCACCAATGCGGCTTTGCTGGAACAGATGAATGTCCTGGTTGCCCAAGTCCAGGACCTTGCGGCCAGACAAGAAGTTTTGGAGAAGAAGGGGGTCAAGTCTACAGAACCTGTCGGCGCTGCTACCGCACCCTCCGCTGGCAATGTCGACAAATTACCGGCGGTGTCCGACGGGCTCGCTTTCGCGGCTGGCCCTCCTTTAGACGCGCCAAAGGCTTTGAACTTGATCGGACCTCCTCCAAGGACCAGAATGAATCAGGCTCAGTTGAACGCTGCTCTGCCACCTCCAGCTCCCGAAGAACCAGGCGCCCTGATGATGGGGGCAGATCATGGTGGCGATCCTCAGGGGAGCATTGTGAATGCTTTGAGTCACCAATCGAATGCCCTTACAGCTCTTGTTGCCCATCTTGCCAGTCAAGCAGGGGACCCTCACAAACTTGCAACCAGGCTTCATGAGCTCCTCGTCGATGAAGGTTGTGCGGAGAAGGGAAAAATTGCAGGGGGAGCTAGCCAGCTCCTCAATGCAGCAGATCCACCTGAAGCTCCATCCCGGCCGCATCCTGCCAAAGACAGTAGAGGAGGTCGGGAATTCAGCCATGTTGGAGTACCTCACAAAGTCGGGCGGCTATCGCAAGCAGAAGTCGCTTGGTCTCATGCAGTGGATTCTAGCTCATGCTATAGGAGGTCATCGCTTTGTTGGCGATGACCATCGAACAAGCTAACTACAACAACGGCGATTGCGCTGTTGCCTTTCTGATCAGCTTCCACGAAGAAGCGCCTTTTCAACTTTTTCAAGAGCGAACAGCTGCTATCACGAGTACTGGAAGGCCTTTCAGTCCTTTGATTCCTCCCACATGGACAGCTACAACGTTGAGATATATAAGGGATATGGAAATCCTCGCAAACAAGAAGCCGGACCCCCAAAAGGGAGGAAATCCAAATGCAGATCCAGTATCTTCACAGGGGGCTCACTCAGAGTCTCCAGAAATAAACCCAAGTTCCCAAAGCGCTCGAAGCATGGGCAAGAGGGCGACAAGTGACACAGGATGATTGCTGTGTGAGGTCAGAATGCCGGTGAGGACTACATCATCTTCCCCAAGAAGCTTGTTGAGCCTATAGCGACCCCGGAATAGATAGAAACGCGTTTCAAGACCCGGCAACCACGATGCCGGGTCTTGAAACGACTCGTAGGATTTTGGAGTGCCGGGTCTTGAAACGAAGCACTTTGGCGGGCCCGGCCCCGCAACTTTTCTATCTACTGTATCCCTGTGGTGGCTGCCAGCTTTTGCTGGTCTCGGCTGGTCATTTTGCCGTTGCCTGCTTGTGTTTGGGAACACAACAGCTTAAAAACTAAGGAGAAACAGGCAAACAAGAAGGGTAGAAAGGGAAGGAATGCCGGAAGCGGGGAAGGAAGGAGTCAGGGAACAGGAGAAGAGAGGCAGGAGAAAGGGATAAAGGAAGAGAAATAGGGAGGAAAAGAGGAGGAGGAAGGGACAGGTCAGGTTATCCATGTGCACCTGGGTAAACACTCCTTCAAGGGACTTTTCTATCTATTGTACCCACCTGCTGTTTTCAAGCATGTCTGTCCGGTTCCTTTGTTGTTGCAAATTGCATTCTCATTCAGATTAAGCTTCAGAATTTGTATAAATCGCTGACTAAAAATGATCACGTTGAATACTTTTTGTGTCGGAAGCAGGGACCTTTAGAGAAACAGTATACAAAGCACTTTTCTATCTATTGTATCCTCCTGCTGTTTTCAAGCATGTCCATACGCAAGGTTTCTTTGTTGTTGCGCATCTCATTGTAAATAGCAGGGGTACAGTAAACACTCCTGTAAGGGACTTTTCTATCTATTGTATCCCCCTGCTGTTTTCAATCATGTTTGTCCGGTCTATGCGACTTGAGGTTCCTTTATTGTTGCAAATTGCATTCTCATTCAGATTAAGCTTCAGATTTTGTATAAATCGCTGACTAAACAATGATGATTTTGAACGCTTTTGTGTCAGAAGCAGAGCCCCCTCAGAGAAACAGTATATAGTATACAAAGAACTTTTCCATCTATTGTAATCACCTCCCTCCTATTTACAAGCATGTCCATACGTCAGGTTTCTTTGTTGTTGCGCATCTCATTGTAAATAGCAGGGGGGTACGGTAGATAGAAACAGAGAAAAGGATATACTATATGTCTATATATATATATAGAGGAAAAGAGGAAGAGAGAGAGAGAGAGGAGGAGGGAGGGACAGGTCAGGTTATCCATATATAGGCCACTCCCCTGCTGTTTTCAAGCATGTCCATTTAGCAAGGCCGCACGGTAGATAGAATCTTTCCTGCGGCAACAGTATGCTGGCAGAAACCATGTTCTAGACGCAATGATAAACATCATTCAAATTACATAGTGACTTGAATAAAATCAATCCGTCAGATTTTGTATAAATCGCTGACTAAAAAATGTTCATTTTGAATACTTTTTGTGTTGGAAGCAGGGATCCCCAGAGATACACTGCTACAAGTAACTTTTCTATCTACTGTATCCCCCTGCTATTTTCAGGCATGTCCATACGTTAGGTTTCTTTGTTGTTGCACATCTCATTGTAAATAGCAGGGGGGATACGGTATATAAACATAAACAGAGAACAGGATAAGGGAGGATAAATAGGGAGGAAACAAGGAAGAGAGAAAGAGGAGGAGGGAGGGACAGGTCAGGTTATCCATGACAAACCCACCACACCCACCATACAAAACACAAGCAGAAACGGACAAAAGGTAAACGCTAGATTTTTTGTAGCCCTTTAGTTTAAATGTAAACAGCAGGGGGATACAGTAGATAGAAAAGTTGGGCAACTTTTCTATCTATTGTTTCCCCCAGCTGGTAGCGGCAAATGTGCCCTCTTTTGGGATTTGTTCGGCTTCAACATAACATAATTCATCGGGTCACTTTGAGACCTGCAACTTTTCTATCTATTGTTTCGTGCTGTTATTTACAGCAAATTTGCACATCGAGGTCACCTTGATTTATCAAGGTTTTTACTGACGGAGGTGCGTTTCACTGTAAATAACAGCGCGATACAGTAGATAGAAAAGCTGGCCCATATACCATCATATGCGCGCAATCCTACGAGTCACTTTGAAAACGAAACTTTTCTATCTATTCCGGGGTCGCTATAAGGATGGTGACTGCGACCTACATGTTTTGGCGGGCGTTCCGCCTATTTTGACCTTTTGGAAGTGGTGCTCTTGCCTAGTTCAAAATGTGCTTCGCACCCGGACACCATTTGCTGCATTTTTGAACTCCACTTTGCATTTGCATCGAAGTTCTTGTACTTCGACATCGCCGCTTATCCCTGTTCCAGTTCCCACCACAGGGATCTTTTGCAGGATGCCACCTGGCCTTTCTCTTCACACACGTTCCGGCTACGCTTTAAAGATATACTTGGTGCACTGCAGTTGCAAACCGGAGGTTGCCAGGGTCGGAAGAGCTTGGACGTCGGGTCTTTAAGACCCGGCGGAGCAACGTGGCTGAGAACGCAAGCTTTGTGCAGCGCCGTGGATGTTGGATCAATGCATAGGTCATGGAGATCTACAATCAGGAAGTTGGGTCGACGCAATACCTCTTGCAGCTCACTGATGAGCAACGAAAGCTGGTTGTTGGGATGGCAAGGTTGTTCCCTGCATTGTTGGAACGTGCTGAAGCTTTTTGGAAAGCTTCAATTCCACCTTCCTTGTGGTTTCCCGTGATGCGTAGAGACAAGCCTGTTGGCTGAACAGCTGGGAAAGTGTGGGTCGAAGGCCCTTGAGGGCCTAGAATGCTGTGAATCCTTGAAGCATCAGAGTGAAAAGAAGATGGCGCAACCGAATGCTTTATATATCTGTCATCGAACCCGAGTCGAACTGCTGAAAGAGATTTTGTATGATTTTGCGCTTGCTGCTGAGAGGGGGGGCGCAAGGCAAAACCCAAGAAGCCGCAGCAAGGACCAAGATTGTCGGACTCCGACCATTGTACTGTAACTGCGTGCGGGAGCTGATCCTCACCAGAAAGTACAATCTACTGCTGATATCGAACCAGGACCAACCTGAGGCATTTGCGCGACAGAGAACGTCTCAAGACAGTGTTTGTGTCATTGGAGAATGCGGTAACGTGGACTCCAACCTCATAGTTTGTTCTCAACCAGCAATCTCACCCAACCTTCTTGAGAGTGTTTGAATCCTCCAGTTTCAGCCGTTGCTTCAATTTGTGCACAGGGTGTGTCTGCTGTTTTTTTGTGACCCGTTTGTGAGGCCAATTGAAACACCAAAGCGAACACGCCAAGAAGCAGCTCCAACTATTCAAGGGGTTTCAGATGAAGAGGTAAAGAGGCTGGGCAACATGGCTTCCAAAGCTGTGAAGTGTTGCCCAAAGCAATTTGGTAGGTTGCTGGAAGAGCAAGAGAAGGCAAGATTAAGGGTGGAGTGCGTGGCATTCTGTGGATGAAGGTCTTTTCTCCTTACTTTTTTTATTGATTCGTTATTTGTTTTCTGAATAGGCCTACAAAACGAAAATATCTGCCTTGGAGAAGCGGATAAAAGCTTTGGAAGAAGAAAATAGAAAGCTAAAGGCCTGCGAGAGTCAGAGTGCGTCCTCTGAGTATGCAATCTTGCACCAACCAGCACTTGGTTTGTAGGATATCTTTCAGATCAGATTGAGCCTGACTTCTGAAGAATCTGCGGATATATTCTGGCAAGGAGGAAAACGAAAGACTGGAAAAGAAAGTGGCAGAAGCCAATCAAAGAGCTGAGCAGGCGAGCGAAGACCATGACAAGCCAGTCTGGCGTGGCTCGTGCAATGTGAGTGCACAATGCCCTAGAATCTAGACGCCCTTTCTGGCAACGACTCTTCAAGGAAAGAACGCAAGCCTCTTTGCCCGTAGCCCAAAGTCCTAACTCCTTTTGCTGGTCTGAGCTTCCAAAATGGCCGAGCCCCCTGGTTGCTCTTTAGCGAAAGCCTCGAAAGAAGACCAAAGAGATTATCCAAGTTGTATGACACAGGAGAGGCAAAAGCGGCTGAGTGAAAGAGAGCAAAAAAAACCAGAGAAGGCCGGAAGAAACGGTTCTTTTCTTGTTTGGTTTTGTTCAGCATGATTCTTTTCCCTTTGTGTGTCCTCGGCCGCAAGGAAAAGGAGCCCCCCAAACCTCCGGACACCACTGTCTCGGTCCAAGCTGTGTGGTGCTGTCTCAGAATGTGTTTGGAGACACCGACACAACATTAAAACATTCACACCTTTGGAGACACCGACAAACTGTAACCGAAAAAGGAACCAAGAAACTGTAAGCTTTGAGAGACTTGTGTGTAGCTTGATGTCTTGTGCTTTCTCACGACCGCAGCCGCTTGCCGCTCAGCCGAAGTCGACCTGACGCGGTCGTAGCATTTGCCTTCGAAGAGATATTGAGGTGGTTACGGTCTTGGCCTCAACTACCCCTTGCTAGAAACAATAATGCTTTAGAAGTACAAAGGACTATTAGACTATTGGGAAGTCCAGGAGAGAAAACCAACCCAGGTGTTTGGGCTCGTGTAAAAGACACCCAAACACCTTGTTTCTTTTTCACCAAACAGTTTTCTTTTGGGGCTCTATCTTAGAAAGATGAGCTGGCCACACTGACTGGCCGCACCCCTGAACTCTATGGCCGGGCTCTGTGGCCGGGTCTTGTCCTCCTCTTGTTGTCTTGTTGTCCTTTGGCCGCGCTGACCAGCCCTGGCCACACTGACTGGCCGCACCCCTGAACTCTGTGGCCGAGTGTTTAGAATGGTGAGTGACGCCCTGGACGCCCGCGAAATAAGCAGCTTCGCGTCGGGGCCCGTCTCATACTGTTGATAGACAGGGTGCCCGATAATGTGCCCGTGAGACGCATTGGACATTGTCAACTTTTCCATGAATATGGTCAACAGCTGGAGAAGAGCGTGGCCGAACAAATACGATGTCGACAGAAGTCATTGATGAAGCTGTTTGCTCTTGGGGGAAGGTAGGGCGTACCAAGAAATCGTGTTTGACTAACATTGGTCCAAACGAATCGTTTGGGGTCTATGCTGGCATAATTTTCGATCCCTCTCTCAGGCTTCTTTATATTTATGTATATATATATACATATATATATATACTAGTGTTTTTCCCCAAGCAGTTTACTGTTGGGGTTCTATCTTAGAAAAAAGAGCTGGCCACACTCACTGGCCGCGCCCCTGAACTCTGTGGCTGGGCTCTGTGTCCAAGCCTTGTCCTCCTCTTGTCCTCTGTGGCTGGGCCCTGTTCTGTGTCCAGGCCTTGTCCTTCTCTTGTCCTCTGCGGCTGGGCTCTGTGTCCAGGCCCTGTCCTCCTCTTGTCCTCTGTGGCTGGGCTCTGTGCTCTGTGTCCAGTGTCCCGGCCTTGTCCTCCTCTTGGCCGCGCCCCTGAACTCTGTGCTGGGCTCTGTGTCCGGGTGTTGTCCTCCTCTTGTCCTTGTCTTGGCCGCACCCCTGAACTCTGTGGCTGGTCTCTGTGGTCCGGTTTACTGGAGAGGAGTGTGGCCGAACAAATAGCGATGTCAATGCCGACAAAAATTCATTGATGAAGCAGATTGCTCTTGGGGTGAAGGCAGGGCGTACCAAGAAATCGTTTTTTGACTAATATTGGTCAAAAAGAATCGTTTTGAAACTGTTTGGGGTCTATGCTGGTATAATTAGTCTTTGTTCTAAGCCCTTGGGTGTTGGCCTCAACTACCCCGAAACCAGCTACACGAAGGATGAATACTCAACCTATTGCCTTCCTGTGTTTTTCGACCGTAGGTCACTTGGCACTTTGCTTGTGAAATCATTGGCAGCCAGTGTGCTCGAAAGAAGAAAGTACATGGGATTCAGGTGAGGGGATGCTTTTGCCAGGAAATGCTGGAGCGAGTCTTCCCTTTAGAGCTTCCAGCATCAGAAGCTGGCAACGGGCTTGGCAAACTCAACTGCAAAACACAAGCTGCAAAGTGCAGGCAGATCTTGATATATATATATATATAAACATACAATTGTGCTGGTTTACAAATTGTGCAACATCAGGCTGTCTCCCTAGTTTTCTCTCTTATGTCAACAGATTGTCAAACCAGAATCTTTTTCTGTCCAGCTTCTTCTGGCTATGGTGGAAACAGGTGTCTATATTTGTTTAGCTCAGGGTATGATACGGAAAAGGGCCGCACTTGTCGCGCTTCAAATGTAAGTTTTGAGAGTTTAGTGTCGTGGAGCGGCGACGGCTCCTGGATTCGACACTCAACCAGGTTGTTCAGCTCTGCAGCGACCAGTCTTCGTGGATCTTTTTGCCGTGGCTGCCGGATCCTCAGAGAAACGTGAGTTGACGTCCTTCCTGATGATTGAAGACATGACACATGTTTGAATGCAAACAATGCAAACACATGTTCAAATCATGGGGTTTGAAAAACCCAGGTAGTATCTTTTGTGATCTCTGGTCTTCTTGTGGCGGTGACGGATCTCATCCCATGGAAGTTAAGAGATTTGCCGCCGCAGTGAGCTAAGCTTTTCGAAACAACAAATGAGATCAATATGCAACTTTATTAGGTGGTTTTGCTTTGGGTCCCACTTAAGGGCAATGAGATGGCGAGCCAGGGCAACAGTTGCATCGCTGCTTTGCACTTGGATTTTTGAACAAGACCTCATAACTCATAACTAAATACGTCGAACTCACGATATACTGTGCTTGAGGCATCAGCCACTTGGTGTGCTCTATTTTTTGCCAGCAAGACAAGCATTCGATATTTTATTCACAGGCTCGACGGTCGACTTCACTATGACTAGACTACCAGCAACAAGAATGCTTTCAAAAACCCAAAAGGACGCCACGGATGCAGTTTTTGAACGCTTTCAAGCCGCCTTGTGTTGGACTTCTTTGTCCCTTAAAAGACAAGAATGCTACTTTGAAGACATTCTCTAGTCAAGATCATGGCAATCCCACAGGTGGCAATCCCTGGACCGTCAGCGCTCCGCGCAGTCTTTGGTTGACTCTGCCCCCTCCTCATCTCATGTGAGCGTCAAAAACAACAATCAGCTATTTGCCAGATATCCATTTGAGGTTCTACTTGCTCGGTGCATGGTTCTTTGAGCTCTTGGTGTCTTTGCTGCAGCGTTCACTTTTAGCTAGAATAGGGTTGACACCCCGGGTGGCCTAGTTTTGATCTCACATGCCCAGTATTGCGGAGCTGGCCGTCCGGTCGGGTGGGTTGGTTTCTTCGCCACCTGAGATACTCATGCATCCTTCAACTGATTCATTAAAGTCCTATGGCCGACGTGGATGGTTTGCTCGGGCCCTATTCTTGAACAAGCAAGTCTTGCAAGCTGAGAAGCTACACTACATTGTGGAAAGGTTCAAGTGGCTCACCATTTGGGCTTTCCTGCTTTCGCGTTGCACAACATGTTCAGTGGTTGTGCGGTTCCAGGCAGGGGGAAACCAATGATTCAACTTACCCAGGATATTTTGGACAAATAGATTGAATTCAAGGATGTGCACAACAAATGCCAGGCACCGTGGTGGCATGCTACAGCGAGTTGACACTTTTCTTCACCAGCTCGTATTGGATCGCCAAAATGACGGGCATGAATGACTTCTTTCTTGTACCGATTAAAGTTGGCATGGTGGCATCAACTTTGGCCCTTGCCTCAGCTTCATATCGATGCATGCAGAGTGAGATCAGAGAGCTTAAGGCTTTGAGAGGGGCATTTATCCTTCTTCTTGATGTCCGTGCTGTCATCAACGACCAGTCCAAACTTCCAGTTGCTAGCTGGCTGGTCCAGGCAAGGGTAGCGAGAACAGCTGTTGCGATTGAACGTGTAGCAGTGTAGCACAGCACAGCTTGACAAATCACAAGTTTTGTGTTGTGGCATGTGCATTTGACAAAAACGCATACGATATGTAAGGGGCACCTTGCCAATCAAGCAAAATGCTAGTGCGAGTGCATTGGATGATCACACTGCAGTGCTTTGCGCTCATCGGCACCAATGTGCTGAACCTCTTCATTCTTCGGCTGGTGCAAGGAGCTGTCATGCGCTCTAGGAAGGCAAGGCTTACACGTGTTCCTGATTTCTTTTTTGGGGGTAGGTTGGAGGCCATCGCTATCAGTTTTCTCTTTGTTTGCTCTTTATTCTTGTTCTGCATGTTCTCATTGTGTTGGGTTCACGGTTCGCATAATTTGGCAGGTCGGGGATGCCCCACCGTTCTCTGCAAGCATCGAAAGCTTGGTGAAACTTGCCTGGAGCTCAAAGCACATGTTGGTCTTACCCCCTCCCGGAGTGGAGCACCCAGCTTCCTTGAAGACCCTCTCCCATGATCCAAAGGGTTCCTGATTTTCAGGGAACATGCTTCTATAAGACCAGCATATTTTTCAGGATGCTTAGAAGAAGTGCACCACCATTCGGTAACCCTAGAAAGCAGGTCCAGTTTCACTAATGCATAGCAGGACTGAAACCCTCAGTTGCAGGGGAATCACCAAGTACCCATAGGGTCCAGGTCATACAGACTTGCTTGCGACTTTGCTTTGGCTCAAGCGAAAAAGGCGCGTGTGGGCGCTGGGATTCGCGTTTTTGTGGTTATCAGCCGTAGGCTCCCCAGCCTACGGCTGTGCCCGCAGCCATTACCTCGTACGTCGATTCTGGGGTTGAGCCGACAGAGTTAATCGGCGACACCCTTTGGCGCTGCGTGCCCGCACCGAGAGGCGGGAGGCGCGGGTACAGCCAAAAGCTGAGACATCTGCAAGAGGGGATTGCGCAAGGGCTTTATTCCGCAATAGCCATGCTATGGGGTCTTGCAAAACTAATAGGCGGACGGGCGCCGTCGGGTCACCATCAGAGCTGGTGGGCGGATGGTGTCCCGGTCATGTTTTGATGGCGTCCGGGTCATGTGATGCCGGTGTCCCGATCATGTATTGATTGTGAGCCAATCATGTTGTGATGGTGTCCCGGTCATGTTTTGATGGTGTCCCGGTCATGTTTTGATGGTGTCCCGGTCATGTTGTGATGGTGTCCCGGTCATGTTTTGAAGGTGTCCCGGTCATGTTGTGATGGTGTCCCGGTCATGTTGTGATGGTGTCCCGGGCATGTTTTGATGGTGTCCCGGTCGTGTTGCGACGGTGTCCCGGTCATGTTGTGATGGTGTCCCGATCATGTGATGGTGGCGCGGTCATGTTGTGATGGTGTCCCGGTCATGTTTTGATTGTGTCCCAGTCATGTTGTGATGGTGTCCCGGTCATGTTTTGATGGTGTCCCGGTCATGTTTTGATGGTGTCCCGGTCATGTTGTGATGGTGTCCCGTTCATGTTTTGAAGGTGTCCCGGTCATGTTGTGATGGTGTCCCGGTCATGTCGTGATGGTGTCCCGGTCGTGTTGTGACGGTGTCCCGGTCATGTTGTAAAGGTGTCCCGATCATGTGATGGTGGCGCGGTCATGTTGTGATGGTGTCTTGATGGTGTCCCGGTCATGCTTTGATGTTTTCCCAGGCATGTTTTGATGGTGTCCCGGTCATGTTTTGATGGTGTCCCGGTCGTGTTGTGACGGTGTCCCGGTCATGTTTTGATGGTGTCCCGGTCTTGTTGTGATGGTGCCCTGGTCATGTTTTGGCGGTGTGCCGGTTATGTTTTGATGGTGTCCGGGTCATGTGACGGTGTCCCGGTCATGTTGTGATAGTGTCCCGGTCATGTTGTGATGGTGTCCCCGTCATGTCATGCTGGTGTCCCGGTCACCTTGTGATGGTGTCCCGGTCATGTTGTGATTGTGTCCAGGTCATGTTGTGACGGTGTCCCATGGTGTCCTGGTCATGTTTTGGCGGTGTGCCGGTTATGTTTTGATGGTGTCCGGGTCATGTGACGGTGTCCCCGTCATGTTGTGATAGTGTCCCGGTCATGTTGTGATGGTGTCCCCGTCATGTCATGCTGGTGTCCCGGTCACCTTGTGATGGTGTCCCGGTCATGTTGTGATTGTGTCCCAGTCATGTTGTGACGGTGTCCCAGTCATGCTTTGATGGTGTCCCGGTCATGTTGTGATGGTGTCCTGGTCATGTTTTGGCGATGTGCCGGTTATGTTTTGATGGTGTCCGGGTCATGTGACGGTGTCCCAGTCATGTTGTGATAGTGTCCCGGTCATGGTGATGGTGTCCCCGTCATGTCATGCTGGTGTCCCGATCATGTGACGGTGTCCCGGTCATGTTGTGATTGTGTCCCAGTCATGTTGTGACGGTGCCCCACTGATGTTTTGCTGGTGTCACGGTGTCCCGGTCATGTTGTGATAGTGTCCCGGTCATGTTGTGATGGTGTCCCCGTCATGTCATGCTGGTGTCCCGTCACCTTGTGATGGTGTCCCGGTTATGTGATGATGGTGTCCAAGGAAAAGATGGTCGATGTGTTGAAAACAGCAGCTGTTTCCAGATGTTTCTTTTTGTCCCGGTTTGTATCTTGCTATTGGGGTCTCCAGCTGGGCTAATTCGAACAAGTATCCTTTTGTTTTTCCTGGCGGACACGAATACGCTGCGAGTTGGGGATTTACAATTGCTGAGTCTGTTCTTCAAGGTGGTCTTGAACCGCCTGGCCAGAAGGCGAAGCCGGCGCCACCGATTGCTCCAGTGATTAAAACACAGGTCCTTTCGGTGCCATCGTGCAAGCGAAGCCGAAGGTGAGACTTGCGACAACTTCAAAAGGAGTTCCACAGAGCAGGGCTACAGATCTTGGAGACGAGCGTGAGGGTACAGATCTTCAGTCGGAAGCGGCGTCGTCAGAAAACTTGGAACCGGTCCGAGAGTCGATTCGCCCGACTGCGGTAATCCGCCCATCGTCAACTCCGAAGAGTCTTGCAAAGGTTTTGCCAAAGCCGCCGCCGAAGGAACCGCCTTTCGTATCTCCAGCATCGACGACCTCATCAAAGTCGTTGCCGGTGAAGGCGGCGCCAAAGCAATTGTTGAGGCCGAATCCATTCGTGCTCCCGGACGGAGTTCTTGCCTACGAAAGGTCGGGCGATAGCTTTGAGGAGTTGAGATCGTATCGGAACTTCAACGGATTGTTGCCAGACAGTGGTATTGAGCGCAAGTTTATTCTTTTCCTCGATTACCATCTAGTCCTTGACAGGGGTGTTTCCGAGTCGGCGTCGTGGTCGCACAAGATCCCAGGAGACAACGTAAGTTTCTTGAGACGCGTGAAAGAGTCAGCAGAGCGTGTTTGGGGAAACAGGGATTCATTGTTGATCTTTGTACTGAGCCACATTGAGGCATCTTCAAGGAATTTGGAGGGACTCTTGAGAGCTTGCAACGGTACAAAAGAGATCATTGAAGAGAACCTGATCCAGGCATTGTTCGTGACTCGCGAGAGGGAAGGGGTGACAGGGAAGTTGGCGACAGCCAGAAAGATTTCCCGTGGCTTTTGGATTCCGATCTGTACCGTGTTACCGTGTGATCGCAGAGTTTGCAGGAGCCCAGGAGCACATCAATCCGACTATTCATTGCGTGCATATCAATCTGAGAAGGAAGCCATCGGCAGAAAGAGCTGAGGTGGTTAGGCCCTTTTTGGCAGGCTGCAGTGAAGACTTGGAGAAGTTGTTCCGTCACTATAAACCATGATTCCAGCAGGAGAAATCGTGCCGGCGTCACAGGGTGTAGCCGTAGCAGCAGGTACCCCAATTGCAGATATTTCGTCCAGTACGGATCCCAAGGAGGAAGACCAACCAAGGCCCAGTTTTGTTCAGGTGCAAAACCCAAACACTGAACCAGTTGAATGTCACAACGGACCCAATCGTTGTTGCTGAAGCCCACCAAGAGATTGCCAGGGTTAGATCAGAAGCTCAAAGAGTAGCCATTCTTGCCGACAGTGCGGTCCGGGAGGCAAACCAAAGGGTTGCAATGGTCCAAGGGAATTCGCAGGCACAAGTGGCAGATGTTCAAAGAACATCTCAAGAGAGGGTAGAGTTGGTAAGTCATCAAGCCAATGTTGCAGTAGGTCAAGTCCAAAATGAAGCACTAGCTCAGGTCCAAATCATCCAGTCCCAAATCCAGCAAATGGAAGAAGCTTTGAGGTTGGCTAGGCAAGAGAACCATCAAATGAAGGCTTGTGTTGAGCAAGCCAATAAAGAGTAGAGGGAGCATGCTGAAATCGTAGAAAGTCTCCATAAGGAGCACCAATTGCAAACCGTTGCGCTGAGGTCTAGGATCAATCAGCTTGAGGACACAATCGCCCTGCAGTCTAGGACCAGTCAACAGGCGATGAACGCCAACCAATCACCAACCGGGTCAGAGTCCTTCCGTGGTTTACAGGTCCCACAGTCATTCGCTCCACTCAGTCAAGAGCTCAATGGCGCGGATTTTCGTACAGTGTCCGCGATGCCTTCAGGAACTTCGAGTGCCAGTCACATGGACTCCGAGATGCTTCAACGCACCGGAGCTCCTCAAGCAGGTCTGAAAGCTGTTCCAGAGGGTGATAAGCTAATGATGCTGTCAGGAGACGAGTTCGTTAAGGAACGTTTTTGGGAGAAGAGTCTTGATCCAAGTCCAGTAGGTAGAATGCATAGTCAGTCACCTCCTCCAATGACGTTGCAGGCGCAGTCATCGCCAACAAGCGCATTAGAGACGCAAGTTGCACTCATGTCATCTCAGTTGAATGTGTTGGCAAATGCAGTGCAAGGCATTGTGAATCATGCTTCATCAGGTAGGACAGACAAGCCTCGTAGCTCCGGAAAGCCGCCATCTTCTCCAGGTCCTTCGTCCTCATCATCGAGCAACTTGTCAGGGAAAAGCTCAAAGGGCAAGAAGCCAGGAAAGGGTGGGTCGGACGGTGGGGGGTCTTCACCGGGTGGATCTCCTAGTGGTAGTGGGGCATCATCTCCATCACGTTCCCCAATTGCCAAAGAGGGAATCGATGCATATGCTTTGGAGAAGAAGCTCATGAGGGTAAAAACGTATGAGTCCCTGAAACTACCAACTCTCCCAAAGAATGCGTCAGAAGCTAGGACATTCAAGAAGAGACCTTCAAGTTCAGCAATCCGTAGTTTGCTTTTCGAACAGTTGAAGAACCATCCAAGCATGATGGTGACCACTGACAAGTTTAGGAATGCATCATCAGGTTCATCCAAGAGGACCTATCAATGGCTGTGCGACAAGTTGATTGAGGCGATAGAGATCCATCAGTTGGAAGAGAACTCTTCAAACTTGGAGAAGTCTTTGTCGCAGTTCGCAAAGGTAGCAGCAAATCCATCGAAACCAGAAAAGGCTGACAGCTGACAAACCGGACAAATCCAAAAAGGAAAAGCCGGAAAAGCCAAACAAAGAGAAAAGGAAGAATCGACTGTGTCTGACAAGAACAAAATCAAGCAAGACAAGCCCAAAAAGGAAGATCCAGAAATCGATGCCTCCGCAGCTCCCGGAACCGCAAAAGGTAAAGGTAAGAGTTCGAAGGGGCAGGGATCGGGGTCTACCAAAGGCACCAAGACAGATGACAAGCCCGATCGTTCCAAGAAGCCATGTATGTATTTTGCATACAATGCCTGTTCGAAAGGAAGCAATTGTCCATATTTGCACGACTCCAAGAACTTGTACCAAGGTCCAAAGCCGCAAGCTTTGAAGGACAAACAAGCAAGTGCAGGTGCCCCTCATGTCAATGCAGGTGCAGGTGCCGTGCTGGCAGGGGTTCTCTCGGCAAACACGATCTCCGGATCGAAAGCTTCTGAGGTAAGTTGCAATAATTGCAATAATGCACCATCTCAAGGGGGCGATGCGGAAAGTAGGATCCATAAAGCCAAGAAGCTTTGTAAGTCCGTGATTATAAGTCAGGTTCGAAGTCATGTGTTCCAAGGGTTGGCATGTTCGAAAAGACGTTCAAGGTATTTGCAGCCATGCTAGCATGTACTAATCCGATTGAGCCGCGTTTCACTCAGGACTTTCTTCTTGACACGGGGGCGGGCAGGAACCTGATCTCGTTCAAAGGGATGCCAGACATCTTGAAGGAGCACGTCACTGAGGCGCCAGAGAAAGTTCGCTTTGCCACTGGTGGTGGTCCCAGGCCAGGGTTGAAAGCGATCAATCTGCAGGGTAGCTCATCAGGTAATAATACATTCTATGCCTTGAAGGATTGCCCAGCCGCATTAAGCATCGCCGACCGTTCGTGTGGATGCCAGATCAACTGCCTTTCATGGTCAAAGCCGATCGTGTAGGTGAAATGGTCACGCATGTCCCAGAGTCAGCCAAGATCTATGCAGACAGGGTGGGCCAAAATGTTCCAATCCTTTCTGAGACGATTCAGGTGCACGCCGTGCCGTTCAGTGAAGGTGGAAGCTCAGGAAGTGGAATCCGAAGAGAGTGGATGGAAAAGGTGCCAGAAGCTCCGCCTCCGCCGGAGCCACCGCCGTTACATCCAGACGATTTGCCTAGAAGCAAAAAGCCGTTGAATTGAAAGAAAAGGTCCCGCACTTCGGTAGTGTTAGTGAAGCAGATGAACTCTTTGCTTCCGTTCCTGAAAGGGAGCCTGGCCATACTGCATTGGACTCAGAGGATGAGGAACTCCATCCATGGACTCCATCGCTTGAATCATCAACTGACCCACTTCCCTAAGAACAGGTATTGTGAAATCTGTAGGAGAAGCAAAATGCAGGCCAAGACACACCGAAAGAAGGGATTAGAAGTTGATCCGGAAGAGATGCCGCCTTTGCACTACGGTCATAGGATAAGAGCAGATCACATCATCATTGGCAAAGACTTGTCCAAAGGTTCCGAAGGTGAACAGGCCTGTCTAGTATGTCTCGATGAGTATTCCGGATGTCTACAAGCATTTCCGCAAACCACTAGGACAACAGACGCAAACATCGGAGCTTTGCAAGCGTTCGGTGGGACAAGGGCACATGGGAAAGCACTCTGTATCGCAAAGACAGATGCAGCAGCTGAACTTATAGATGCTGTAAAGTATTTGGGTTGGTTGCCAAGTCCTAGTGTTCTTAATGACCCCGTTCATAATGCCAAACTCGAAAGAAGCATTCGTTCCATAAAGGAAGGTGCAAGAGCAATTCTTTTGAAATCAGGCTTAGATCATCAGCACTGGCCTAGAGCAGTAGAGTATTTTTGTGTAGCTCATGCAATCACAAACCAAGCCCAGATTCACTCGAATGAGTCTGATGAAAAGAAGATTGAAAAGAGCACGCAGACTTGCTATGAAGCTGCCGCAGGTGAAGCATTCACGGGATTGAGACTTCCATTTGGTCGCCTTGTATACTACAAACCTCCAAAGCACCGTGAATTCCCCGCATTCGAGCCTAGGACATATCCAGGTATCTTTGTGGGTTGGAGGATTGATGCAGGGTTTCACCACCGAGATGTCCATTTGGTTCTTGATTACCAGAATCTCATTTCAAAAGCTAAGGGTAGTGGTAGACCCATCCAAATCTACAAGTCTGAGCTTGTTGAACCCACCGAGGGAAATTGGGTTTTTCCATTGTTCGAAGCAAAGATGAACCAGTTGCAGTTGTTCAAGCCAACGCTCAAACATCCATCTATAGAACCAATGGAAGCGTTGCCATTCGAAGGTGACCCTCCTGAGCCTAAAGTGTTCAAAAGACGGACATATGTGACTTAGGAAAGGGCCATTAAGTATGGTATAACCCCAGGCTGTAGAGGTTGTGAGCGAACAGCTGAAGGAGTGCCGCACACTGATGAGTGCCACGAGAGATTCCGAGTGTGTCTGGAAGAGGAGCGACTTGCAGCAAAAGCGAGGGCAGAAGGTATGAGGGTTCCACCAACCCCTCGTACACCTGCGGTTCGTGAATCAGCACCTAGCACTCCCGCGATGCCAGCTTTGGATTCGTCCGAGTTCAAGGGGGGCGGGGATGGGGATTTCTGGGAGTTTGACACGGATAGGAAAGCGTGGAAAAGGGTTCATATAAGACCTAGAAAGAAGCTTTTCGCCCCTGTAGGAAGAGATTGCCCGTTTGATGTAAGTGATGTTTCTCATGAACGTCTCACAGAGTGGAAGTGTAGAGGGAAGATCTCTGTCCATAAGGACGACTAAAATAAATGCCCATACCAGAGGATAAGTTCTAAGTCATGGGTAGGATCACCATGGTTCTTTCCTAGAGATCCCTTCATCAATGAATCGCAAGCCAAACTGTTTGCAGCAACCGCCAATCTTCTTGAAGGTGAACAAAATGCCAAGCCGGGAAGCTTTGAATGTCTTTGTGCATCCATGTTGGCAGAGTCTCCAGACCCGACAAAACTGGCTGAAGAGATCCTCAAAGCCACAGAAGATGTGCCAGAAGCAAGGACACAAAGGGACAAATGCAAGATTCGAGAAAAGTGTAGAACATGCTTTGAATTTTGCTGTTCCAAGAATTCGAGCCTTGGTGAGGTAGACATGGATCGGGGCATAAACCTTTTTAGACTTTCAATAGACCAAACAGACATGTCTAACGATGTCGAGGTGGATTGCTTGATCAACGTGATGCACCAATTCAAGGGGGCAGACTTGTATGGTTCCATACCGTGTGGTCCTTGGTCTAGTTGGCAAAGGTTGAACTGTCAGCAGTATGGTAAAAGGTTCCAGCAAAAGCTGAAAAAGGATAGGGAAAAGTCTCTCAAGATTCTTAGGAACTACATCAGGTGTGCAGAAGTCATCATGCAAAATGGTGGCCATTGTGCATTTGAGTGGCCGAAGAGCGCAGAGGGATGGAAAATTCCTGAGTTGTTGCAATTTGTAAGAGAAACCGCTTGTTTGTGTCTGAACCACAAGGGTGTGCTTTTGGTATGTGTGACAAAAACAATGTTCCGCATCTCAAAACATGGCGAATAGTGATCTTGTTGGAAATTGGCAAAGAACCTAGATGCGCATAAATGCAAGCATGAAAAAGGGTTTAAGCATGCTCCGCTAGAAGGAAGCGCTACACCCAAGAGCGCATTCTATCCGTTGCCCATGGCACGGTGCATTTCCTATAGTCTATATGAAGCTGACATTCCAGCTATGCCAGTTGAGCTCGAAAGTGAACCCGTAGGGCATGAAGAGTTCTCACCTGATGAAGTTCTTGCCGCAGTGCATTTGCTTTTAAACAGGAATGAATGGCGCAATCACCCAGGCTGGGACGAAGCAATTCAGAAAGAGGCTAGTGGAATTAATGCAAATGACACTTGGTCTTTCGATGAAGTAATCTCAAGAAGTGATCTCATCGCACGTTCAAAGGCAAAGGGCGAAGCAATAACCGTTGGTAAGTTAATGACAATCTTATCAGTAAAGAACTTCGAAACCCCAGAGCTTAGAAAACTGAAGGCCAGGATAGTATTGAGAGGGGATGACATTCGCAACGCGGATAACACACTTGCAGTGCTGCAGGAAGCAAAGGTCAATCCGACCGGACCTGCAGGCATCTGTTTGAATCTAGTCTATGGAGCTTTACACGGTCATAAGACCACGCAAAGTGACGTGACACGTGCTTACACCCAATCCCTGCTCAAGACTAAGGTACCCATTTGGGTCGAACTGCCAAGAGAGTTGACTCCAAAAGAGCACTCTCATCTGGAGCGACCTTGCGTGCGCCTTGTCAGGGCCCTTTACGGGCATCCTGAAAGTGGATGGCACTGGGATAAGAGGTTTAAGGAAATAATGAGCTCTATGAATGGTATTCATCTAGATGACTTTCAAAGCAGTTATTGGTTTCCCAAAGAAAAGCTGCCAATGACTTTGTAGGTTGACGACATGTTGTTGTCAGGACCCCAAGAAGCACATGAAGGCTTTTGGAAGGAACTGGCTAAACACCTAGAGTTTGACGAGCCCACTCCAGTTGATCGCATACTAGGAAGGAAACATGAGGTGAACCGGAATGAAGAAGGTACAACAATTAGATGTTCTTTGGCAGACTTTGCTAAAAGTTCATGTGAAGCGTACGAAGCTCTTGCAAAACAAAAGCTCACAAAAGCTTCGACTCCATATGTTCCGGACGGAGCACTGTTGGACTCCGACTGGGAACCAAAAGGGGTTTTGGCAGAAAACGCTTCAAGGATCCTAATGAAGACCCTGTGGATGGCTAGACTTTGTCGACCAGACTTAATGAAGAGCATTGGGGACTTGACAAAACGGTTAACTCAATGGTCAGTCGCGGACGACAAACGCTTGTACAGATTCATGGCCTACATAACTCAACACAAGACTATGTACTTGAGGGGTCAATAAAGGATCCAATGGACCAAAGTACCTCCGGCATTCTCATGGCCATTGAAGGCCCTAACTCCTTTTACCCAATAAGTTGGGCTAGTCGCCGGCAAAAGGCCACAAGCAGATCGACGACGGAGGCGGAGACAATCTCACTTGCATCCGGGTTTTCAGCGAAGGGCTTCCGGCACAAGGTCTTTGTGACACCTTGTTCGGACGACCGACAATGCTTGCCTGCCATCAGGACAACGCTGCCGTGTTGCAGATCATAGAAGCCGGATATAGCCCAAAGCTACGTCGTGTCTCGAAAACACATCGTCTTGACTTAGGTTCCCTGTATGAAGTCTTCGAGTCACCTGATGCCACTAGGGTATATCGCCACTGACAAGCAAAGAGCTGATCCTCTAACAAAGAACCTACCTCCTTGTCATTGGAGCCACGCACTCAGCCTGTTAGGTATCACTTCTGAGGGCATCCAACGCCATGCCGCGAGTAGCGACCAAGCTCCGCAGTTCGTTAGGCCATGCCGTAGTAAGAAGGGGAGAAGAAGTGCACCGCCATTCGGTAACCCTAGAAAGCAGGTCCAGTCTCACTAATGCATAGCAGGACTGAAACCCTCAGTTGCAGGGGAATCACCAAGTACCCATAGGGTCCAGGTCATGCAGACTTGCTTGCGACTTTGCTTTGGCTCAAGCGAAAAAGGCGCGTGTGGGCGGTGGGATTCGCGTTTTTGTCATCGAAAGCTTGGTGAAACTTGCCTGGAGCTCAAAGCACATGTTGGTCTTACCCCCTCCCGGAGTTGAGCACCCAGCTTCCTTGAAGACCCTCTCCCATGATCCAAAGGGTTCCTGATTTTCAGGGAACATGCTTCTATAAGACCAGCATATTTTTCAGGATGCTTCATTCCAAGAGGTTCTGATTTCAGCAGAGCTTTCACAAAGACAACCTCCAGTCACCAGTCGCCTGGATAGATTCTCTTTCTTGTGCACTAGGAAAACTGGGTTGTGGATTCACATTCCGCGAATGGCAGAGTGACAGGGTTGCAACTCATGGGCCTACAGTGTCTACAGTTGTGGCCCATGCATTTGTCCTGTGTCATAGGTTATCGAAGAGTTGTGCAGGTGTGGAGTTGAGTAGGCAGTTGTTCGGAGCACTTTTAGTGACGTTGGCAAGTCTGCTGACATTAGAGAAAGTAAGTGGAAAGGGGTGGACATTTTCGACATCATTGTCTTTTGGTCTCGGCACCAAAGAACTGATGGAAGAAAGAGGAATTGCGAGGAACCATAGGCATTGGAAAAAAATGCACCTGAAAAACTTTATGTTTATTCTTTTAGGCACTGATATACCTGGGCCCCGGAGCCTTGGAGCGACTCCAAGACGCGGACAGCTTTGTCGTGTTTGCTTTGCAGCTCGGGTTTTGCCTTGCTTTGCTTTTCAGAAAGCACGAACAATGAAGATACCTCTGTGGAAGCAAAGCAAGCATTCCCGCAAAGAAAGCGTTCCGATATGGTACGTACCGGTCCGTCCAAGACATCATGCAGGTCATTAGAAGGATTCTGAAAGGGTAGCATCATAGCTGCCCTGCATTCTTACAGGAGGTTGTCGACCCAGACAGAGGTTCTCTTCGTGTTGCCAGGCTTGGCTGTTTGCTTCGACCCACGCCCCGGGAGCGTCTGCGTGGTTCCCAGCTTTGTCAGGTTCTTCCGATCGCAGCCATTCCTGGACGAGCCGGAAGCCGAGGCCGGAAGAGCAATCTCATAGCCTTTCTCATGTTTCGTATAGCAACTTTGCCTCCTAAGCGCTTCAGTGCCCTTTCCAGTAGTAGGCTGAAGGAAGATCCATGGCGTGGTCGCATTGTATCACTTATCACTTATCATTGTGGTCAAGGGTGTGCAAACCTTATCAAAGTTTGGACATACGTACACCGCCATTACAAAGCCGTGAGCTTAGCAGACATGCAACCTTTGAAAGGGTGGTTATGGTCTCACGTTTTCTACATACGGAATGCAAGAGGTTCCTATATACATGTATATAACCGTGGTGTGTAGACTTCCTGGACATCACTGCTGCTGTGCACACTTGTGCAGGGTGTGATGTACGTTCAGCGCAAATAGTTTCGGAATGTGGAAAAGTCTTGGGAAAGGCGACGCCTAATTGTATGATATGCTGCTTTGGTTGCTTCTCTCCCTCTTCTGACAAAGTTTCTTTCACCTGTGCATCCATCCGTTGGTGTTGAAACATGCCAATCCTGGAGTTTCTCAGGGATTGAGACGAGATGCACATTTCCTTAAATATTGAGAGACACGTGCTTTTAGAGAATTTGCAAGGCGCACCACACAACACTGGAGAGACAGAGCATTTCTGGGAATTCGTTTGTGTTCCCTTTTTCCCTACTGTTTTGAATGAAACCATTTCTACTCAATGCCACGAGCATTTGCATGTCGTAATGAAACAACATCAAGATGATCCAGGTCTTAAACATTGAGGTGGCGTAGGCTCAACTAATGTATTTGGATCCTGTTGTGTAGCCCTCCATTTCGTTCACTCTCTTTTGTAATTGTACCTGTTGCCATCTCCTAGTGCCAACTAAAAGGAAGACATTCTTTCCTCTGCACCTATTAGGGATGGCCTCCAACCTAGAAGCGATGAGAACCATTGTGGTAGATCGTGATATGTTGCGGCATTTGTTGCCTCGCCCCAAAGCTGCCAAACCAGTGCCCGATCGGGAACCGCTGAAGCGAAAGCCGCGCCAGCAGGCTGATGCTAATGGGAATGTTTCTTGTGGCGAAAGGGGAAATGCGCTCGGCTCAACTGCCGATTTGATCATCATTGCGCATTGTGCGGGTCGGCGGAGCATCATGCATTGAGCTGTCCAGAAGCAGGCAAGCTGGGCAGCAAGGGGCAGCATTGACTAGATGTGGTTGCCGACGACCAGGGGGCGATAGAGGCGCCGGAGGTTAGCTGCGGAACATGTCCATTGGACCACTGCTGTCCAACGCTGGCCAACGGGCCGTCCATGCCAGTCCGAAGTGGTGGCGCTGAGGGCGACTCACGCAGTCGCACGCCTAGCGCGCACGATTTGCTGACTGGATCGTGGGGGCAGTCAGACGAAGTGCAAATCCCCGACGGCAGCGGGCTTAGTTCAACTGCGAACTGGCTCACTCCACGCGTGGAGGTCGATCTTTCCAGGCCCCTGCGGAAAACCTTTCAAAAGCTGACCAAAGATTGGGGCCTGTCCATTGCTTCTGTGCGGTTTCTGACAGCTTGCTTTCCGATGCCGAGCTCCTACATGTGAGACATGAGCTGGTCAGCTTTTTGCAATGGCGCAACTATGCTTGTGAGACAGAGATTGCGCCGGGCCAGCCTTTTCTGTTGGACGCTTGGCATGCGCTAGGCCAGATGACTGGAGATGTGGATAGCAGTTTGTCGCAATTGCTACAGGCAGGTGTGCCCAATGGAATTTCCAAGTGCATCAGTTTTCTATAGGTGCGTGGGAGCCAGTAGCGACCAATGACCAACCTTTTGTCCATGACCCCTGCGGATTCTGAATGGTCGGGGTGGACGTGGGACGTCCGCGGTGCACGCAAATGGGTTCGTGTTGCCAAAGAAGAGCAGGGCTACAGCTGATTTCTGTACAAGAACCGTGGACGACGGGGTGGGCCCTTTTCCTCGAAAGGTAACCCCCTTGCTTGCTTGCTTGCTTGCTTGCTTGCTTGCTTGCTTGCTTGCTTGC
>CAXAMN010026384.1:458427-471007 GCA_963970005.1 Durusdinium trenchii
AGTAGTAGTAGTAGTAGTAGTAATAGTAGTAGTAGTAGGAGTAGTAGTAGTAGTAGTGGTAGTAATGGTAGTAGTGGTAGTGGTAGTAGCAGTGGTGGTATTCGTAGTAGTAGTAGTAGTAGTAGTAGTAGTAGTAGTGGTAGTGGTAGTGGTAGTAGTAGTAGTAGTAGTAGGAGTAGGAGTAGGAGTAGGAGTAGCAGTAGCAGTAGCAGTAGCAGTAGGAGTAGTAGTAGTAGTAGTAGTTTTGCACCCCAAACTTCATTTGAGTAGGGATGGCCTCCAATCTCTATATTTATGTCGGGCACGCCAGCCATAGATACAAGGAGCCAAAATAGTTTTATAAAGCACAAACAAAGCAAAAAGAACCAAAAGGCAAAGCAAACAAAAAAGCAAAACAAAGTAGCTGTGCGTATTTGTCGTTTTTTTTCCATTTTTTTTCGCTTTATTTTCGCATTTTTTCGCTTTATTTTCGCATTTGTTTCGCCTTTTCCTAGGAGGGTACAGTTTTTGTTCTTTTGTTTTTGCTGTACCTTCCTAGGAAAAAACGAACAAACACGAAAAACTGCGAAAATAACGCGAACAAATACGAAAATAAAGCGAAAAAACGTGAAAAACCGACAAATACGCACGGCTACATCTTTTTGTTTTTTTGCCTATTATTGCGTTTTGTTTTTGCTTTGTTATTTGCTTTTGTTTTTCATTGTTTTTGTTTTTTGCTTTGTTTTTGCTTTGTTGCTTTTATTTTGTTTTTTTTCCACTTTTTTATCAAAAAAACTATTTGATGGTTGGCCATGTATGGCTGCCATCGCCCAACACAACTCTATATGATGGCCTCCAACCCAATGGCCTCCAACCTGGGCAGTCTAGATTGTGGTTTCAAAGCCACTGCGGTCTCATTTGGTTTTGCGGTTTTGCATTAGAACTCGCAACCACTTCTGGGCTCCTTCAACACTTCCAGTAGCCTTCCGCAGTCTTGGTTATGTAGTCTCACCTGCGTTTTTGGATTTTGTGTATTCCAGAGGAAAAGACACCTTCCTTTAAATGCTTTTCGGTTACCCCCCTCTCGCCTGTTTGCTACAGTATCTCTTTGGCCCGATATATATATATATATACATCCCTGTCATTTTTCGCTGAGGGACTCGCTGCAACTCCACCCACCAGTAACTTGGAATGCTCCAAGTGTTTTCCTAATCTCCTGACAAAATATGCCGATTGTTTGCAACCAAGACGCATCGTATCTTGTCATTACACACTGCCCTTTATTCACTGTTGCCCCTTGTGCTCTAACTCCATCGTTGCAGTGGAGTCACTCTGTTCATTGGACATGTTAGCCGCAACTTACATACTTTGTGCTTTTTGAGATTTCATCCCGGCAAGGCTGCGCCGTCACCAGGCCTGGATACGGTTGCAGGGCATAATCGCCCCAATCCTTTTGAGTTTGTCCGGCTCAAGGTGCATCAGAGCACACCAAGATGTCAGAGAAAGAGCCGAACATCGAGCTAAACGAGTCAAAAGAGAAGCTGCTTGAGCTGATGACCAAGATCGCAGCTGAATGTGCTGGCTTTAATGTGGAGGCCCTTCTTTTCTTCTGGGGTTTGCTTCCCCAAGGCCATGGAGATCTCGTAATCACGTGGTGAGTTACGTTACGAAGAGGAAGTAGAAAAGCAAAAACGAACCGGCCCATCGTTTAATATTAGAAATAGAATGGGGACCAATCGTGCCCCGAAGGTTCTACAAGTACACGCCCTTCTGGTGATGTAGTGCTCTAGTCTAGTCGTTCGAAGAGTTCCTTTGACAGTGCTATCTTGGGTTTGTATTGCAAAGCAAGTTTCTTTCATTTTCTCAGCCGTCAGCATGGCTTTATGTTCGATCTCTCCTGGGCACAGTGTGACTGCGACTGCGCAACATATTGATCTCTATAATATATATATATATCGCCGCACGATCACAAAATCCTGTCATCATACGGGCCTGTATCATATTCTCTGTTGGCCAGATTGGCCTTGACAAAGGGTGGAACCATTTGACCTTTGTCCTTCACGAGTGGTGAATACACCCACTTCACCGTTGGCAGACTTGTGCCGCTTGACTTGCAGTAGGAGCCACCACCGCACTGGTGGTGAACAGTATCATCTCAATACCTACCAAATCGTGATCTTTCGAACCGCGATCTTTCTGCGTGGTAGGACCTACCACTTCACCATTTTCACCTGTGGAGAAATCCACGGTTTCACTCTTGGAATCAAAGCCACCTGGATAAGCTTTCACTGTGAGTGAGCGGTTGGACATTCTCGCATTTCAGATGGAGGCAATCCAAAGCCTTTGGACATAGGGTCTGGAAAGGTGGGGAGGGTACCCCGCTCGAACCAGTGGAGCGCTTGCATGAAGGTTTGCACAGAATTAATCTCAATTGCGTCAGAACAGTGTCCCAACGGAGCTCCACTATTCCGTATCGCACATTTGGTCAGACCACCAACCATTGCCATTGATCACCCAATGACGCGCCCATTTAGCTTCCACCCTTTTCAAGTTGCGTCAATTATATATATATACACATGTATAAACGTCATAAGTTGATTATTGCGAATGTTTCATCGACGTTTAGGGCAGACATATGTAGAACTTCAAAACGCAGTTCGCAGGCAGACCGACCTCTGCTGGACTCGGGAATGGATTCCAAAGCTGCCGTGCAGTTCAGTGCCCGGTTTTGGACTCAGCAGCCAGTTCCACCCGAGTGATGTTGCATCACTTGATGTTTGACAGATTAGCTGCGGAGCTTCCTGGAATTCGACTCCCGAGCACTTTGGTCTTCGACTACCCAACATTGTCCGCGGCTTCCCCAGCTGATGGTCGAAAGAAACGAGTTTTTCAAAAGGTGGCTAAGGATGTTTACCTCCAAGGCGGTGGCAGGCTATGCAGCTGAGTCTTCTCAGCCCAAACAACAACAAATAGCGGGGAAGACGCGGGTATCTCCTGATGAGCCGCTGGCAATCATTGGGAGTGCATGCGCATTCCCAGGCAAGACAAGAAAGAACAACACAGGTGAAAGTGTCTGAAACACTGGGACCTTTGGACTCTTGTGCTTATATATATATATATATTTTTTTTTTGGCATTTGACTGCCAAAACTATGATGTTCCGCACTTATGATCATTCCCTGGTACCATCCATTGGGAGGTGAAGCTGATGCTCCTGCAAAGTTCGGGGCATTGCTCAAGCTTGGCACCGATGGAGTTGTTGAGGCGATGGTGCCAAAGACGCCAAAATCCAGTTTGACGTATAGATAGAAATCTATTTATGTTTTTTTCGCCAAGAAAGCGTTGCCATTTTTTCAATCTTCAGTTCCTGCATTTTGTGCAGGTTCCATTCACCCGGTGGGAGCTCGATGAATACTATGATGCGAACCCAGATGCGACGGGGCCTGAGTTCGAAAGTAGCTTGGCACCTCGGTACACCTGAACATCTTCCAAAGAACGAGCATCCAAAAGTGATTTGCTCAGCCAGGCCTGGCAAGATGTACCCACGCCATGCAGCATTCATTGAGGGTGCTGAAGACTTTGCAGCATCATTCTTTAACATTTCAGCACCGGAGGCGTGCTGCCAATGCGCGTGTCACGTTCATTTTCAGTTGAGCCGCGTTCAAGACGCTAAACTACTTAAGCCTTTTGATGAATCTATTCTTGAATTCGAGCGAGTATGGCCACATGCTGGCAAAATTTGAGCCAACAGTTTCTTGCACAGGCCTCTTAAGACCGAAATCCGTCCTGACCCACCCACTCTTACCATATAAATCCGGCCAAGCTCAGCTTGGTGTCTAATTGCTTTTGGGCACAACTTTTCAGGTCAAAAGCCGACCTCCACGCATGCATGCTTTGGTCAATGCACCCCATAATGCTTTGAAGGGGCCTTGAGACTTGGGCAACAGGCACGAGCAATGGACCCGCAACAAAGACTGGCTCCGTGGCTGAATCTAGTTGGAAGGAGTGTCTTTGGGACGTTGCTTGGCAACTGACTCACAAGCTTGCAGCGCAAAACCAAGAATTCAACCTCCTACAGATATATAGCTTAAAGTATATATGTAAAGTATATAGTTGCTTGTTTGTGTTGTTTTGAGGTGCTGGAGACATGTTGTGACTCCATGCTGGACAGCAACATGAAGCAGGAGGCGAGGAGGATGTATTGGCATTGAACAAGTGCTTATGATTGGGATCAATGAACATTTAGCAAGTCTAGCAAGTCTAGAACTGCCAAACACCAAGCGCCAGTCATTGGTGGATAGCAGCGTTGCTGTCATCATTGGCCTGTCCAACAATGATTGGATCCAAGTCCAAAGTGGCGACATCCGTGTCAAGCTGAGCCTTTGATGAGGAGTTCAGATTCGCATACCCGGTCAACAAACATGAGGCAAAATCAATCCCTACACCGCCACTGGCACCTCAGCTTCCGTGGCGGCCGCACGCCACTTTCTTAGTTGAAGTTCCAGGAATTTGGATCAAAGCCATCAAGCGGAAAAACCAAGAAAGGAACATATGGATGATTGAATGACAGCTTTGGGTTGGAAAGCAATGCGAAACGGCTCAGGTGTTGCGTATTGCTTTGGGCTGAAGGGCCCAGCGTACGTGATTGACACTGCCTGCTCTTCCGCTTTGGCCACTTGAAAGAGTTAAAGCAAACTTAAACCGGTTAATGCCACAGCAGTACACAGCATTTTGGGACATATGATTCATATGATGCTTGTGGCAATTTTAATAGCTTTTTGTTACTACTAGTAAGGCACCTGTTACTACTAGCGTGGCACTTGTTAATGCTTGCAAATGTGGCAAGGTAGCTGTGGACAGTGCTTCGATGAATCTTCGACGGGGACGATGCAGTGCTGCCGTGAGCGCAGCTGCAAACGTCCGACCCGCAGAGTATTTGAGCAAGTAGCATAGCAGCGTAGCTAGTTGCTACGTGCCTGGTACTTGCAGTTTGTTGCACTTTCTGGAATACTGAACTGCCAAGCACACTTCCTTACAGTTCTTCCCGAACTTTCTGATAGCTTGTGGAATTTTGCCACGGATCCACGAGTAGTGAGAACAATCGTGCTGATGGATCCAGACACACTGACAAAGAAGAGCAACTCCCACCTGTAGATCCACAATTGGCTTCACGAGGTCATGGCCAGCCCGGCAACCTTCATCAGCTTCAGCAAACCGCGTATGTGTTTTCCTCAGCAATTTCAAGAAGAGGGCAAGTCCAATTAGACAACAGCTTTTTGAATCTCAGAACTTGGACAAGGCCAAAATATACTGTATCAGTTTCTTTCTTTTTGATTTAGTTTCTTCTTTTAACTGTTCTTGTCACGAATGCTAGCTTTGCTAGCTGGGGTCGCGGTTGCTCTACCAAACGTTTGGCAGGGTAGCGCAAAAGACCAACCCTTTGGATTGCATCACTCTGGCTATAATTGCAAAACTCCTTCTGAACCTCTTCGTCAAAGAAGCAAAGGTCAAGTAGCTTCTCCTTTTCCTTTGAAACGCAAGGGCAGTCGGCCACTATATAGCGGATCTCCTTTTTGGTTCCATTTGTCCTAAAACTTGGACGTAGCCCTGCACATTCGCCTCCACAAAGATAGTGTGGATCTACGTGGAGGCAAGCAGACAGGACCTCACCAACCAAGAGTTTTTACCGCTGTGACGTCCAAGCCCGTTAGAGCCCGGTGCAAAGTGAGCTTATGATTGCTCAGCCAATCATTGGCCTGTGTTAGTGCCAACTTTCAGATATATAGGCGGTACGCAGCTGCTTCACATCCATTTCTCCAGTCACTTCTGTTTGGCAGATTGAAATGGGCGAACGGTCTTCAACCATTGTTGTTTTTGCTAGGTGGCAGATGGTGGTAGCTTGCGTTAGCAATTGGTCTACAACTAACGTTCCAGTGGCAGTGCCACATATCAGGTCCATCAGACCAACACCTTCTTATTTTTCATTATTTTTCATCAACCACTACTACTGCTACTGCTGCTGCTACTACTGCTACTACTGCTACTACTCCTACTCCTACTCCTACTCCTACAACAACAACAACAACAGCAGCAACAACAACAACAACAACTACTACTACTACAGTACTACTACTACTACTACTCCTACTACTACTACTGGTACTCCTACTACTACTACTGGTACTCCTACTACTACTACTACTGTTCCTACTACTGTTCCTACTACTGTTCCTGCTCTTACTACTACCGTTACTACTACCGTTACTACTACTGTTACTACTACTGTTGTTTCTACTGTTACTAGCACTGTTACTACTACTGTTGCTACTACTGTTGCCACTACTGTTGCTACTACTGTTGCTGTTACTGTTCCTGTTTTTTGCTGTTGCTGTTACTGTCCTCCTCCTACTTCTACTACTGCTGCTGCTGCTGCTACTACTACTGCGACTACGACTACCACGACTACTACGACTACGACTACGAATACGACTGCCACCACCACAACCACCACCATCACCACCTTTTTACAATGCTGCACACAAACCAAGTCCATGAGACCTGTCTTCCAGTGGCTTCCATGACGTTGTATGCAACCCGCGACAAAGATGTTGGTGTTCTCGTTTCTCTGTTTGTTACACAGGCACATCCATGTCGTCGTCAGTTCACTTGCCTTTCAAGAGGCCTGTGACAGTAAATGCTTTGGATCCAAGACAATGTTGAATTTTCCCATATGTGTTTGCTTCCGAGTCGTGTCCTTTCTTTATCAACTTGTTTTCTACATGTGCAATCTCAGTGTCATGATCTATGATCCAATTTTACCCCAGTGCCTGAGGCTCTCGCCGAGGGGGAGGTCCTTTACCTTTGATGCCTCTGCAGATGGCTACGGACGCGGAGAAGGTTCAGGTGCAGATGGCAGGGAATCATTCACCGAAGGTCTGAACAGGGTGCGTCCACAAGCGTTTGGAGAACCAGGTCATGGTGGCGACCTGGTATCTCGGGGTAAATGTTTGGCCACGATGGCAGTTCACCTAGTCCAAGCTTCAGGCCAGCAGGATCAGCCCACTGGCAAGATTTTGAAATATGTTTGAAGGTCAGCCAATGCTTTAATGTAATATACTGTAAAAAACACACTTATTTGCACACTAGAATATTGGTGTTGTTCATACTCGTAGTTTTCTCCACATGAAATCTGCAAACATTAAGATGTGATATGGTAATGATAGATTCTATGGTTTTATATTTTTTTACAACGTCTTTATATTTATATAACTCTGCTGGCCAAAAATATATGATAAAGAATCACCAAGCATATACAATTCACTTTTTCATTTTGCTAAGTTTTTCCATAAAATCAAGAGACGAACAGACAAAGGCAAAATGACAAATTGGATGGACAGAAAGTTGTCTATATATTGTTATTATCAGCATTTAGGATTTCATTGATTACCTATTCACTAGAAACATGTTGATAAACATCAGTTCAGTTGTCTTTAGTTTGTTTTGATTACAATTTTTTGTGGACTCTCTACCACTCTATGTTTGAAGGTGCCCTGTTCATCCGCCAAAAGGAAAGATGTCCAGTGCTAACCTCAAAGCCGCAGGGGGCTTCAGAGCATAGAAGATTTTGGCGGGATTGGGCCTTTCAGTGTTTTGGATTGGTTTGGAGCAGCCTAAATTTGTTTGGAACTAGCAAGCGACCACAAGAGCTAGGGCATCCTTGTGGGCTGGGTAAGACGCATCTGTAGGGATGAGGATTGACTGGTGTGGTGTTTGGAGGTAAAGCTTACTGACAAATTTGCTGAACACCAAATTTACTGAGAGTCATGCAGGATGAAACGACCGGAGGAGAGAGGAACGATCCACGAAGGAAGCATGGGAGGGCAAGGCCACTCTGGTCATGCGCTGCAGGTCATCATGCCTCACCTCCGGGGATAAGGGTTAGACAGAAGGAACGGGATAGAGAGCTCTAGATGTGGTTGCAGGACTCACGAGAAGTCAAATCGGTATTGCCTTCCCTCCCTTTGAGTACATCTTCATGCGCGCATCTAATCTGCCAAAACCCACAGCAACATTTACCAAGCCTCACTAGTCACCCCTGATCGGATCTCGGTCTTTCAAACAGAATCTGGGTTGCAGAAGATCTCGTCAGGTCCGTAGAGTCAGAATATGTATCCTTTTTAGTGAACTACGGCGAAAAGTGAACTGTCCAAAAGGTACGGGGGTTTGTCATTTGCCTGTCATTTCTGTGCCTTACCTTGCAGTCAATGATGTTACAACACGCCTTCCTTCACTTCAATAGTCACTTGCCTCGCGAGTCATTTGCACTTGTGAACATGTACATGAATGTGGATTCCAGTCTTGCAGGGCACAGCTTCTGCATACCAGTCCATTGAGCTCCCCAAACACCGTTGTTAGCTTTGCCCCTGCTGTACCATGTTGGTTCATGTCGGTTCTATATTTCACATCCTTGTGGACTTATTTTAGCCTTTTCAGCACGGACGTGCCCTTGCAACTGTGTGCAGCACATGCAAACTTTATCTTGTCAACACGTGCCGTATGTCTCTTTGCACTGCAAACTTGGTTTGCTCATCCAAGCTCTGCCTGCAGTACCCTCATCGGTCTTGCACACGCTTTCACACACTTATGGATATGCGTATGGACTTGACAGCGGTGCCACACGCCGGCCTAAGAAACCAAATTCAAAAGCCAGGTAAAGGGGGCTGCGCGCCTGTAGTTAAAGGCCACGAAACGACGAGCCGACGGGATGACGACGTTCCGTGCATGACTGCCGATGCATTAGCACTTTACAAAAAGAAAAAGAAGAAAGGTGGCCACCAGCTCCGTCTTACAATGCGCCCAGGTGCACCAAGCAGGTACGTTTTCACGACAGCTTGGATGGGTCTTCGTTGGCCCATGCCATCCAAGTGTCCATGGGCCCCCTGCTGATGTAAGAGAAAAAGAATTCAAAAGAATCCCTGTGACTACCTTCACAATTCAAAAGAATCCCTGTGACTACAAGGGGCACACACACACACACACGCCTCCCCGACAAAAGGCATATTTAAGGTGCCGACAGAGTAGTAGTAAGGCCAGGAACCCCTAGTAGCGTCAAAGTAGCGAGCACCTAGTAGGAAGGCCAGGAGCCCCTAGCAGTATCCCACTCTAAGGTCCCGACAGGAGGGAGGGGTAGGGAGAGAAGAGAAGAGAAAAAGGAAAGAGAAGAAAGGAAGGTGTTCCCAGCCACGACACAAGCGTCCAAGGACACACCAAAAGAAGAGAGGAGAAGGGTTCCCAGCTATGACGAAAGCATCCAGGGACACCCAAGGAAGAAGGAAGGTGAAGAGAGGAAAGAAAGAAAGAAAGAAAGAAAGACAGAAAGAAAGAAAGAAAGAAAGAAAGACAGAAAGACAGAAAGAAAGAAAGAAAGAAAGAAAGAGAGAGGGAGAGAAAGGGAGAGGAGAGAAAATGAAAAAGGCAGGTGTTCCCAGCTACGAACAATCGTCCAGGGACACACCAAAGAAAGAGAGGGGTGATCCTGAGTATTCCATTCAGGAAAACCCCAGAAAGCAAAGAAAGAAAGTGGGAGGGAAGGGGAAGGAGGGGGGACTAAGCTCTCGACAGGTTCCAATGAACCTTAAACTTGCTTTGACCGCTATGGTCATGGTCACCTTGTGCCTTGCCAAAATGGCTGGCTGCTTTGACCGCTGCGGTCACGTAAAGCCGTGAGCCAACTTGGAATTCCAAAGATGAGACAAAAATCTGAGTTCTCTCGGCCTAGGCCACCTACGCTCGCTGCAAGCTGCTCTGTATCCGGGCAGGGGATACGTTCGACAGACACCCGTTCGACGGGTCCACGGGAGGCACTCTACGGGCTCATCCCGGACTGGCGCGAGGCCAGACACACTTATGGATATGCGTATGGACTTGACAGCGGTGCCACACGCCGGCCTAAGAAACCAAATCCTGAAAAGCCAGGTAAGGGGGGGCTGCGCGCCTGTAGTTAAAGGCCACGAAGCGACGAGCCGACGGGATGACGACGTTCCGTGCATGACTGCCGATGCATTAGCACTTTACAAAAAGAAAAAGAAGAAAGGTGGCCACCAGCTCCGTCTTACAATGCGCCCAGGTGCACCAAACGTTTTTACGACAGCTTGGATGGGTCTTCGTTGGCCCATGCCATCCAAGTGTCCATGGGCCCCTGCTGATGTAAGAGAAAAAGAATTCAAAAGAATCCCTGTGACTACAAGGGGCACACACACAGACACACACATATGAGAGGGATGTCAGCATTTCAGCATTCCGAGAATAGCCATAGCAACTATTGCAAGATGAGATTGGCCAAAGCAAAGCGGTTGTGATCGGAACGCCAGAAGCACCAGTGCGCTGCCCGACACACCACTCCAAGCGGTATCAAGCGATCAAACGCGACCAGGATATTGTCATTTGAAAGTTAACATGGCGCAAGTTTCCAGGGAAATCAATGGACAGGGTGCAATACAAAAGAGGTTCTAGAGAAAAACAACGCACAGTTTTTGTGGAAGTGCACGCCACAAAATGCATCGCAGATCACAACAACACAGGAGCACAGCACGCATCACACCAGCATTTTGGTCAAATATATATTTTTTCCGAAAAAGGACACACATTCTGAAGTTCTATTTTTTTTTGTCAGAGTGTTTTGACTGCAAGGCTATGGTCCCGGTGTTGCATGCTATTGACACTGCAGCAAAAACTCAACGAAAAGACACAACAGCGCAGACAATATTTACATGCTATTAGGGTGGAGGCCATCGCAACTAGGTTGGAGGCCGTCGCTATTGGGGTAGAGGCCATTGCTTTTACACAGGGCAAGTCGGGCAAGTGGATTCGGCTTCAGCCTCCCCTCAGATCTGCGCTTAAACCGCCCTGCCTTGACTTTTCAATGAAGCCGTTACCATTCAGTCCCTTGCCATTTTTTCCAATTGTTATTTTTGCTGCGCAGATAAGTGTTGTGAGAGGAATGACAGCTGGGCAGTGTGAGCAACTTTCAAGCCATTGCTTCCCAATTCTGAAATGATATTATAGTTGCAAGAGCAGAGTTTTCTCCTCGATATATTGTATGTGAACGCAATGGGCTTCCTGAGGTGCTGTGATGCTCTGCCGCCTACTGGATGCTCACGGCCTAGCACGGGCACCGCTCTAAGTTGCTCCCAACACATGTCCTTTGCTTTGGGCGACCTGATAGATCATTTGTGAGTACTCAAGGGCCCACTTGGGCTGTGTAGACCTTTTTGCATTTTCAGTGCATTCGCCGTCGCTTGCCGTGGATAGCATTCATTTGACAAATGAGCCAGGAAAACTGACATCACATTGTTTTCATTGCAAATGCGGCAGCTAAGTGTGTGCCCATGGCTGAGTGAATTAGACGGTTCCTCAATGTTAAACGGCGCGTGATCCACCTAGCGCTGAGTTTTGAGATTCCATTCGCGGGCGCACACGGGATATATATTTGTATATAATATATCTATATATAGTATATGTACGGTCTGAAAACCACTTGCCCTGAAGCTGCCCAAGTATTTCAACAGGCTTAGTTAAATTAAATAACCAGGGGTGAAGTGGAACGGCGTCTAACCGCCAAAAGGTTCTAAGTTCCGAAAGTTCCACATGATCCAACGAAGCGGAGCGATCGACGAGCACTCGTCTGCAGAATGTAAACGAATGGAAAGGCTGGAGATACCGTTCTAATTACAGCGGGACCAAAAAAGGGAGTCAGAAGTCATTACATCTTCACGCGGGTGCGTCAATTGATATCACAGTCATAGACCTTTGCAAGTGTCTTTGTTAGTGCCAGACTTGCAGTGTCCTGGCATCAAGTTCTCTTTCTAACAACTTCAAAGGACATGCAAAAAAAAACAGAGATATCAGTGACTCCCCATGGCACACACACACACACCCGCGCGCGCGCGTGTGCCTGCGCGTGCGAGGGCATCGCAGAGGTTGAGGAATTCGTGCCTATGCTCACTACAATCCAATGTATAATTACGAAAGCCAGCCTTCGTAGAAGGCGCTAGCGGAGTTGTGTTTGGCGAACGAAGTGAGTAGTTGGGGGGTCTGGAGGGGGTGGCCCGGGAAAGGTACACGTAAACTCGGCACATGCTGGGGGAGGAGGGTGCGTCGAGGGAAGGGTTTTTGAGGTTGTGTTGGAGGTGATTTTCGAGGGGTGGTGATGCAAGAAATGCAATCTGCATCATTTGCATCATCTGAATGGAAAGGTGTAGTTGGCACCTTGCCAGGTATAGAGACCCAGGGTAGCTATAGTGCAGCTACCAGGTATAGTACTTCGAGTTCCCTTTCCGTCAACCGCTCGATAACCTCTACACACGCACAGCAATCCACAGCTTTGAAGTCTCATTCGTGCTTTGAACTTGTATAAGTGTGTAAGAGGTATAGCAACATAGTATTTATACGGACCCAGGGTAGCTACAATTCTGTTCCCAGGTATGGCGCGCATGAGGCTTCAAAGCTGTGGTTTTCGGGCTACATTCAAGGTGGCCTGAGACCAGGGTTTGCTGCCCTAAAACACTCTGTTCAGGCCACCTTGAAAATAAAGGTGTAGTTGG
>CAXAMN010026384.1:471017-502813 GCA_963970005.1 Durusdinium trenchii
TCCACAGCTTTGAAGTCTCATTCGTGCTTTGAACTTGTATAGGTGTGCAAGAGGTATAGCAACGCAGTATTTATACGGACCCAGGGTAGCTACAATTCTGTTCCCAGGTATCGCGCGCATGAGGCTTCAAAGCTGTGGTTTCCTGAGACCAGGGTTTGCTGCCCTAAAACACTCTGTTCAGGCCACCTTGAAAATGAAGGTCTGCGAAGCGAGAGCAAGGGAGTTTCCACCTCCTCGCTTCCCAGTCTTCCCAGGGTTCATATAGGGAGCCAGGCCATTTTCAGAATCTTCTGGATTTGAGCTGTTCGAGTTCCTATTGAAGGGTATATGTCACATTCAAGCAGCAGAAGGACAACATGCATCCTCTGCTCTCGCTTCGCAGACCGTCATTTTGAAGGTGGCCTGAACAGAGTGTTTTAGGGCAGCAAACCCTGGTCTCAGGCCACCTTGAATTTAGCTTGAAAAACTGTTTGTTTGAACAAAAGGGTGCATTGTTTTTGTTTTGACATGGTTACCTATGTGTGGGCAGAACAAGACATGAAGCAGATTTGACACGCGGCCGCAAGCGGCTGCGCGAGCTCATTTGATTGCTTCGACGCGCAGTTGTCGAGAAAGGGAAGCGCTGGCTTTCGTTGTGAAGGACGCCAGAGGTGTACGCAATGACACGGCTGCGAACGACCGAAGGTCGGGCTCAAGAGGAATTTTTGACGTGGACACGTCCCAAGATGGACCAAGATCCCTTAGAGATGGCTAAGTGGCTTGTGGCGTGGGGACGCCGCTACGACGCCGAATGGGACGGCGTGTATGACATCCTGCAGTGCCTTTGGAACCTCAGTCGATCCCAATACATGATGGAGTGGTTCCGATTGCGCTAGCTGCGGTGACGCTAGCTCGAGATGTGGCGGATGAAGTCCCCATTCATGGCATGAGGCTGGTGAAATACATCGGCGAGTTCTACAGCCCGCCGGGCACGGTGCCCAAGCCGCTCCTGGAAGTTTTCGGATCGTGGACAACTCACCAGCTGGAGACATGGCTGGACGGCGCATCCCGTTGTGTGCCGGTAGCACGCCGCTGGCGCCGGGGAGCACAGCTGACCAATTCCTGGGGCATCGAATTTATGTTCTCCAGTTTGAGTGCCTACCTGGAAGACGCTCACCTCATCGGGCGCGCTTCTTTGACCCGACGGACACGCATGAACAATGCCATCAGTGACGCCATGACGGCCTTGGCGACCCAGAATGCCGACGACCTCGAGACTGCCCGTCGTAGCCTGACCTTAAGTTTGAGTTAACATGAGTGTGACCGACCGTGACTTGGAAGGGTATGAAAATGGTGACAGGTCATGTCGGAATTCCACTCTGAGACGACCCGGACTTGAAAGGACAGAGCAAAGAGCTTAGCTTCGGTGTCTTGGTTTCAGCCGTACGATCGATCGCCGGACGAGCATCGCTTCGACCCTTGTTTTGTGAATCGCACCCACTGTGCATTGCCGATAGCTGTCACGATGGCCCTAGCTGATAGTTGGCTGACACTCAAAGACGCCTGCGAGATAGCTCAACACCTTCATAGCGGTGGCCAATGAATTCAAGAGTCATGGATTCACGACCCACCTTTGGGGAGCAGACCATGAATCAGCCTATAGCAACTTCCGGTCGCCGAGCCAGACCACACCCACGTGTTGGTCCGAATCCCCGGGGGATGGACACTATGGAAACACAGGTGTTTGCTTCTCGGAAGCACCGCATCCGTGTGGTCGTACACCCGCACGGCGGACATGATATGTTGGCTCTGTCGGGCACTGACACTGTCACCCATGGTACACTACGTGGATGACTATGCATCCATCGAACCCGAATGTTCGATTCAATCAGGCTTTCAGTGCGTGCAGCACCTCATGAAGACTGTTGGCTTCAGGTTCAAGCCAAGCAAAGACCAACCACCAGCGTCAACGCAACTCATACAGGGTGTCATCATGAGCATCGACTTGTCAACGTTCACCGTGCGCACAGAACAGGCACGCATGCATCGAATCACAGCACAACTGGAGGAGCACCTTCAGAGAGGCACCATGTCTTCGGACGAGGCCAAAAGACTGGCCGGGAAACTGCAATTCATCTCAGAAGCGATGATGTCGCAGACCATACGATGCTGCCTCCAAACACTGTATGCACGCGCAGCTGCACCCACACAGCACGCACAACCCCCCCTGGGCGAGGGCATCACAGACTCATTGATCACACTGCTACACATTTTGCCCATTGCCAAACCAAAGGGTGTTTCGGTTTCAATACCAACCCTGCACTGTCATTTATGCTGACGCCTTCTTTCAGGCGGGGGACGAGAGACTGTCGATTCGGACGGCGCTGGACCACAGCGGCTAAAAAACGATGCGACCCACCTAATGAAGAACGGTTGGGGATTCGTCCTTCACGAACCGTGCGGCCGATGCCATTACGCACATGGTGAAATCCCAGGAGCCCTACTGGATCGATTCACCTCACGCAGGGCATTCATCTACGCCCTAGAGATCTTGGCGCAGATCATGTGCATCGTCTCCGGCATGGCCCTGATGGAGCCTCTGAGCCTGTGCTTCATCGACAACGAGCCAGGCAAGTTCGCCTTGCAGAAGGGCTTCGGCAAGGACGCCAAGGTCAACAGACTCTTGGGACTGCTGTGGCGCTTTGTCGATGGCTGAAGCCCACATTGGGAGCGAGTCACCTCGGAGGCCAACATTTCTGACGCCGTGACGATCTTTCAATGGCACACCAGCTCCAATGGACGCCGGTGGAATTCGATTGGCACTGGCTTTACAAGACATTGGCTCGAGCCACCAAGTCGATGGACGAGGCCATGAGCATAGGAGCCGCACTTGCCACGAGTTTCGGCCGGGTGCCACGGGGGACGGCGGCCGACATGGCATACAGCGCCTGTTGAGCTGCCGTGGCACATCCATCCAAAAAGGAGCGCGGCAGTCAGAGGCTCACACGGAAGTGACGCTTTGTGTCGTGAAGGACACCAGTGTGTACGCAATGACACGGCTGCGAACGACCGAAGGTCGGGCTCAAGAGGATTCTTTTTTACAACAACCAGCTGGCAGCACCAGGCATACAGCGCCTGTTGAGCTGCCGTGGCACATCCATCCAAAAAGGAGCGCGGCAGTCAGGGGCTCACACGGAAGTGACGCTTTGTGTCTAGAACCTACATCGCCAGTTTGGCACATGAAAAGCTTTGTTGGGTTGAATGGCAAGTCAACCTTTCCATTTGGACGTAAGGGCCTTCAAGAGTAACTCTTTTTCAACGCGGAATCCTCGTGGGCTTTATGTTTACTATAGTCCACCGTAGAAGATTCTGAGGCACGCTACATCACGCAACAAAATCAGGAGTAGATATAGTCAAGAAGACCTCTTGTTTGGTCACAATCTTGTGATTAGGTCATTCTTTGTCTCACTTCTTGTCTTGCTTTCTGAATTCCTTCATGCAGCGAGGACAGCTGTGACTTCTGTAGTTTCTCCGCTTCTCCAGCTGGGTTCAGGTGATACAAAGACTGTGTGTGGGTGTTTCGCAAATAGAATACAAACTTTGTGCCAGAACTTGGGGTTAGAATCTAGTATGTCAGTGGAAGAGGTCTGAGCTTCTTCACGGAGGTGTGGCACGTTTTTTTGCTTATGCCTTGTTTGGGCTTTGTCCGCCTTGCGAGTATCTGGAGTGGGGTGGGGTGGGCTAGGGTTGCGTGCAGCATGTTGACCAAGCTTTGTGCAGAGCTTGTGTGCGAAAGTGTTAGCAGCTGGTTCTGCTGGTGTAGTCTTGTGAGGACGCTTCATGTGCTGAGTTGGAAAACAGATGAAAGAAGTGCATAAGGGGCTGCGGCTCAAAATAGCATCACCCAAAGGGAACCACTACTGTACCGCGATTGGCTTTGGAGAGTGGTTTGGATCCGTTTCTAGGGCGAGAGATGGCTTACAAAGAGGTATCTCGGTTAGAGGCTCTGCATCTCTTCCCTCCATACACATGTTCGCTCGCATGACTAGTGTGTGTGTATATGTATATATATAATATAAGATTAATAAGGTCTGAGAAAAGGGTCCAAAACCATTGCCAGGAATAGAGGTCCCTGCTTCGACGTCTTGACTCTTTTGATTCTGCTCTCTGGTCTCAAGCCCGCTTCTCTTTCAACATTGTCCATAGTTGTTCGGTTTGTTTGCCTGTCTATTCGCTTCGAGGCTGCTCTACGGGGCATTGCTGTGAACCAGGATGGGCGGAGCTCGACGATGACAGCGCCCAATGGACCCTCTCAGACTTTGGTCGTCCAAGTGGCGCTGGCGGAAGCCAAAATGAATCATCATGAGGCGAAACGCAATGCGTTGCACCTCTGCGTGCATTGAAAAGCTGTCCAACCTACTAGCAATGGACTCCAACCTACTAGCAATTGCCTCCAACCTACTAGCAACCTACTAGCGACGGCCTCCAACCTAATAGTGATGGCCTCCGACCTAATAACGATGGCCTCCAACCTAATTTCGATGGCCTCCAACGTAATAGCATCACTTCAAGGTTCAAGTTGAATGCCATTATCAATTTCCCAGCTTGGCCGGTGGAGGTGTTACACATGGAATGCCATGGCACTGGCACCCCTCTGGGCGATCCAATTGAAGTTGGCGCGCTGCAAGCTGGTAGCAGGGCCGCCTCCCTGCAAGAGGGGCGCCGACAGCAGTCGCTGGCAGTTTCTGCAGTGAAGACATCTGTTGGGCATTTGGAGGCAGCAATGAAACGCGGGTGGACACGCAGCATCATTCCCTGAACTAAGCTGGAACCCATGCCTATGATTGAATGTTGGAAGTTGATGTCAAAATTTGCACAGATTTCTCGTCTTGGTGAGGGAGCTGCCGCATCACCTGGCCTACTCAAGACTGTGACGCTGCTGAGTCGAAGATCTGTGCCTCGAGCTTGTTTGAACAGATACTTCAAACACGGTGTTCAAAACAATCACATCTTAAAAAGTGGACAACGCGGCACCGTTGATGAACATATATGTGCTGTATCTTTATCGGGCGCCCCGCTCACTTGCGCATGCCAAAGTTAACTCACCTCACTTGTGCACCCAGCGACTCACTTGCGCACACAGCGACAAACTTGGGGACTTGTGGCTCCTTCCTGCCCTGCATTTTGCTTCGTTGGAATGAGTCTTTCCTCCTCGAAGTTTTATCCTCAGGTGGTCCACCACCAGGCTGTGCTACCTTGGAAACGATCTTTCGTCCTCTAAATTTAATCCTCAGGTGGCCCACCAAAGGCATGCTACGTTAGTTGGAATGGTTGCTTCCTCCTGTAAATTTGCACTCTGGTGGCTTACAAAAGGTATGCCACCTTAGAATTGTTTTTTCCTCCTTTAGATTTTACCATCAGGTGGCCCACCAAAGGTTTCTTCTTGCTCGGAACTGTAGCCTTGACTGGCTCACAAAAGGTGTTCTACGTATGCTACTCCTCCAAATTTTTGTCAGGTGGCCCGCCGAAGGTATGCTACCTTGAAATGGTTCCGAGGTGGGTCACGGGCCCGCCCTCACAGGCCCACGGGCTGGCCCGTCCACGGGCCCACGGGCCCATCCACGGACCGTCCATGGGCCCAACAGCCACGGGCCAACCGGGCCTCACGGGCCGGCCCCGCTCACAGGCCCCGTGCACGGACCGCCACGGACTTCAGAGGTATGGTCTCATTGTTGTCATATAGCGGCTCAGCGGAGGCGTTGCGGTGGGAAGTTCCATGGGCCTGCCATGGCTGCGACTATTATAGTTGTCTTCTCCTCGTATGTTTTTTTCGTGGCTTTGGTTCCGGCATGTTCCAGTTTTTCTTGTGTTTGTGTTTTGAAATAACCGCAGGTAAGTTTGCCATTACGCATTGTTGTGATGATGGGCAGTTGCGTGGCATCGCCATGGCTATGATTGTTATAGTTGTGTTCTCCTTCTATACTTTCCGTGGCCTCTTGTGTCCGTGCTATTAAATAGCGGCAGGCGATGGTGATCTTGTCATTGTGCGTTGCTATGCAGCTGGGAAGTTGCGTGAGATTGCAGTGGCTATGATGGTAAAAGCTGTGTTCTCCTTGTATGCTTTTCGGGGCTTCGATGTTTTTTAACGGTACACGTGCGTGCACTTCCAAACTTCCCGGTCTCCATCAACGGCCTTACGGGCTCCACGGGCCACAAGGACTCCACGAGCTCCACGGGCTCCAGGCACCCCACGGGCCCCACGAGACCAACACGTGAACGGGCCTCACGGGATTTCACGGGCCTCTTCAAGGGACCCACAGGAGACCATACCCTCTGAATTAGTTATAGTTATAGTTCTTTTTTGCCTGATGTTTTCCCAATCGCATGTCATTGAGATACAACATAGATGAATTTCCACACAAGGCACTTATTTGATTGTTGTGCACTCTTCATTGCTGTTTCGCAGCTCTATGTTCGACCTTACATACAGTTTCTTATGCCCTTTCGTTCTGGCATGCCCTGGGGCTTTGAGCTAAAGAGGTTTGGTTATGATTCATGCGGTTATTCAATGTCGATGATGTTCCAGGGGAGCCAAATTGCAAGTTCGTGCCACGAAGAAACACTCTCCCAATGTCAGAGTAGGTTTTCTCTTGGACTCTTGCAAGGCATTTGCAGTGGTCCATTTGTATTCCCTAAACCCGCACCTGGACCCTTCAGAAGATGTTCCACAGGCAGGGCAGTTTGCAGTGTGATTTTTATGCCGAACCGACACAACTGCAGCAGTAAATGCAAGCTGTGATTGTTGTCAGCAAACGTGAAGAGTCAATGTGTGTCCGTGTATCCATTAATTGAATTCATACTTCCTCACAGACACTTGCAGGTTTTCCAAAATGAGCATGTGCCTCTAGGCACTGGGCGTCGGACAGGAGGACTTTCCTCCTTCGGATTTGGTGGAACCAATGCGCATGGTTTGCTGGGAGAATCAGAAGTTCCTGTGGATTTCATCACACTTCAACGGCCTCCCACCTATGTCAAGACAGCTTTTCCTTGGCGAGATGCTGGGTTTCGACTGCTTCGTTCGCAGTTAGACTCAAACTTTGAAGTGAGCATGTCCTCTGATGTGTATGACATCGTCTCTCATCATGTCGTTTTTGGATCGATTGTCACACCAGGAGTTGTGTATGTTGAAATGGCGTTGGAAGCTACTCGAAAGCTGTTTGGTCATGATGTGGCCTTGAAGGATGTCACGATGGTTTTTCCGTTTGTGATACCCAATCGTTTTGCAGAAGACGCAGGTTCACCTCCGATCATGCGATTCATGTTGAAAGGCGATCGCTTTGAGATCCAAAGCATTGCAAACGGAAAAAAGACAACTCATGTGGAGGCGTCGTTGGAATTTGGGTCAAAGTCTGACAAAGGCTCAGTCAGCACGAACGCTGCAAACCTTAACCTCGAGGAGCTTCAAACTCGCATCAGTGAGCTCATCGAAACATCAGTGGTCTACGAGGCGATCAATTCAGTTGGACTTTACTTGGGGCCGATGTTTCAGGTGGCTAAAAAGCTTTGGAGGAAGGAAGTGGAAGACACGGACGGATGCAACGAAGTATTGGGCCTGCTCCAACTTGACTATCCAGGTGTCAAGAATGTAGGTTACATCTTACATCCTGCTTTGCTGGATGGAACTATTCACATTCTTGCAACTGCATCGATCGGAAAGAATGTCGCTGGGTTGAAAATTTTTGGTGGGGTTGGGAAAGTGGCGATTGTGAAGAGAGCAAACTTCTCGAACTTGGAAAGATACTGGGTGCACATGAAGATTACCGAGTCCCTGGAAGCATCGCAAACCTTCAACGTGACAGTAGCTGCTGATGATGGATCTGTGCTACTGTACATGGAGGACGTGGTATTTAGAGCAGTAAAGCCAGAGCAAATCCAGATGGCAATCTCAGCCCAGGGTGAAAAAGACGATGAACAGAAATACTACGAAGTCGAATGGTCAGAGGAGCCGCTCAAAAGGAGCTATTGCCGGGGTAATGGCCTTGTTCTTGCCGACACTGACCAAGCCTTAGGTGCCCTTCAGAAACTCTGGTCAAGTGATGCGTCAAGGGACGTCAAGTTCTTGACGCCTGCAGAAGTTGATACAAGTTCTCTTGATAGCTATGAATGGATACTGTGTTTTAGCAACAGCAGCAAGAGAGATTCTTTGGTGGACAACTTGCTCTTTGCAGTCAGATTGTTGCAATCCTTGGGAAAATCTCACCATCCTAATTTCCAGTGCTTGATCCTGGCGACATCCAACACTCAAGCAGTGAGGGCTGGTGATATGTCTGGTGTGTTTTGCCCATTACATGCTGGACTTTGGGGTCTAGCTCGAGCTTTCCGCAATGAGAATCCAGCGCTGAAAGTCTTGTGTTTTGACTTGGGAGCCACACAGGGACTTGAAGAGCTTTGTCAAGTGCCCGAAGCCTCAGGAGATCTTGAAGTGGCTTTGCGGAGATCGTGTCAAGGAGGCGATGCCGCATTCGTTCCTTTTGTTCCTCGTCTTCAAGAAGCAAAGCTGGAATCCACGAGCCAGTGGGTGCCAGCAGGCGGGGCTTACATCATCACTGGTGGTCTAGGTGGTTTGGGATTGACCTTCGCTTCCTGGTTGCTGGAACGAAGTGAACGAAGGGCAAAAGTGGCTTTGATTTCTCGGAGTGGAAAGCCTCCCCAGGATTGCCAAGTAGCCTACGGGCGCTTGGCTTCGAAAGTCTCAGTCCACAAGGCTGACATCACCTCTGATGCTCAAGTGGCTCAGGTCTTTGAAGCGATTGAGACCCATTATGGAGGTATCAAAGGAATTCTCCATGCGGCAGGAGTGCTTGACGATCATATGGTTGCTGATCTGCAACCAAAGCATGTGACGCCAGTCTTGGCGCCAAAAACCTATGGAACTCTTGTCCTGCATGATGCCTGCCGAAACTCGGATTGCCAATTTGCTTTATTCTCATCAGTAGCTGCCCTGCTTGGAACGCCAGCACAAGCGAACTACTCCGCTGCCAATGCCTTCATGGACTCCTTTGCTTCGTTCTTGCGTGACAACGGCCAACAAGCCGTGAGTATTCAGTGGGGTCCATGGGCTGAGGTGGGCATGGCTGCACGGGCAAACACATCAGAGTCAAGTATTGTGAGAATCTCGGCAAGAAAGGGATTGGAGGCCATGTCTGCCATTTTGACAGCGTCTGCAAGCCTGCGGACTGGCATCATTAGTGTGGCTCGCATCAAATGGGCCACATTGCTTGGACAACTGGGAACTCAAGCCCCTTTCTTGAGCAAGTTTACTGTTGCAAAAAGCACGAGCAGCAATGTGTTGGGAAATTACACATTGGAAGATGTGAAGTCTTTGGTGGTCGGGTCGTTGGCAGATGCTCTTGGAACTGATGACTTTGACATTTCTACGCCATTGATGGAGCTCGGCCTCGACTCTTTGGCTGGTGTTGAGTTTCGAAACCGACTGCAGGCAGGGAAGAGATGTGCTTGAGCCCTTTCGTTGACACCAATGATTGATTCATCAATAATTTTGACTGATTTGAGTGATTTTTGTTTCTTCGGTGTTCAAGCTTTTCATGCTGAGCTCAGGGAGCTGTGGAGGGCATCAATCTGACACCCACTCTCATGTTCGACTATCCGACGGTGCCGGATTTGGTGGAGTACATTTGGTCCCAGGTGGACATGCGGGGAATGACACGAGTAGAGACTGTAACGAAAGAAAAGCACTTAAAGCAAAGTAAAAGAAATGGAGACCTGTAGATACGCCAGTGGCGTTTGCCACTTCACGCAGAATCACAGAGCTGATAGACTGATAGACATTGGCATGTGGTGCTTCATGTTGCAAAAAGGATGCAACTTCAAACCAGAAACAGCAAACATGCAGGTTGGGCCAGCAGAAGAAGAAGGCATTCAAGCTTTACAGGCGAGTCTTCAACCTCATGCCTTACTTTGCCTGAAAAAGCAATTCTGGTTCTTATTCCTTTTAAGAAGGAATAAGGGTCTAAACATGGTTTTCTTCCAGATAGCTGGAAGCTGTAGGACTGGAGGAGTTCTTACTTTTTGTAGAATTAGGAGCCTGTGGTGGGGGCAGGGAGTTTTCCCCGTCATCAAAGTGGTGTGCTGATTCTGAAAGAACGTGCGTTCTTTGGAACATGGCCAGGTGGGCAGCTTCAGTGACCAGCTTGCGCTGGCCAGTCACAGTGGACGTTTCCCTGGCAGCTTCTCGAATCATCCAGGAGCACCCAGAGTGTGCCGATTGAGTTGTGCTTGTTTTGAACCAGAGTAATGCGCATTTTCCATATTGGACAACACAGTGAAGGCGACTTCTGGCATACCTTGACATATGGCTTGGACACGACTGCAGAGCTGCCTCCAGAACGTGTGGCACTGAGTTAGGCCTTCAACTTTGAAGATATTCCACAAAACACAGCCTTAGTGATGCTACTAGGAGCAAGGGCATCGCTACTCGGGGCTCCTGGCCTTACTACTAGCAACAAGAAGCTACTAGGGGCTCCTGGCATCGCTACTAGGAGCAAGAATCAGCTAGGCCTTCAGCCTTAGTGATGTGAGACAACTTTCAGAATCTTCATAAAAAATATCCAACAAAGGGCCCATTGGCCCGTTGCTGTTTGTTCATCCTTACCAGGTTGGGACATGGATGCTTTCTATGATTCAGATTTTGATGCGCCTGGGAAGACCTACTTGAGGCAGATAGGATGTCTTGCAATTTGTAATTTGTTACATCTCAGCTGAATGCAATGTAGGCAGTAGTTTGACCAGGCTGGGACATTTCATTCCTGGCATTGAGCAGTTTGATGGAGAGTTCTTTGGACTCAGCGAAATGGAGCAGAGAGGGATGGCAGCTCTGAGCAGCACGAAAGACGGATTCAGTGCACGGAGTGAGCCAGAAATTGTCAGTGAGCTAAACAAACAACGTCCAATCCGTTTTCAAAAGGAACGGAGAAATCGAATGAAAGCTGCTCAAAGAAGAACTCTAAGGATCCGCATCAATGGCTTACATTGGAGATCACCTATGACTGTATGTTCGCATCAGGCAGCGCAGAGCCTCATGGAGCATGTGCATTGAGAGAGAGAGAGAGCGGAACAGAGGCAGAGACTTGGTAGAGTCCTGGTAGAGAGTGAGGCATAAGCTTTTTGGCCTTAGACCCTATCTCCAAACCTTTTTCTTGTTGTACACTGAAAGAACTTTGAACATCCTTCCAGTCTCAGATTCGCCTTCACAGTCGCAGCTGCTCTCACTTCTTCCTCGTTGGTTTTCTCCTCGCATTGTTGACGCAAGGCTTGACAAAGGAGTCGATGAACGCCCTCGAGTGTGGCGTTTATGTTGGCTGTGCAACTCTTGGCGGGATCGAACCGAACATTCCCGCTTTTGGGCCTTTCACAAACATTGGCTGGAGCCCAAGGGGTTTTGTTTTGATTGCACTTTGCTGCATTCTTGTGGCTTTACCTTGATTCAGCAAGGTTATGCGTATTCTGGCTTGTCTGGCCGGGTGTCACACACACTCTCCCTGCGCGGACCTTGCTTCACTGTGGACACGGCCTGCTCAGCAACAGTACGTCACTGAGTGTTTGTGAGCTGCCTGAGTTCTTTCCAAGAAAAGGTACTGTAGCAATTCTTAAATCGGCTGGGCTCATGGAATGAGATCGTCTCTTTTGATGCGCAGATGCATTGTAGAATGCTTTGGTGCGTTTAAGCCAGCCCGGATTTGCCACATTGTGCATGCCATCAGAGCTCTGGTATGGTCCTTTGAACCACCAGATTCGGATGCTATCATCACGTGCGAGCTTCCTTGAAGAACACGCTTTGCGTTTCTGCATAAAGTATCTGGTCTAGACCACAGACCCTTCAAAAAAGAGAAAGAACAAGGTTCTTGTTTTGGATTTAGTTCAGGTTCTTATCGTTCTTATCGTTCTTTTCTTCCAGTCAGGTTTGACACCCATGCCGTCATGTGGGAAACGATTAGGAACATTCCAGAGAAGTTGGAGAGCACATTCCGAGTGACTGGCAAATCAAGTTTCAAAATTCTCAACCGCTCCCATTCCTAGCTTCTTGCTCCTAGTAGCGATGCCAGGAGCCCCTACTACCGTCCTTGCTCCTAGTAGCGATGTGCAAGTGAGGGTCAGTCACACCTAGCTCGGTGGCACTTCCAGGGCATCGCAGTGTAGCGCAGGTTCAGATCGCCGAAATCTCAACAGATCGCAACAAGGCAACCGGCGCAAACCTTCACAGATTAGCAGAGGCATTTGCAAAGCAGACCGCAAGACCACAAGAAAGACCGGGATGCACAACTATAGTATAGTATCCATCGATTGATTGCACGTGAACAATTTAGCAAGATAAACTGCTCCTAGTGTAAGGAGAACATGCTTGTCCAGACTTTCTTCAACCTGCCTAGGTTGTTGCGCTTGACTGTGCCAGCCAAGCAATACGGTTGGGTCGCTGTGAAGAGCTCAGTTCTCACAGCGAATCGTGATACAGGCTAGCAGCAGACTGCCAAGCACATAGGGGTCTGTTGTGGCATGGCACATTTGGAGGCTCATGTTGTGCTCATGGTATCCTTTGCGATTGGGCTGTATAGGCAAATCTGCTGCAGCTAGCGGTGTGAACTTACAGCTCTCTGCGGCCATTTGGGTACAGTACTCAGAGATGGCTTCGCCATTTTGCAGGGTTTGTGTGTATAGAATTATCATTTGTCCCTTGGCTTGTTGACTTGCATTGCTTTGAGGTTGGCTTTGCAAAGATGCGAGGGCTTGCAATGGATGGAAATTGCAAGACCTTCGATACCTCGGCCGACGGGTTTGCTCGTGGAGAGGGGATGGGCCATGGCCCGAGATTGGAACCGAAACTCCTTTGGAGCTAGGAGCAAAGGGACGCTACTAGTAGCTCCTGGCCTTACTACTATGAACAGGGACGCTACTAGGAACAAAGGGATGAGAATGGAATGGCACCTGCTTGGTCTGTGAAGCGTCGTAATTTGTTTCGTCGCAACATAGTATTCCGTTGACATGTCCACTCATTGAATATTGAAGCTGTTGAAGTGGATGAACCCCAAGTATTGGTTGTCTTGTCCTAACCAGGCTCAGTATACCTCAAGCCTGCTGCACCTGAGGCGTTCTATGAGTTTCAACTCTCAGTTCTCATAATGGGCATGATTTGTTCCATGCCCGATTCTGTTTTACAGTGTTGTGCCAGGCTTTTTCTGTGGCTCTACTGGGTGGTGTTGCTGGAGACCTAGACCCACAGGATTGTTGATTTTTCTCACGAGGCTGTCAGAATTCAGAGCCAGTGGGCAAACTTGAATTTGGTTTCAATCGTGGAGGCCATCATGAAACCATGAGCTAAGAGAGATATTGCACCGAAGATCATTTGTTGCAAGGCCACCAATCACGATGGCCGTGCAGCAACCATCACAGCTCCAAACGGCACAGCACAGCAGCTTCTTGAAAGCAGCTACAGCTATATGTCGCCACGATTTTTTGGAGGGGCTTTTCTTTTCTTCTAGTTCAAGACACCCTTCATTCTTTTGGATGCTAGCGCTTGAGACTAAGAGAAATACTACTACTGTAGACTAGTCCTTGAAGTAGTAGCATCGACCAGGAAGGGAGACGTTTTTTCTCTGAAAACCCCTCGCAGGCTACTATATTCCTAGATTTTGATGGGAGAAAGGTTGCTGTGCCCAGGAGAGTCCTGCGTGCTGCTCTTGCAGAGCGGGGAACTCTGCCGGAGGCGGCGATGGCCTTTGGGCAAAACCAAAGAAAGAAATAACGAAAAGAAAGCAAAGAAAAGAACATAAAAGAAAGGAAAAGAAAAGACAAGACAAGAAAAGAACAAAGAACGGAAGAAAGGAAGAACGGAAGGAACCAAAGAGAAAGGACGAGAAAAGACAAGAAAAGAAAGAACATGTAGAAGGAAAGAACAAAGAAGAACGACGACAAGGAAAGAAAGACAGAGAAAAGTCAGTGGAAGTTGCACAGCCACCACTGTCACAAAATTCATGCTCGTATCGGCACTGACGAAGGCCAGCTGTATCCGAATAGAATCATTCCATGCACTTCATGCTTTGCATTGGAAGGTGTAGACATTGCTTCGCATTGAAGAAACGAGTTGTAGACCGACTTGACATTCCAGGATTGTGCATCCCACGGGAACCAAAGAAAATCTCACGTGCTTCTATTTATTGTGCTTCTCTGTTTCTTTTTTGATTAATTTTGCAAATCTAATTGTTATTTGGGGGTTGGTCATGGCTGACAGCAGAGAACACAACGCTTGGATTTAGCTTTATTTTTTTGAGGTAAACGATGGGTTATATAACATTTGGAACCCGTGTAGAACTCTGTGGTACAAACAGGACGTTTACAGCTTCAAGCAACATGCGCATGCCGCATGACTTCCAAGTGTTCCTCCATCCAAGGAAGGCAGATCTCGCACAGCTAGTACACACACTCGGGAAATGCGTGCGGAACAGATTGCGGTTTGCCATCCGCCAGCCTAAGTGAAACACCTTAGGACCTAAGGGACCAGGGTAAGTAGGTATGTAAGGTGGTCTGAGCATGAGAGCCTCCAAAACCTTAAACAGGTGAATCTCAAAGCTTGAAGTCTCCAAGTTTCAACTCGACGATCGAGTGACCGACGAAACGCGCAGAGTCTGCAGACCTGTCTCCACATAACCAGCCTGAAGTCTAGAGGAGAACATGGTTACCAAACGCCACAACCTTCAGCAGGTACGGAGGCGATCAGTCTCCGCTTCCCCATCGTAGAACAGCTTCGTTGGCACAGCTATCCACGATGGGCCTGTGCCCCCTTGCTAAACAAATGGAAAGGAAAAAACACCTTAAGGTGACCTTGGAATCCAAGGTGTTCACACACAAATCCGATCAAGAAGCTGGCGATGAGAATCTACTACCATCATGCACGGCTGGACCCATTGTGTTCAGCATGGCGGACCCTCGCGCCGGACCTCCAGTGGGCTTTTGCTTTGTGGTCACACGCAGACGAGCTTTCAATCTGCAGAGTCCTTTGCTGAGGCATGAGTGGATAGGTCGGATAGCCATGGCAACCATCGTGATTGCAAGTTCTGTTGCCCATCCGCCTTGTCAGAAATCCATCCATCCATTCGTCTGTGGATTTCCCTTGCCGCACTAAATCATTTGCTGTGCCTATACCCAGCTCTTTGAAGGTGGGTGTTCATTCCAGACTTGGGTTACCGTAAAGATTTCCAGATTGAAGGAGAGACAGAAATGGTCTTCAGCGCAATGGGATTTTAATCTCGCTAAAAAGTGCTCTCCAGATCTCAACATGAATGTATAATGAGCTCGAAAGACTGCTCCAGGGAGGGTACACAAAATGATCAAATTGATTGAACACTAAATTTCTGAAATTTATGAGGTGATTCTGGATTTTTGCAAACTGTTAGAATAAAACAGTAATAGGAGACGTGGCTTTCAACTACAGTTCAAAGCCACTTGGCAGCCATGTCAATGTAGAACATCAACATTTTTCCCTGCTGCGTGCGGCTTCAAGGCGGCTTCAAGTCACTTCTGAAATCGATTGAAACTCAGCGTCAGCGATTGCAGCACCACGGCGCTTGAACATCTAGTTGGGCCTTATAAAGGACCACATGTTCGCTGTAGGCAGCAAGTTTAAGGCAAGGATACGATGTCTCCGCAGGTGGAAGACAGGCTAAGACAAGTTGAAGAACGCATTGCTTCAGCCGGCTTCCAATGTTCGTTGATGGCAACTCAATATGCCATAATTAATAGCAGGAAAACGCAGTTGCTGTGATGGAGCCAAACCTTTTCTCCGCACGATCCATCAAAGACCTTTGTAGATTGGACAGTGTAATGTGGACAGTACACGAGCGGAAAGAAAAGTCGTAGAGCGGACATTTAAACAGTAATGCCTCATGTCATGCGGAGCAGCGCGTAAGCGTCCAGGATCACCAAGACCATTATTCATAAATCTTCAGGGCTCACGCCTCACAAGGGCTTTGCGGATTGTGCTTCGTTTCCAACCTGCAAGGCCGTGAGCTGTTTAGAGTGCCATGGCACTGGCACCGCCTTGGGGGATCCCATTGAGGCCAGGTAACTCCTTCCTTTGGCCATGTGCCATAACCATGCGACGACTTTCAGGTGGGAGGACAGAGTGCAGTGTATGGCAAGAGCCGTGGCTCGTTCCTGCTAGCAGCCGGGAAGACAAATCTTGGCCACCTTGAAGGTGGGCAGGGCAGCTAATTTGGCAGCTTGAGATCTTGTTCGGCATATTTTGTCGAATATTCTTAGGGTATTTTGGCAGCTTGAGGTGCGGCAGGCGTTGCCGGGATCAGCAAAGCAGCTCGAATCCCAGCAAAACACCACAAGACTGTCAGCTTGTGTTTGGAAGCCTTGAGGTCCTTTCATGCCAGCGGGCGCAGGTGCCAGCATTGTTGTGGCTGCGCCAGCTGATTCCTCAGTCATCCGAGAACAGATCAGGGCGACGTCCAAGCGGGTGATTGCGAGCAAGCGACTTGTCTCGGAGGCTCAACAACAATATTGAGCTCTCTGGGTTTTCTGCAGCGATGCCAACGGAGCTCCTTGCTTGGCGAAGGGAGAAGAAGATATCCTCCGTGTCCTCTTTCGGCTTCAGCGGCACCAATGGGCATGTCAGAACCTCAGAGCATCTCAGAGGGTCTCATCCTAGAGACGTGTTGTGAGTCGAGTAGCTAGTTCGAAGGCGTTCTTGTTTGAAGGCAGGTTCTTGTGACTACTTAGTGAATTACTAGTCCAAGAAGTAGTGAAGCCTACGATGAGGTAGAGGCCTTCTGGTTTAAAAGGACCGCTAGAGTTTTTGCGATTTTCTGACGCTCAGGCTTTGGTGGAGGAAGCTGAGGTGTCGGCCCCCCCGCCGAGAGCCAAATATGCCAGACGGATGCTGCAGGCGTATCACATGTGGATGCAGGACCGAATACACTAGCTAGACAAAGTTGCGCTTCTTGAAACTCAGAATCAGTACAGAATCCTAAACTGGGAGACCTGGGACTGTTTTATAAACGATGTGATAATTGTCCTTGGTAATTCGATCCCCAGCTGACCCTACAACGTTTATGAACATGGTCAACAAACATGAAGTTTTGTTTGCCTGAAGTAGAGAAGACCCTTAGTTTTAGGGCGTACTTACTGAAGGAAGTAAGTAGTAAGGCCTTACTTCAGTAAGGAAGGAACCCAGCTACTAGTAGAAACTGTTCCTAGATTTTGAGGTAAAACATCGTTTGCGGCGTGAGTGCTGCTTCAGGACTTTTCCTTTCAAGAGGTTTTGATACCAGTGGAGCTTTCTACGATGGACAGCCACTTTGGTTGCAAACCCAGTGAAGACTGAGCGCCCAAGACTGTGGAACGTTTTTTACTCAGAACTTGACAGACTTACTTTTCCATGCTTGGGCTTTATGGCTCTTTTTTGCCTTGACAGAGTGCATTGCGATTGTAATGAAACTTGTGCATCTAGGCGGACATGCAGACACCATCGTCATTGGAGATGGTCCCATTTTCTCAGCTGCTTCAAGCTGGGCAACTGCGAAAGTGCAGGGGTATCTAGGCGGGAGCTGACGGCTGACAACTAAGACGAGCTTGTCTTCAATTCTCGTCTTCCATATCTCACCTTTGAGATCCTTTGAGTACAATGGAACGTCTTCCGTTTTCTTGTGCTTGCCATGGAGTCTTATGTGAAATTTCTCAGCTTTGTGCGAAAACGGGGTTTGTTGTTACGATGATGCTGTTTGGTGGAGCTGTTGTTCGTGGTGTTGGATGTGAACTGACCATGTGGGATCTCACCTACATTTGATCAGCCCACATTTGGGACGCTCCACCACAAGTTTGCCGATGGACATCTTCGTGAGCCCATTGGCAAGTTGCCTTCCAAGATCCATTTGAAACTGCCTGCAAAGCTGTTGATTTGGGCTTGAACTCTTCAGCTCCATGGTCTGCCAAAGTCCTTCGGGAGGGCGACTCCGATACTTGTCCAGCTGCCCTTTGGTTGACTGCTTGAACGGGCCACTCTATGGCGACACAGACTGAAAACATCTTTGAAGCAAGGCGGCCATGAGGGAAGGATTCAGAGGAACTCCACGCCATTGCAGGACTCATCGGCGTGAGAGGCAGAGACGGTAAACCATTCAGGCGCACGAATGAAGGTAAACCATTCAGAATCCTTGGCCTGATGCAGGGAGCAATGACCATGAAATTGAGCCGGATTCTTCGGCGATCAACCAGCCACACCAGCTCACTGTAGACTGTAGAGAGCACGTCGTCCCCAGTGTGCCGCCAAAAGTTGTTTTGCATAGCGAAGTTAAGGTCACAGGTCCAACGATGAGGTTTGAGAGATTTTGATGGAAAGGAGTTTGTGAGCATATCGGACAGAAGTTTGTGTGTAGTGGAGCTGTACTCGTAGTGCCGCTTGGTGCTGCGGACGATTCTGCCACTGAGACCGTTCTTCTTTTGCAACAAGGACTTGCAAGGCTCTGCCCAACGAAGCTCTTTGCAAGATCCTAGGAAGCGGAAGCTGATCACTTCCGTGTACCTGCTCGTTCTTACACAAGCTGTTACTCCACTTTTCCACTTTTTGATTCATGGTCCTTCATGTTTCCACCCCCAAAACCTCGGTTTTGCAGCTGATTTGAGCCGTTAGTTCACCACCGCCGGTGTGCAGCTGAGTCAAGTGAAACAATCGATGTTCAAACACCTACAAATTTTCGGACTTTTCGCCATGCTGATCTATCGCCTTCCTTCCCAACGTGGCAATTGCGTTAACTGAAAACCCAAGTTCGAAGTGTGACTCGCTCAGTCTTCCCACTCGGGTACTGGGTGTGATCCCCTTCAGTGGGGCGCAGACGCCATTCCAGATTTCATCGATCCTGCTTGTTTATAACTGACTTTTTGTTCCTTCACTTTATTTCTGAATTCCCTGATTTTCGAGCCGCCGGGCTATAAGCGAGGAATTATCCCCTCAACGCTCCGACATTCGTTTGTGTTGTGCGTTGCGACGTTTTTTCTCCAACTTCAATTTAATTTCCCACCCGCAGCCATTTGACCGACGATCAATGCATGCATGCTCACATTTCGGAGATTACAATGCACGCCAATTCATCAATTTTCATTTTTCAAGTTTTTAATCCTTCACTGCACGCATACGGATTTCCTGACTTCACTGCCATCTTCAAACTTACTGTTTCAGCTGCTGTGCCGCGCCGGCGCCATTTTCTCGCAGCCACTCGGACGGCCCTCTCCACATGCAGTACCCTTGGCCTTATCCGCATTGGCCACAGCCCTGTACCGCGCCCTCCATACCCGCCATCACCGCTCAACCACCGCCATGGCACCACCCTCCACCAACGGCGCCTGTTCCTACAGTTATCTCCCATCCACCACAACAGGCTCTTCTACCTCATTTTCAGCCCACTCCGCAGCAACAGCCACCACACGCGTGGCCACATCCCATGCCAGCCCACTCTCCACCAATACCAACCTTCGTGGCTCCCACACCGGTTCACCCAACGGCTCCACAGATGCAGGCATTCGAGACCCTGCCAACGCAACCTCCTCCACACACTATACCCCATGCACCACCAACCGTTGTACCCGTTCCTCCAGCATCACCAACACAGCCGCCAATCCAACAGGTCCCCATCCATTGGGACCAATCTCAAGGTGTTTGGCAACCTTTCTCGGCCTTTCCACCAGTTGCTCACCCATTGCCAGCTTCCGCACCGGATCCGAACACAACTGCTTCGGCCACTCCACCACCTACACAACTACCTTCTGGCGTTCCCAACGCCCCTCCCGGTGCTTCCGATGTCCCACCATCAGTCGCCACCACTCCAGGGACATCCTTACCAACTACCACTGCCACCACTTCCACGACTCCACCACCAACCACCGCCAAGCCAACACCGCCACCACCACCAGCATCTCCGGCACCATCCACAAACCCAACCGCACCGCCTCCCAAGCCGCCCTCCTCACGACCTCTCACAGCAGCACCGCCTCCTACCACCACTGGCCGCAGCCATCGTGGCCGAAGCCGTAGCAAACGGCGTCGCCGCCAACGCAGTCGCCACACACGCGACAGACGCCAACGTTCCCCTGCGACTTCCACCGCCAAGGCATCCTCGGCACGCCGCCGACGTCGCCGCTCTCCCTCCACTACATCTACCACGTCTTCAGCCAACAATTCCCATCCACCTATCACTTTCCGCCCCAATCAACAGTCTACATCTCACAGTCAGCTCCACAACATGTCCCAAGCAGAATACCCCAACTTTCCGGCGCTACGACGCCCCCACCCACCTTGGAAGGCACCTCCTCCACATTTTCAACAACTGTCACAGCAAGAACAGATAGCATGGTGGCTAGACTTCCATGCAGCTCAGTTTGCCGCAGAGAACAGACCACAACATCTCTATATCGCCAAGCTTCTTGCGGACAACGGCTTCGAGTTCGATGATTTGGCAGACTTCCGCCAACTCACCCATGTGAAATGGAATGACACCACCAATGCCTACGACACTTTCTCCTATCACTGTATCAACCTCCCGAGCCTCGTTGACAAAGCTACTCGTCCACTGCCACCACCCGCCACTCGGGCCACTTCTACTGCCCCTGAAACAGTTCACATCAACGCATGCCACACTGGCCCTTATGGCAATATTGCTGCCATTTTACAACAGGGTCGTCTCCTCCCCAGTACCCTTCACTTCGAAGACAACCCAGGCTTTTTTGCTCAAGCCACACGCATTACCCACCAACACATTCACGACAACTACGAACAAGCCCGCATTTTACACAACACATGGAAGATGGCAAAAAACGTCCATTCCATCATGGTCCATATCCTTGCTTGGGGCCGTGGGACTAAGTTCACCAGCGGAGGTGAAGCCCAAGCCATGCATCTTTTGCAACAAGATCATGGTGCTGTTTGCCATTCCAAAGCCCGCTGCTGGGTGATTCACCCAAATAATGCCATAGTCAAGGGCTTGGCATGGTCTATCAATGCCATTCCTCCAGACCTTTGAAGTCCCACAACACACTGCCAGCTCCATCTCCACCTTCAACTCCATGCCACAACCCAACGCCTGAGAGCAGCCTGTCCCCACGTTTCACCTCGTCACCACCTCCGGCTTTGAAAAAGCCGCGCCCTGATGTTTTACCTGCAGGACAACTTTCAGAGCTTTACAACGTCAACCTGTGATAACTTTTACTCGATTTCTTTTCGAACTTGATTTTTCAGCTTTCATGATGGACCTCTCATGCTCACTTGGATTTTTCTAGACTTGTCAGATCAAAGGCCATAGGCTTTGAGCGTTTTTGTAAGTAATGTGCTCTTCTCTTCCCACCGATGCAGTTTTCCGTTTGAGACTCCACTTTCCACTGATGCAGTTTTTCAGATTCCATTCACGTTTATGCATAATCTGCAAAATTCATGCTCAATAATTCATTTTCGTAATTCATTTGCACGTTCCGCATGTTATTTTCCTGCCGACATGCAGCGTTGACACCATAGCTGCGCCGATCGACGCTCAAGTTTGCTGCTTTTGCTATCTTGACAAGGCCTCTCCAGATGCCATCTCATGCAGACCAGGTTCGACTTCTCCATCGAACCACTATCGCCCTCAGTCAGCTTTATCGATTGCTCCAGCAAGCAACGGACATCCTGTCCAACTTGCACAGTTTTTATCTCGTCCATACACAACAGGTCGACCCTCATTTTCACCGACCTTTTCAGACTCTCTCACCAGCTCCCATCACAGCCGTCCCCATTCCCTCCCCCACCTCTTCGTGCGACTCGGCGCCTGCTGCTCCCATCAAACATGCACCACAGGAACCTCCTCCTTCCCAAGCATCCTCGGCTTCTTCTTCATCGCCACTACAGCCACAACCCAAGCGCAAACGTCAGCCTCCACCACCCCTCAACGAAGATGCAGATTGGGATGCTTGGGACGCTGATGCAGATATCCGCCTTGTTGAGCTCAAAACTGATACTCGTCTCCACCCGAACTGGAACTACGTTGCCCGTCGAGTAGGTTTTTCCATTGAGCAGTGCAAAGCACGTTGGGAAGAACTCCAAGCACCCCCACACCAACACGAGGCAGTCCACCCACCACCGTCACCTACACCCACTTCACCTGCCAACACACCACCGGCCTCACCGGCCCAGATGCCTCTCTCGGCATCAGCGCTTCCACCACCGGCATCACTTTCAGCCCCAGACTTCTCCTACACACCCACACCACCTCCATCGCCTGCACCGGCTGCCCCAGTCACACCTGATGCCGTACCAGAAATCACCAGTGAGGACAGTCATCCGGAACTCGCAGCGGCTGACATCGGTAGCTATTTTGTATAGTTTCAGTTTCACCCAGCTCTCTTCGGCGCGCCATCAGCAAACAAGTCCATGCACTGCAGCACTGTTATGCACTTTGAATTCCGTTCATTTTTCCTGCACGTAACCACTTTGTACAGTTGCTTCTCGGTTTTGAGCTTTCGCGATCTTTGGATGTTGATTTCCGACCTATCTTTCTGCAGCCGTTTTCATTTTGACTGCTGTCAGCCTCCCACGACCTTTGCTCAGCATGGCTTCAATTGCCCTCGGACCTCCTTCAGCCTTGTCGTCGTCTCCTACGGAGCAATCTTCAGCGGCCGAGACATACTTCCTCCCGGACAATCCTCCCCCACACTTGACTCCTTCACTCACACACAATCCAGAGCTTCCTCTCTTGCGCGGCCTTCTCGATTGCCTCGGCAACGTGGTCAATCAGCTCCTCAATCACCCCACGATCAACAGCCCCATACTGGACAATACTTTGTTCACAGACACTGATGCCTTCCGACTCTACTTTCAATACCATGAAAGTATCACAGAGCTGACCCGAATCACTCTACGTCTCAAACGCGCCAGCAAACTGCTTCAGTTTGTACCAGGCCCTCCGGGCCACCAGGGCAGCTATCGCATCAATCCCTCAGTGCCTTTCCCACCGGACACCACCGACTTCCTCGCAGAAGAGCTACACATTGTCCACCCACCTCGAAATCACCATCCTCAGCCTCGCCGCCAGCGCCAGCTGCTACCCTCCAGAACAACAGCCAGAGACCGCTCCAGATCCCGAGACACCTCTATCTCGTAGCTGCTCATTTCCACCACAGTGAGCCGATCTGTATATAGTTTTTCAAGCCACCATTTGCTCAGCAGTCGAGATAAAGCTCCAATGCCGATCTCACGACTTTTCAATCAATCCCCCCACCATCAGCACTGTCCAATGACCTTTCACATGCATTGTATTATATGCGTAATACCGCAGCCGTTTTGTTGAGACTGCCTTCCGCCATCAGCTCTGCCATCCATCACTGCTATGGCTGATTCCGACTTTGGCTTTGCTTCACCACCTGCCGACGCTACACCAATGGAAGGAACTTTCCAGGGCACAGCTCAGCCCCCTGCAGCCGCCAATTTTTTTCCCAGGGAACCCTCTTCCCTATCTTGCGCCATCGGCCACTCACCAACCGGAATTATTGCTGCTCTCATGGATGATCGCCACACTTCGCACCTTGGTCACAGATCTCCAGAACCATCCCATACTCACAGATCCCATCCCCTATTCTTCTTCTTTCACAGATCAACAGGCCTACCGCCTCTACCTACAAGTCCGGAACACCTTGCGCCATCACCATCACCGCCGACCTATGCCAGGGCATCAGCATACTCCAATTCCTGCCCGGCTCACCGGGCTCACCTGGCCACTACAGGATGGACCCAGCCGCTTGGTTCCCACCATTCTCTACAACCAACTTCCTCTCTACACCAATCCCACCACTGACTCGCCCGCCAACAGCCCTCCCACCACAACACCGCCTGATCACACATCTCACTCCACGTGCCAGATCCCGTTCCCGGGACAGGCCCTCTACAACCACTACTACCACCACCACCACCACATCAGCGTCCCCAGCCCATACGCCGGGCCACCGACCTTTCTCCGATCTCACCAATTCCCACAGCCATCGCAGTTCCCTACATCAATCTCTCTGGGCTGCTACATCAACACCCTCTTCGAGTCCATCCGCCAGCACCTGGCAGCTTCATTCAGGCCCCGATTACACTGGCTCTTCAAGGTAGTCCGCTGTTTCACCCTCGCATTGAATCTTTCAAGCTCCGGAAAATTATTGCTCTAAGATCACCAGTTTCAGCATCTCACCAGTTTCTGTACAGTTATATGCGACCTTCCCGCAGCCGTTTTTGCGCCCCCACGGCCCCCGATTTGGCTCCGCATCCGCGCCATGCCCATTGATCTTGACTCTCCAGATTGGGATCCCAGCCCCTCAGCGCTTGAGGACCTTCAAAGCGATCCTTACACATTGCCTGCCATCAAAGTCGAAGAACCGGATTTGCCAGAAATCAAATCAGAGTCAATCAAAGATGAGCCTACGCAACCCACCCATCCAACCCCATTCGGGGTCCAACCAATCACTGGCACCACCACTTCAGCCTTTTCTCCACCTCCAAAAACACCTCCAGTTCCCGCACCTTCTCCTCCCAAACAATACAACACGCTCCAATCGCGCACTACCGCGCCACAATGGCCGCATCCTACCTTTTCACTTCTCGCATCACATCCTTGAGTACTTGGATTCCAACAAGGACCGGCCTTCTGCCACTCCGGCGGCACCACCTTATCCAGCACCACCACCGGCCTTCCCTGCGCACGGCATCCCACCACCACCACAGCCCGCACCACCAGCCTTATTTCCACCCCTTCCCCCACTACCAGAACTCCCACTCACAGATCAACAGGCCAACCGACTTACCACTGCTATCCTGCGGATTGCGCGCCGCGCGGCTGCTGCAGCCGCTACCAACATGCTTGTCGACCACGAGCCCTGAGGCAAGCCTGCCATTCCCGTTGTTTCACACGACAACAGCTTCTCTTAGCCGCAAAAAACCTTCCTTCGTCATGGCACGCAAGTCTTCTCACATTGCACCCTTTCACTCCAACTCTTTTTCCGACCACATGAGCTGCAGAACTATACTCGCCATTTCCGCAGCCATTTGCACTTCATTTGGTTTCGGTTTTGTTCTTGGTTCTTTTGGTTTTCTCGCCCCCCATCGCCCATTCGCAATGAGTGCCCACCCGCCGCCTAGTGAAGCCAGTGACTCATCCTTTTGGGCTTCCGTCTACACACAGGAGCCGCCCAACGTTCTTTGCGGCGTCCTCACAGACCTTAACCTCCATCGATTCACGCTGCATCAGCGCCTCTCCACACACCGTGCCCTCACAGAGACGCCACTCCTCCATACCCCGTTTCAACAAGCTTTGCCAGAAGCACTACAGCCTCACCTTCAACTGTACACCAGCAGCGTCCAACAGATTGAAGTCCATGTCCGCAGGGCACTCACAGCCCTAGATGCTTTGGGCAGGCATCCTCCACGGGTCTACATCCAGGAGCTCGACTCCACTCTCGACGACGATTCAGCTTCTGAGATTCTTTTCCCCACCGCTGACGAACTTGTGCCGGGGCGCCCTATTCGTACACCCCCCATCACACGGCATCACCTTCGCGACAGTTCCACAGCTGCTTGCACCCTGCAACATGCTTCAGCTCAGACTACCCTCACTACCTCGCACACCCAATCTACCCAAACCGACTTTATCACTCTACTCTTTCACGAAGAGCAACAGACCACTCCGAACCCGGACCTTTGGTCAGCCGCTACCCAAACTGACCACTCCCTGTCACACGCCACAGCCCAGACAGATCTTCATTCTATGGTCCTTGCGCCGGCTTTCGCTACTCCCAACCAGCACCACACACCTACTACCTCCGCCACGACTGCAGATACTGCTCCCGCACAAACTGCAGCACCACCACCCACCGATGCCACCTCCCTCTCTAACAAACAACCCAACGCTGACCCAGCACACTGGCAATACGCCAACTTCATTCCCACCCCACCAGTTGATCAGATCCCTCCTCCAGCAGGACCAGCCGACTTCATGTCACCCATTGGGGGTACACCCAGGAGCTCACGCTCCAAAACACCTCCACGCTCAACCACACCACACCGTACACGCTTCAGTCAGGGCCGCTCTGCTACACAGACCGACATCCGCCGCGGCTCCCCTGCACCACAACCACGAGCCACTGCCTCCATTCCATTTCCACCACAACCATCCCAATCACCACCTACACAGTCACCAGCGTACCACGCACCGCAGATGACAGCCGCACCACCTGCCTCCCACTACACCACACCGCCGCCTCCCGTCCAACTCCCCCATGCTTCCCCCACACCCTCGGCATCCATTCCTCCTGTTGCCCATGCTTGGCCGGCACCCTACCCTACACCAAAACCGGCACCGCCATCCCTGCGCATTCCCCAGCCGGCACCGCAGGCCAATGTCGGCCAACAACACATCTACTACCTGCCCAACCCCCAGCAACACCGAGGCCATGTCCCGCTCCATGCTGAGAACTATGACCCAGCAAACGACCCATGGAGGACACCAGATTGACCAGCTACAGCGCTGATCAGCTGTAGCTCCGCCCACTGATGTGCGTCACAGAGCCACCATTGACGACGACCAGCTTCCACATGCACTCTGATTCCCACTGGCTCTCGCAGCCTGTGGTCTGTGGACCCTTCATGGACGTTGGCCGTTTCACCCGCACCACGAAAAAAAGCCTCCGCTGCCAAGGTAACTGTCTATGTCACACTTACAACCACCGTTGTCTAGCAAGAATTCAACATTGTTGTGTGTCTTTTCCACTTTTGGCCTCTTTTGGGTTCAACAACACTCTCGGACTTACTGCAGCTTTTTCCAATTTCTCCAATTATTTCATTATACAGGAGTTGTGCTGCGTTTACCCATGACATTCGAATCTTCCACTTGCTTCTGCTAGCTTTCTTGCTCAAACGACTCAACTATCCCTATCAGTCTCGACTCTGCCTGGCACTCACCATGGATGCCCAATGGCAACAATATTACTGGAATCATTACTTGATGCATCAGCAACAGCTTGTTCCGGGCTCTGACAATGCCCACTACACGCCGACCAGCGCTTACGGCCCCATGAGCCACTCCATCCGCACACACCAACAGCATCAACCTCATCCTTACACGCCACCGCCATCGACAACACCACCAACCCACACACCACCATCCCACACACCACCGGCCACCACGTCTCCAGCTTTTCCACCGCCGCCGCCGCCACCACTGCCAACGACATCACCCACCACACCACAACCGAAATCCTTCCAACACAGTCCCACCCACTCGGCTCCACCAGCACCTCCAGCAACAGTTCCATTCCCAACTCCACCCATCCAAGATTCCTGGCACTCCACCGACTCCTGCTGGGACGCCAACGCCGTCCACGGTCATCAACTCCACCGTCACATACAACCCACACAGTGGTCTCGACGAGTGGGGATCGCAGGCTTGCCGACTTTTGAAGTGTTCCCTTGGTTATTGGCATACCATGGGACAGCGGACTTCACTGCCAGGACGCTCAGTCACGGCAAGTTTTGCGGGCTCATTCCTACGAGGAGTGTTGCCGAGTCAGTTTTCACTACCCATCTCCTTCAGGAGATTCGCGATAAGCGTCTGGACTTGGACGCTATCGCCGAGGCCATCCACACCAAAGCCGGCACCACCGTACCCAACAAAACTACACAAGCACGCGCATTCCACTCTCCTCTCATCACATTGCTAACCGACCAATTACAGGCCCACTCCCCCGCGGTTGCCGAAGGCTCTGCCATCCGAGCGCTCAAGGCCACCTCTGACGATCTTGCCCGAGCACGAGAGAAACTCCAGGCACATGGACTCGAACTCACCCCCAAGAAAGACACGGGCCGTCCCAGCGCTCCCTCCAAACCCACACCCCCGACCCCACCTCACCAACCACCAGCGCTCCCAGACGTGCTTCAGCCGTCCTATCCCACTCTCAAGGACGACGCCCCCGAAACATGGACCGCGCCCTCCATTCAACACTGGATGCGGTCTTTTGAGCCCAAGATCCAAGACGCAGCCCAGGAAATCATGCGTCTCCTCCAGACTAGCAAAGTCTCCACCGACCAACTCAAGGAGGCCGCGACCCGTTATGGCCTCCCCTTGGCTCGGGTGAGCAAGCTCTCGATCAAGAGCCTCCAACATATTGTGAGTGTGGGGGCTGCCATCGCATGCTGACTAGCCTTGAACAGCCAAAGCCAACCGCATCACACCACACTCCACCAACTCTTCCGTCTACACCAAGCACTCTCCACTCTCATCCACTTCAGCCAATACATCGAGCGTGCCGAGGCCCTCTTTGCTGTGGGCCTCATACACATCACACTTCTCTTTTGCTACCCCTCACCCACCCAACGTTCTCAACAATGGCGCAAACGACTTCAGCACCTCCACATCCAACCTCACACGTACCACTACCACAATTTTCTTTCCTCAAATGCAGTTTATGTCAAAACTATATTTCAACCCCACAGCCCCACAACGCTGCTACCATCAACACGGCCACTTTTACATCGGCTCCACCGGCATTGGCGTCCCGCACAGGGAACACAACCGTCGGGCAAAACTCAAACAGTTACAAAACAACATTCCAATTTCAGCTGAACTGACCCTTCGCTACTGGCATTCTCACAACAATATCCACCACTTCACTCCCATCCAACTTTCCTCACATGACACCTATGACCAGGCCTGGATCCAGGAACATTACCTCATTTCCAACTGGATGCCGCCACTCAACTGGCCTTTCATCTCCCATCACCTCAAGCTAAAAGCCCAAGGCTGGCAGTTCACCAAGCACCGTGCTCATTTCTACTCCCGTCTAGCCACCCACAAGCGACTTTTCCGCAAGCTTCGCAGACGGCAACATGCCATCCACGAACCACATCTTTTCACATCCACTCGACTGCACGCCCTCGCCCTTCTCCGCGATCTCACCAAACACACTCGAGCATCCTTTGAAGCAGCAAAACAATTGCGCAGCGGCAAACACACAGACCTGGAGGTCTATGCCATCCGCCGAATGGCAGCCAACCTGGAGGAGCCTGGACGCAGCAGAGCACTCCACATCATCAACCAGGCCCTCAAGTATCGCAATCTCAGCCCGCCCAAGCCCAACACCCCCCTCACCGTACCGTTCTTGGCCCACGACCATTTTCCCAAACACTGTGAACAGTGGCTCAAAACCACAATCCAGCAGCACAAGCACCTGGCCATCCCGCTCCACTTGCCTACTCACCGTCTGCGGGAGGCGGCCCACAAGACCCTCCGCGCTCACTTGCGCAACCACCGTACCTGGGAAGACACCTTGCGCAATCCTCCCGCCGCTACTGATTTGCCATGTGCTTGCGCTCACCTCAAAACCATTCTACTTGATCCAAACACTCCCATGATCGACCACCACTACATCCTCACCCTCGAACAACTGGCATTACCACAGCACCTCCGCATCTTTTTGGCAGCCAATATGAACAGCACCTTTTACCCCAGCAAGGCCAGATATTTCCATGCCTTCCAGACAGCATTCACCACATGGCTACGCATTCAAGGTCTACCACCCTCACTCACGCAACACCTGGAACCTTTTCTCCAGCACCAATGGAAGCTCCACATCGACCAGTTGAAACGACACCCTCGCTTCACAGCTCGTCTACTCCGCCAACTCCAGGAATTTCTGGGAGACCAAGTCGTCCTCCATCACGCTGACCACGAACTACAACAATTGCGCATTTTCTGCCCCCGCCAATACTTCACCGGGGCGCTCGCAACTTGGCAGACACCGGAACTCTTTGCACCCATGCCAACTCTTCAATCAATGATTGAAGAGTTCAACCAACATCCACGACCACCTCACCCAGACCATTCCTTCCAACCTCCGCGCACGCTACAAATGGGGCTTTAGAAAAGACTTCACCATCCCTCAAAGAGAAGAAGCACTGGAGAAAAGGTCGCACCATTATCTCATACTTCCAATCCCTCAGCGGCAACCTCCTCCGCATCACCAGCCGAGCCCTTGACATCGTCCTGCAACACCTCTTTCCACAGCTTCCAGGCCAACTATCAATCCCACAACTGTGGTCCCACTTCCACTGCTACCTCAAAGACACACCACCCGACATCCCCCTCCATGCCACCAAGGATGATCTTGTGGGCTTCTTCAACTCCGTTCCACAGCACCGCCTGATTGACGCTGCGCACTCCCTCGTTCAACAATGGCAACGTCAGAACGACACCCACACCCTGACCGTTGACACCAAAGCCACTGGCAACCCTTTTCACCACTCCCACATTGGCCGGCACCACCGACGCCACCCCACACAACGCACCATTCACACTGCAGACATTACAACCATTGTAGCATATGCACTCGATACCTGCATTTTCCGGGCATGCAATCACACTTACAAGCAAATCCGGGGGGCTGGGATTGGCTCCCAGCTCTCCCCTGCCCTTTGCAACGTTGCCGTTACCCTCATCGAACATTCCTGGCAGCAGCTACACAACAATCTCCTCCAGCACACAGCTCTTCATTTTGCTTACTACCGCTACGTTGACAACCGTTTCATCGTCCACAACGAACATTTCCTCTCACACCCCGCCATCCAAACCCTCATCCACAACAACTTTTTCGGCGATCCCGTCGAATTGGAGACGGTGGACGACTTCCACCTATTGGGGTTCAACATTGACCTCCAGCAACGTACCATCACCTACATACAACCCACCCAACCCTGGAAGATCAGGGACCACGCCAGCACCGGTAGCCAGCGCTTGGCTTTGTCCGGCTTAGCTTCACGACTTCACTCCATCTACACCTACACCTTCCCACCCCACCATGCCACCGCTGCGGCTGAAGCTTTGGTCCACCTTTACGCCCAAAAAGGGCATGACCTGCACGCGTGCAGGCGGTTTTTGAGAGAGAAAAAGATTCGCATTCTCCATCGCTCGTTCTCTGCGCCGAGTACGGCGTCTTGTGTGTGTCACACCCTGGTTCTAAGGGCTTTCCACCTTCTCACCTTTTCACCACCACTGAGACCGTTCTTCTTTTGCAACAAGCAGGGGGGCAGAGAGGACTAGCAAGGCTCTGCCCAACGAAGCTCTTTGCAAGATCCTAGGAAGCGGAAGCTGATCACTTCCGTGTACCTGCTCTTTCTTACACAAGCTGTTACTCCACTTTTCCACTTTTTGATTCATGGTCCTTCATGTTTCCACCCCCAAAACCTCGGTTTCACAGCTGATTTGAGCCGTTAGTTCACCACCGCCGGTGTGCAGCTGAGTCAAGTGAAACAATCGATGTTCAAACACCTACAAATTTTCGGACTTTTCGCCATGCTGTTCTATCGCCTTCCTTCCCAACGTGGCAATTGCGTTAACTGAAAACCCAAGTTCGAAGTGTGTGTGTGTGTGTACCCTCTGGAGTCACGAGGTTCCCTTCGGATTGTTTTACCGCTTACATTTTCTTTAGCAGGGGGTGCAAGCAGCCCATCCAGTCTTGCACCAACGAAGACACTGGATGTGTGCTGGTGAAATCAATCCGGGACGCTGGATTGACGTACCTGCTTGGAGAGGAACCTACTTAATGGACAAGCTGTTCCACTTCGGTGTTTTGCAGTAGTCTTCTAGTGCTGTAAAGGGCTATTGCATCGACGCTTCACCTTGGATTCTTTGAGAGCTTTGGTAGTTTTGCAGTTTTATGGACGCTTGTTTTACACATACACACCCTGTTTCCTTAGG